>JAHLSL010000025.1:6531597-6710801 GCA_025920805.1 Petroica traversi | reverse complement strand
GTGCCATCCAAGAAGAAGAAGAAACACAAAAGTACTGGTGATCATGGAGAAAAAGCCAAGAAGCCTCGGTGAGTTCTTTCTGCCTTCATTCAGCTCCTTTGTAGGGTGTGGGAGCAGTTTTCCTTGTTTCTGTTTTGAGTGAGCTTTGCAGTGCCCTTTTAACACTTCATAAGTGCAAAACATTATATGTGGAACATCAGCTTGACACTTTGGGCCTGCTCAGACATTCTTTACAGGTGCCACTGTTGCTCAGTTTAGAGTTTGTTTACCTCAGGATATTTGCCTTAGGCTGTTCCTCAGAGGTTCTCTTTTTTCTTCAGAGGGTTCTCTTTCCTTGGAGAGAAACCTTTCATTTAGTTAAAAAATACACTTACAAATAAAATTAAATGTAACTGGTGTGTCACGTGACCTTGAGACAAACCTAAACCCTGTGGATTTATTTTTTCCCCAAGGAATTTGTGTAGAATGACCTTAATGTTTCAATTTCTGGTTGTGTTTCAGATCTGCTTACCTTCTCTACTATTATGATATTTATTTGAAAGTACAGCAAGAGCTTCCACACCTCCCTCAATCTGAAATCAACAAAAAGATCAGTGAGAGCTGGAGGTTGCTCAGTGTGGCTGAAAAGAGCTACTACTTGGAGAAAGCCAAACTAGAGAAAGAGGGACTGGACCCGGTAAGTTTTCTTTCTGAAAGTTTTTTGGCTGCTGAGGAAAGAGGCACTTACCTGCTTACATACCACTGTGTGGGAGAGTTTTCCAACTGCAGATTCCAGTTTGTATCCCTGCTCAGGGCAGCCTTTAAAGAAGCTGTGTGAGGCCACTGCCTTTTGTCTTTCCCTTCTGTTCAGTCAAGGGAGAATGTTTTGTAATCCAAGATGGATAAGTCTGGTACCCGCTCACGGCAGTTATTTTTGTGTCCTGTCATCAGAGTGATGGTGGTAAAGTGGGTGATAAAACCAGGACTGAGAGGGATTCTGGAGGCTCTGTCATTTGGAGAAATTCCCAGGAAACGATTCGAACCTTAGGCACTAAAATAGCTGGATTGAGAACTGAATGTCTTCCTTTTCTCATATTAATTTATTCCATCCTCTGATTTTGCCCACAGAACTCCAAGGCGTGCACTCGAACCGCAGTAGTCCCTGACATCCCAGGCTTCCGTAAGATTCTTCCTCGCTCTGATTACATAATAATTCCCAAAACCACTCTGCAAGAAGACAGGAGCAGGCAGTCACTGGAGCTGTGTGTGACACAGAGCCCAGCAGCACCTGAAGGCTTGGCAGCTCCCAGGAATGTCACCGGTGTGTCCCGTGACTCCGTGCAGAGCATCCTCTCTGTGGACTCGGGCCAGGCCGGTGTCTCAGAGCAGTGCATTGCCATCGAGGGGCTGGCAGAGGACACAGCAGCCTTTGCCCAGCCCGAGGCTGCAGAAGAAGCAGTTGCCTCTGAGGTTCTCTCCCATTATGTTGGGCCTGTGACAGAGAAAGTGGCTGGAGATATCCTCTTGGATGAGACTTCTGTGGAGATAGAAGCACAGCCGTACCAGGCAGCCCGGGTGGTCATTGAGGAGACTCTGGTTAGCAGCTCCACGGACATGTCCAACGGGAGCATTGCCATGGCCCGTCCCCAGGTGCCCGATGGGGTGTCTGTGGTCACCGTGGTCACTGGGAGGGTAAGTTTTTCCAGTGGCTCCTGCCAGTCTCACTCACATCTGAGTGTTGTTTTCCCCATTTTACTTGAGTTCCTCAGTGGGTGCAGGAGATCCTGTGATTGCCCAACCTGCTGATGCTTAGTGCTGAGAGAAACAGAAACTTTTGTAATCGATGATACAAAAGTAACTCTGTGACTAAGTTGCCTCTGCTTGGAGATTGACTCAGGTATGTGCTGATAGCAGTTGTGTCTTAACATGACTGAGTTTTTAAAATTGTTTGTTATAGCAGTATTTGGGATATTGCTGTTCCAGTAATGCACTGCAAGATTTTGGTGAGAAAAAATGCTACTGCTGTGCTCCTGTTAGTTGTTTTCCTGGCTGCAGATATGTAGAAGGCAGTGCTTTAAAGCTGAGGTTTTAGGGGGCAGTCATAGAAAACTTTAGTCTGTGAAGAGTTGGAGTCTCTGTTTTCAGTTTCAAGGTAACTGAAGGAGTTTGGTAATTTCCAGAGTACATCTGCTAAGGCTGTTGCTTTTGAAATGTTTGCTGCTCTGTCCTGTATTCTGGTCTCATCAATCTTTAGGACACATTAATGTTCGTAAGAGGGAGGGATATGGGTCATCATGCTTTTTGTTTTCTGTATATCTTTTCCCTTTGACTTCATTTTAGGATGCTGAAGAGAGTAGCTCCTCCACACCTGCAACACAGTTCATAATGTTACCTTTGCCAGCTCATTCTGTTGTGGAGAACCAAGCATCAATTAAATTGGTAAGAAATTCAGAGTCTTGCATGGTATGTTAAGGTTTGGATGTATTGTCATAGATTTATCTTGAAGATATTTGAGTGGGAGGGATTTGCTCATGGTTCAGTTTTTAAAGATAATCCAATTTGCGGTCTTTGTATCTGTTGTATTTCTTGTCCCTGGTGTTATGTCTTGCATAGGCAAAAGGAGTCTCTGACACTTTCTACAGGGGCTTACAGGGCCCATTTCTGCTGCCTTCTTCCTCTGGGAATTCTTGGAAACGGATGGAGTAGATAAAGCATCACAACACATCTGGCCAACAGCAGTTTCAGTGTGGCCATCTACATGCACTACTTGGATGTATCTTTGTCTTCATAAAAAACCAGTGTCCATCCCTTTAAGGGCAGGGATCTGCTCTTATGACAGGAAAACATGAACTCCAAAGGTCTTACTTTGGCCATGTGACAGGAGGGGAGCAATGACCGAAGCTTTTGAGAAGCCAAATAAAAGCTTGTGTGGCCTGTTCCATGAGGAAGAATAGTATTATTTCTCTAATCTAGCAACTCCAGCTACCTGTGTTTTTGTAGTAATTTTGGAAGTTCATTGTACAATCAGTACTGCAGCTCCTTCTGTTATATAAGCTTGCATCAAATCCTGTTTTCCAGGTTCTCTGTGCTTCCAGCTGGTGGAACACTGCAGATATTTATAGTGGTGCATAGTGTGATGCTCTTCCAGTTGTCTCGGGTAGAATAGAAATACCTCAGGTTTTTGTTCCTGAGAAGGATCTGGCTTAAATTGGCTCATTTCTTTGACAGCAGCCCTTACATTTCTAGAAAAAATCTGTACCTAGTTAGGGAGTTACAGTACAACAGCTCCCTTGGGAGTGTTGAGAACAGGATATTGGGAAGTGCTGTGTGGACAAAAACTCAAATGTGTTGATGCAGTTGGCCTGGCAAAGATGACAGGTTCTACTTTAGTTGTTCATATAAATAGTGCCTGGTGATATTGCTCATGTTTCAGCAGTTCATAGCAAGTTACAGTGAAGGACTAGGGAATACTTGACTGTCCCATACAGCAACAAATGGCTAAGAAAACTGCCTCTGCATCATGAGTGCTTGTCTTCAAGGCTTGCTGCTCTTAAGTGTTGTCATGAGTGTTAATCATATCTTGTCTCACTGTAAATTGCTGTTTGAATTATTTTTGTACCATTTTACTGTGACTTTTTCATGTTGAAAAAGAACTGTTGTATGACTGTACATGCATGATTAGCTTCTCCAGGAGGTTATGTGCATTGCTCATCTCTGCTCTGCAGGTTGATCTAAATTCTGGTGGTACCAGAGGCTATTGTGTAGACTGAACATTTAGACTTGCCGTAGTTCTGGTGCTGACTCATCCTGACCCAGCTGTGTGGTGGTTGTTCAGTAAAATGAATAATAGTGGAAGGCTGGTGATTTGCCAAATAACATTTGTAAAATACTTATGAGGAAAAAGGAAGTGATCAGTACAGCTTTGGAGTTTTCAGGCCTGCAGACAAATTCTTGACAATTCTTGTTTCAGACTACCACCTATACTCGGAGGGGACATGGAAATTGCACCAATCCTGGCTGTTCCTTCACTTATGTCACCAGGCATAAGCCACCAAAATGCCCAATGTGTGGGAACTTCCTGGGAGGGAAATGGATCCCAAAGGTAAATTTGTCTTTCGTTTCCTGACTTTGAGACAAAAAGTGGTGGTTTTGTGAATGCCTGTGATCTGTAGATCTAGCAGAGGGGGTCAGATACACCAGAATTGATCCCTGCACGTGTGTTCCAGTGCATTTACTGGAGCAAGTCACCACTGCAGAGGGCACTTGGCTGAGGTGAGGCCTGAAACCACACCACAGGATACTGCTTGTATCTGTTAGAATAGATGGGGCTGCATTTGGTAACTCTCTCCTTGAGAGGATACACATTACTCTGGCTCTCTCCCTGCACAATTCCTGTGACTGGAAGGCATTGCCTGTTGTTCCTGCTACATCCCCAGCTAAGCTTGGGGAACTTTCTTGTGGTAAATTATATCTTCATTTGAAGCTCTTCTACAAATTTAGCTTTCTGTGGTCCTTTTCAACTTTTTTTTTTTTAAAAGAGGAGGAACAACTCTCAGCTTTAGAAGGTGTATGATCCTTTAGGAGCTTGCTAGTAAAGTTGATCTAATGGAAACCAATACACTATTGGGTATTGTTGTCTCATGGCCATGTGTGTGATGATGATGTTCTGACCTCTGACGGGACGGAAATTTCCAGGTGTTGGTAGAGTTGTGAAGCTTGTCTGAGTAGAAAAGTCTCTCCACATGATACATCTTCTGCTTAAGTTATTGGCATCTCTGCTAGCTGTGTACAGCAAAACACACTTGATCCTTAAGCCTTGGCACTATCCTGGTAATTAGTCAGCTCTGAACAGATGTGCATTTCTGTCTGAAGCAAAACTCCACAGGCACAATTTAAAGGATGTTCTCAGTGTGAAAATTGGCACTGACATTCAGTGGCTTTGTGTTCTAAGATTCCTTTGTTTTTTGTCTGGATCCATTAAACATTCAGGGGTGAGAAGTCTTTTGGGCAGCTTGTTAACTCTGTGGTGTCTGAGCTGAAGGCTGAGCTTCCTGTGTGGTAGGGTACAAAGAGTGATGGTGACATCTTTGCTTTTGTTTGGTAAATTTGCTGAGGTAGAGAGATGTCTGAATGCATAAAGTATTTCTGGATTCTGTGTGAACATGGCATGTCTGCTCCTGTTCAATCCTACCATGATTAGAACTGAAAGGTTTTAGAGGGAGTTTTCCCTTTTGTCTTTCAGACTTTCTCTGATCTGCTGGGAACATGTTTGCGGATAGTTCCACTTGTTTGTATGGTGTCATACCTTGGGAAAAACGTGCACCAGGAGTTTTTTTTCTTTACTGGCAGTAGTATCAGTAGAACTGAAACTAAATATACATATACCTTCCTGTTCCTTTGAAAAGTTAAGACATATTTTTAAAAAAAAATTAGATTATTCTTCTGAATATGAACTCTGTGGCAAGCTTAGAAATAATGTATTTATCATGGCAAAGAATATGAATTCCATTTCTGATATATTTTTGCGTATTCCAATTCAGTGTTCATTGTACCTTTGTTGACTCCAGTACAATAATTTCTGTAGCCTTAGTCTTTGAAGTACCACCTTTCTTTAAGTCAAAAAAACTTCCTAAGTAATCCTCTTTGCTGATTGGCTCATATGTTTGCTTGTCTGAAAGCATATATCCAAAATATGCAAATTTTCTGTCTTGACTCCCTTTGATTCTTTAATAATGTGTAAGAACAGACAGCATCAGAGAGGTAAAGCCATGAAAGAGGAGTGTAGGAGGTAGGCCCTTGCTACAAGGGGGTGGTGGATGACTTTGTGGTGTTGATGCTAATGGTGAGATTTAAGGGAGTTCAGGAAAGATTGATTCTTTAAAGTAAACAGTGTCTGAAAATTATACACGAGGGGCCAAGAGGCCAGATAGAATGTTAGCAGGGCCCGTGCTGTTGTGGGAGATGCTGTCTGTCTACTCCCATACAGTTCACTGCTTAAAAACTTCAGATTTTGTTGTTTTGATCCAGCATTAAACAGGCCATGGGGAAACATGGCATAAGTGCAGGGGACTTGCTTATCTGTGAAAACTGAAAGCTCTGAAATATGACTCTCTCCTTGTTTCTAGGAAAAGCAACCAAAAAGCAAATCTGAGCCAAATTCAGGCACCTCTCTTAAAACTCCAGCAGCTAAAAGAGGTCAGCAGTCAGCCCTCACAGAGCCCACGACCATTAGTGAGAGTTCCTCCAAGTCTGCCTTGGAGAGCTCAGAAGCTGTCAGCCAGCTGCTGAACGCTGTGCCTGTCGGAGGGCAGATGCCTGAGATGGAGTGGGAAGAAGTGATCATCTCTGAGGGCCACTTTCTCCCAAATAATGTGCTTGCTGAAGACAGGAGGAGTGCTGTTGGAGTGGTGCTGGGCCAAGAGAGCCAGCGGCAAGCAGATGCTTCTTCAGAGCAGGCAGAGAAAGGGCTGAGGACATCGACGTCTTCTGAGGTGTTGAGTCCAAATGCCTCTGTGAAAAAGCCAGTGGTGGGGTGAGTCAGTTTTCCATGTGTTATGGGAGCATATGATGTGTGTTGTGTGCTCATGGGACTAGTCCAAGAAATTTAAGGCTGTTGGCAGTGCTTCCTGTAAGACTTATTGTATTTGTTGTCTGTTTTGTGCCAGTTCAGGATTATTCCTTTGAGTCTTTGTCCATCAGAACTAATATTTTTTTTAAGTGACAGATTGTAGTCACAGAGCAGATGCAGCCTTAGCACTGTCCCTCTTCCTATTGCAATAGCTGTGATTAATGTGGTAACAAAGCACAATTCAGGGAAAAGAGGAAAACTGAAGCTGAGGGGAAATCAATAGAATATTTTCCACTCGTAGCTCTTGTTTTTCAGAGCTGATGCAACAGCTGCTGCACACAAGGGACAAGAAGTAAGGAGTAAACCAAGACCCAAGCCCTCCTTGCTGGCTGCAGCCAGACCCATGCGAGCCATTCTGCCTGCACCAGCCAGTGTGGGGAGAGAAGCCAGCACGGAGCAGCTGAGCAGCAGGCAGGCCTTTGCAAGTACTGGTAAAAACAGAATTCTCTGGTGTGCTTTGGGAGCTGTTGTCTTTCTGCACCATGCTGAAGTGGTGTCTGTCAATAATAAGATAGGTTTCAAGGGAAGTGGTTATCAATGCTGGAAGAAAACCAGTTTGTTTCTACCTCGGTGCAGTAGATGGGCCATGAAACACCTGCTTGGGTCATTTCAAGCTCAGAGGAAAGATCTCATGTGACTGTAGTGGCATTTAGCAAAGATGTTGGAAAGAAACAGAACCTGTTTTCTCTCATTTAACCTGTGCATTTCTTTCCTCCTTCTAGACAAGCATTCCCCTGTGAGAACATCAGGCTTGAAGCCGAGTACTCTGAAACAGTTGGGCCAGTCAGTTCTGCAGCCACCAACTGCTGAGGAGCAAAAGGTTGTTTTTCAAATGCAAATTATTTTCCTGGATTTTTTGGGGGGAAGGGTTTTGTTTGTCGTTTTGGGTTATTTTTTTTCTCCCGTGTGAGTGGTATGACCTGAGTGAGAAATAGAACCAAAAAATGTAGCAGCCTTATAATGATATCTGTGACTGGCAGTTTTTATGGTATGACTGGGTAGCAGAATGAATACTTGGTGGCTGAGTGGGGAACTGAGCTGAGAGATGCTGTTGAACAATTCTGCTGTTGGTTGCTTTGAGAACCTCCTAGCTACTTCCAGATGTTTAAAGGATCTGCTGGTGCTTTGATAATCTGGCATGCAATATTGAATACTGAGCTTTTCACCTGTAAAATATGACTGAGTATGCCAAGGTGCTGGAATGAATCTGTGATTTGTAATGCCTTTGCATGCAAAACAGTGTCTTATGGTATTATGGGTATTAAATGAACATTAATTAATCTCTTGGGGGTGGGAGTGCTAATAGATATTGATTATTGATGCATGTGTCTATTTAGTAATAGGTGCCTGATGGGTGTTGTTTTTCTGCTTTCAATCTCTAGCTCCACAGTGCTGTGACAAGCAGGGCGTCTCAGGTTAAAGTTGTGGAGGTCAAACCAGATATATTCCCTTCCTACAAGTACAGTTGCACCGTAACTTTGGTGAGAATTTTTCAAATAGTGTGACTTCTGACATGGGGAATGTCCTCTCTGGGACGAGAATGTTCTGAGACTTCTGTTTTAATGACTCGCACAAATACATCTCATTTTTCACGTGAAATAATCTGTTCTTTGTGCCATCCCTAGACCTGATCCAGGGTGACTGTGCTGTATTTTGCAGTTATGTTTGGGACCTTGTTAAGAGATGGATCTTAACTCATGTCCCAGTGCATCATCCCCATCCCCTCCTTGAGTTCAGCAGGGAGGATCAGGGATTTCTGGATGAATTTAATGTGCTTCTGGTCTGGAGAACTGGCCCAAGAATGTTTAAGTGCCAGTTAAAGGATTCTGTGCAAAGTGACAGGCCTTGCTATTGATGTTTAAACAACATGCTATAAAATGGGGAAAAAACATACAATAATCTTCTTTAGAATCTTGTTGGCTTAGAATCATAGAGTCATTCAGGCTGCAAAAGACCTTTAAGATCATGAAGTCCAACTATTAAAAGTCAAGGTCAGCAAACATCTCTTTTTGTGTCTTTCAGGATTTGGGATTAGCAACATCACGTGGCAGAGGGAAATGCAAGAACCCCTCCTGCAGTTATGTGTACACAAACAGGCACAAGCCACGCATTTGTCCGAGCTGTGGATACAACCTTGCCAAAGACAGGACTGAGAAAGCAGCAAAATCTCTGGTAAGGTTCAGGCTGTCTTGTTTTATCATGTCTGTTATGAGCTGGGCAGAGAAGTGCCTTCTTTGCAAGTGCCTGTGGAAATGTGGTTTGGACTTTTTTTTTTCATTATGATGTACTTTTCTGGCAGAATGGTTCATATTTAAAATATCTGTGCTGATGTTTGGGCTGTCCAGCTCGTGTACCAGAGGTGCTTCAGGCTGAGAGTGAGTCTGAGTACACCCAGTGCTACCACTGGGTGTCTCCTTAACTTAAAAATGCTTCTGTTGTGTCAGCACATGCTGGGAAAATCGACCCTGAAGTCACAGTATTGCTGTGTCAGCTTTGGTGAACTTCAGATTTCATCAAGAAACTTCCAAGTATGCTCTGCTTTGTGAGCAGTTTGGGGCTACTGTCAGTGAAGTCAGTACATCTTGTATTAGAGCTTCCTGTTTTTAAGGGTCTGTAGAGCAACTTTACTTCCAACCTGAATTTATTTCTGGATGTTGAGGTTTTTTTCTGATGTCTAAATACATTTTCAGTTGTCTGCTGTTCTATGTGGATGTAATTAATTCTGGGGGTTTTGTTTCTGCCCTTGCAGTCTCAAAGGTTAGCTTTTCTCATACTGAATTGTCATGTTTTTAAAAAATAAACGAGAAAAAGGAGCTTTCCTGCTCTTAGCTGAAATGCCTACTCAGCAAATAGATAGAATTTTAGTCTGTGTAGTGATGACTCATCCATTTGCCTTTATTTATTTTGAAGAACACAACCTTGTTTAGTGACTTTTTTTTCTTTAAAAAACACAAACAAACTGAGATGGCCTGTGTGAAACATAAACAGCTGTGTAAGAAACAGGAGTGTGCTTAGCTCAGCTTGCATTCTGAGAGGCATGTGGCTTGTCTCTTCCTCATTTAGTTTTTTTCTTTTTTTCTGGTTCTAGATTTGTTTAACATTCCTGTCACACAGTTCATTGTTCTCTCTGGGCTTTTGACTGATTATTTATCTCATTGCTAGACTAGTCAGAAAACAAGGTTGAAATGTTGACAGAAGAGTTTCAGGGATTAAAAGATCAGCCTGTTTGTGTTCCCTCTGTTCTCCTGGGACAACCTGGAGTTTGTGCATTTTGTCATGATAGCATGTGTGAGTTGGAGAAGGGTAGACTGCAGCTGATCCATTGTTATTGATTAATGTATTGTGTGTGTCACATCCTCCATTTCTCATGTAGCACTTGGTTCTTCCAGCTTCTGGAGAGCTGCCCTGCAGCTGTGCCTGGTAACCTGAGGAGAAAGACAGTGATGATTGGGGGCTCAAGCGATGAGGGTTATTGAAGTTTTTATATACCTGTTGGTGGTTATCCTCACCTTTTGGATCCCCAGTCCCTGCACTTAACAGTTTAATGGCAAATCTGTGATGATCTGGCAGTGCAGGGGTTCCTGAAGGGCTGGGCTGTAATAAAGTATTTTTGTTGAAGTAGTTTGGGCTTGAAGCTCCTGTGTAGTCAATGATTCAACATTGTAGGGTTGAACAGAGTAGAAGGTCAAGTTTGTTGAGTGCAAAGATTACTATGTCTCTACTGCCTTCTTTGACTTCTTTGAGCTTCTTAATATTCCATCCCCATGCTTGCCTCTCTGGCTCTGTTGCTTTCTAGGAGGTCAGTCCAGGTCAGTCAGACGTGCTGAACCCCAGCGAGCCCCTGACGCCATCCCAGAAGGAGATCCAGCGTCAGTCCACGCTGCAGCTGCTGCGCAAGGTGATGCAGATCCCCGAGAACGAGTCGGAGCTGGCAGAGATCTTCACTCTCATCCATGAGCTCAACAGCTCCCGGCTCATCCTGTCCAACGTCAGTGAGGAGACAGTGACCATCGAGCAGACCTCCTGGTCCAACTACTATGAGTCTCCGTGTGTGCAGTGCCTCCTCTGTAACAGCCCCTTGTTCAAAGGGGGACAGAAGTAAGATTCTGCTTTAGACTTTGACTCTTTCAAGCTCATGCTGATTTTCTTTGTTGCAAGTCTGCCTGAAATAATATTTGCTCTAGACCCTGATAGTGAAGCTGGTGAAAGTGACATTGAATAAGCTAAATGTGTGTGGAAAGGGCTTAGCAGGATCAAAGAGTGACTGCAAAGTCTAGATGTAACTTTTTTTCTTACTGAAACAGGGTATTTTCATTAGTCATCCCCTCTTTGTTTTGCATTCTGATGTTTGAGAGATGCAAACTTGTGGGTTTACAGATGTGCATTATGTGATTTCCCTTTTCTCTCTCCCTGGTCTGAATATTTCCTGTGTGGATCTGTTTGCTTATGATATTTTCATTCCTTTAATTTCTTAGTGTATGATTGAGTGAGTCCTTTTTGGAACAAATATCCTAATAAAAACTTTCAGAAACTCCTAGTGCATAGACTAGATTACCTTAACTAGGTTTGTATGAAAGCCTGAAGGCTATCTCCTCACTGAGTCTGCCAGACATCTTCCTGTTCATGAAAGCATGACCTAAAATATTTCCCACAACAAAATGTTGGGATCTTTAATGTTGTGTTTCTTTCTTTCACAAAAAAAATTTCTTGGTACAAACAATGGATGTTTGATTTGGACAGGCTAGAACTAATCGAGATCCTTTCAGAAGTGATGCTTTTTGTGCTCTGTAGTTTTTTTCAGAACAGAGCAATCTCACACCCTGTCCCTCACCTTACCAACCTGTGTATTGTAAATCCTTGTCTGTGCCTGGCTCTTTGCAGTGCTCTGCATGTGGGTCTCTCTCATGTGCTGGCACAAGCACTAATTGAAGCCCTGCCAGTGGTAAGGAGGTGACTTCAGCTTTGATTCCTGTTTTCTCAGGTGGACAGCAGTACTGCAGCCACTGGCACTCTGCTGTCTGAACTTCCCCCTTGGCAGTTACATTGTGGAGGAGCAGACCTTTCTGAATCTCTGTGTGCAGGGACAGGGGGTCAGGTGGGATGTGTTACTGATCACCACAGCAAGGGAACTGACACTTCTCCCAGGGCAGCTGGGGCCACAGGTTTTCTCCACCCCTCCAATAGTATGTGCACAGTGTATGGGGCTGGAGGGATGCTCTAGTGCTTTAAAAGAATGTGAGCAATGACCTGTCTCTGCCAGGGAAATCTGTTTTAAAATGTAACTTTTCTTCTCCTGGTGTGACATGATGTGGTGAGCTGGCTTAGATCTGCAGACTAATGAACTCATGTCAACTAGAATGTCTGAAGTTACTTTAAGGCTGGACTAAAAAACCCATTGGCTTCACTCAGAGTATTTTTTTTGTTGTGTGTTGCAGTTCCCTTGCTGGTCCTCAGGAGTGCTGGCTGCTGACAGCCAATCGGTTACAGGTGGTTACAGCTCAGGTCAAAGTGTGCTTGAACCTGCAGTGTCTGGCCCTCCATAGCTTCACTGACATTTACACAGGTAGGAAAGATGTGAGCATACCAACCTACAGCATGGCTACAGTCTGAACCCTTTGGTAGCTTTGGGACTGCATCAGAGCATTGTCCAGGCACAGAAAAAGCTTGTTCCATTCCCAGTGTACTAAATTTGAATTTTTTTTTAATTACTTCTAGTTATTCTGCAAGTAAATCTATATGAGTGAAAACATGTGAATGTTCTGGTGAGGAAGAACTTGTCCTGATTCACTGGTGAAGGCTGAGTTGTGCAGGGCAGCCCCTGAGATCACAGTCAGAGACATCTCTGAGTGCCTGTTTTTCAGGGTTGGCTTGTGGGGAGATGGATTGGCAGCTGTTCTTTGTAGCTTTTTTAATTCAAAGACAAGTGAAAGGAGCTAATTTTTCAGCAGGGACTGTGCAGTTCAGAGGTGCAGAAGCACTGTTTGTCTTTCCATTATCCTCTAAACTGTACTCCTGTGAGGGTGTTGTGTATCAGTAACGAATATATTTCTTTCTGAGGAAGATCTGGAACCCTACAGACAATAACTGTCTTGTTTTAACTGCAGGCCTTTTCAATGTGGGTAACAAATTGTTAGTGAGCTTGGATCTTCTGTTTGCAATCCGAAACCACATTAAACTTGGAGAGGATCCCGGAGTGGCTGTTGGCAATATCCTTGACTCTGTTCAGGAGCAAACTGGTGGGTTTTCCTTCTTGCTTTTTACCATAACACACCAAACTGTGAGCTGATGATGTTTGTTAGGTTATAAAAAGACAAACCTGACCTATTTTAATGTGGTATGTTTCTATTAAATTACTTCCTAAACCGAACAGTACCTCTGTGACCAGTTCTTTGTAACAATTCTCTGGAGGGAAGGTTTGGTTTTATCCAGCATATGAGAGCCCTACTACCTCTCCACTGGCTTCAGGAAGTGAAAACTGTAACAGTGGCATGTTCTCTTTTCAGACAAAAGCTTGAGCCCTGATGAGCAGGGTCAGCTGCAGGAACTGCTGTGCAATGGCTACTGGGCCTTCGAATGCCTGACAGTCCGGGATTACAATGATATGATCTGTGGAATCTGTGGCATAACCCCCAAGGTGGAAATAGCCCAGAGGAACACAGAAAATGTCCTAGCACTGAAAAATATAGAGGTAGGTTTTTCCCACAGCTCGCATCCTGTTTGTGTTCAAAGGAGATCATAATGATTTTTTGCTGACTCTAGTCTTCATAATGCACAATAAATACATGAGAACTTTGTGAGTAGTTTTCTGCTGATGCTTGACAAGAGGATGTGACTGGAGCAGCAGTGCTGTGCTTCCTCTTAGAGGTGTTGATGTGTAGTTCAGGGAAAACAAGATACTCTGTCCCTGGACCACAACTTTTGTCCAGTAGCCTTAGGCAGTAGGAACCTTGGATGGAAGTTGTTGAATTTGGTCTTCTTCCTTTAACATTAACACATTATTTTTTTCCACATGTTTCCCTGAGGGGCTGTCTTCTCTAATGCAGAAAAAAAAACCCAGTAGGAGAATGTGGCATGTCTGGCTTTTATGTCAAATATGTCAAATTTTGAGTCTTATCTGATGCAAAGTGGTTGTGGGAAGCTTTAGGAGACTGAAATTGTCTTGTTATATTTGGGCTGAGCCCTCTCCTGGATTGTCCTCATGGCCTGAGTGAGACTGACACAAAACTGTCAAATGACCTGTGGTTATTTGTATTTGACCACGGTGTTTCTTTCTCTCTGTAGTTCACTTGGCCAGAATACTTGCCATCAAGTGAAGTGAATGTGGAAGACTTTTGGTCCACGATGGAGACTGAGGTGATTGAGCAGGTGGCTTTTCCTTCTAGCATCCCCATCACAAAGTTTGATGCCTCTATTGTTGCTCCTTTCTTCCCTCCACTGATGAGAGGAGCAGTGGTGATCAATACAGAGAAGGACAAGAACCTCCATGCACAGCCAGTGCCAGGTAATGGCTCAGGTTGTGCTTTTTAAGGGCGTGCATGATGTGTTGGTGACCTCAGTGTTGATGTTTAGCATTAAGAATTACTGATTGCATGACACTTTTAAAGTCATGTGTGCTGAGAAAAGACAGGAACACTGGAGTGGGTTCAGCTGTTCTCAGGCCTCTTTACTGCTTGGAGCTTGGCTTTTCCTGTGAAGTTTGGATGCACTGGTGGGCTCTGATGCATTTGAGACATGGAGGACATGAGAGCATTGCACCCCAGATGAAATAGGCTCTGATTGCAGAGGGATGCATGCACATCTTGAATGACAGTGTTTCATGTTAGATTGATACTTGAAGTGTGGAAGTTATAGGTAGTGCTTGCTATCTCAGAGTTACCCTCTCAGTAAAGTGTGAAGAAGGTTTTTCTCAACAGAACTTAAGAAAAGACTAGGAGAGTGGTGTGCTAGTTCTGATCAGAGTTGTCAACATTCAGTATATCCATTGCATATTGACAGCATGGAACTAGAAACAGTGAGAGGCATAATCTCAGAGCTGAGAGCTAAGATCCATTAGCAGCCAGTTCCCTTAAGGATTTAGGTATTGGGCATAAGAAGGAAAATTTGCTTTGCAAGCTTAACTGGTGTGTAGTTGGCTTTGCAGACTGGGCTGCAGCTGCTTCAGGGTTGGGCTGCAGAAGAGCTACGTGGGCTTTTGTGGAAGTGGAGCTCCAGAGAAAGAACCAGGGAGATGTGAAGGCTGAGCCTCAGCTCAATCTGAGGGTTGCAGTAACATTTCTCTGCTCTTCTTGGTTATCCTTATGTCAGTCATTTAAAGGTTACAAATGACAGGATAGATAAGTGTTTATGGAGTCTGCAGCTCTGCTGGGCTCAGTCTGGTGACCTCAGCAGTGAAGGGCTCGAGACAAGTGTGGGCTGTGACGCGCTTTGCAAGTAGGACTTTTCACAGCTTTCTCTGGCTGGCTGTGGGTTGTGCAATCTCTGCTTCTGTAGTCTTCGTAAGAAATTATTTTGGTAAGGTCCCTTCCTGAGAATGAGTGCTGAGACCTGTTTCCTGCCTTTGCAGGTAATGGGAGTGCCTTGGTGAGGCTCCTTCAGGAAGAAGTCTTCAGGCCTGAGCTGATAAACTCTTACAGTGAGGAAGAGCTGCAGAGCTTTCTGACACAGTGTGGCATCCCCTGGGAGGCATCACATACAAGGGTAATGACTTGTTTGCCCCCATATAAGCCTGCAGGAATTGAGCTGTTCTTCATTAACTTTTCCTCATCCACTCCTGCCATCCTAGACAATTAATTTCTCATCTGACTGCACTAGGGGCAGGGATGGGTGCCAGCAGGTTATAGGATAATTTACACGTGGTGAAATAAATTGAACCTTTGTGGGCTAGAAGAAAGAAAGCCTGTAATTACCTTGTCACTGCCTCAGCATTCTTTAATTGCTTGTCATCCTCACAGTGCTGAGTGTGGGATTAGGAGTTATTGGATGAAGTACAAATT
Organism: Petroica traversi; assembly: GCA_025920805.1. Lineage (NCBI taxonomy): Eukaryota > Metazoa > Chordata > Aves > Passeriformes > Petroicidae > Petroica > Petroica traversi. The sequence continues at coordinate 6,695,201 of JAHLSL010000025.1, read as the reverse complement.
AGGATTTGGGAGACCTTGCATGCAGTCTCTTCCATCTCTGAGGAGTCTTTTAATTTTGGCCACTTTCTCTGGGGCCTGTCTTTTCTAGGATGAGCTCTGCTATTCCCTCCTGGCTCTCTATGAGTTTGTACAGAATGGGACAAGCATCACACCACCTTCTGCGCATCACACAGGAGGGAAAATTTACAAAGTGTGTCCACATCAGGTAAGGAAGGCTGGAGCCACAGTGGTTTTTTTCCTTCCCTGACTATTCACTATTTGACTTAACAGCATGGAGTTTCCTTATTGAATAGAAACAATGGAATGGCTTCTCTGAGCTGTAGGAATTAAACTTATTTCTGGGGGCTTGGAAAATGAGCATCCCTGCAAGAGATCTTACGATCTGGTTTTAATGTTGCTACTGAGGTACAGTTTAAAACCATCGCTTCCTGAACAAGATTAAGTGAATGTCTATGAAGAGGAAACAGTATCTTTAGAGAAAGTAGCTGTCTGGTTACTGTATACTCTGGAATACCTGAAAGGAAGCTGCATTTTTTAAGAGTAGGTATTTTTTCCTTAAGTTTTCAGTTTTATTGTGCTGCTGATGTTAATACTGGTTTTTTTTTCCAGGTTGTGTGTGGCTCAAAGTACATAGTAAGAGGAGAAAATGCCCGGGATCACGTGGACTTGTTGGTGTCCTCACGTCACTGGCCTCCAGTGTATGTTGCTGATACAGCCTCTTCAGTGGCACTATGTGCAGACCTCTGCTGGCCTGGCCTGACTTCCCAGATGTGGGGGAAGAACCAGGGCTGCTTCTCTGACCCCATGGAACCTCCAACGGTTAGTTATGTCTACTCTCTGCTATGCCCATCCAGTATGGAAAAGTTCCAATGGAGATTTAAAGTTAACCTCCCCCCCCATATATAACCTGCATTGTGCCTCAAGGTAATTTCATGGAATCACAGAATGGTTTGGGTTGGAAGGGCCATTAAAGCTCATCCATTTCAACCCTCTGCCATGGGCAGCGTCACCTTCCACTAGACTCGGTTGCTCAGAGCCCCTTCCAGCCTGGCCTTGAACACTGCCAGGGGTGAATTTGACTTTAACCTTTGCCAGTGCATCACTTCCAAGTATAGCAGAATATATTATGAGTTGCCTGAGGCATTGTGTTTGATTAATTGTCTTTAAAAGGAAGAGCTGTGCATTGTAACAGTTCAGATCATGAACTTTGGAGCACATCACTTTTTTTTGACACAGCAACTCACTGCTTTCAAACTACTGCTATTCCCCGAGAAGTGGGAGAGGAAGATGGTTCTTAGTGCCTTGGGATTATGTGAGGCCATACAAGTGGGGGGGGGGGGTGTATAGACCCCCTTTGTGGCATGTAGGGCAAGTCTGGGTCATAGAGCCATCCCTCTGTCCTGGGTCATAGTGTTGGTTGGAATTTGGCCAGTAGTTTAGTCTTCTCAGCTGTGGGGAAGTTCTTCCAACTGTCTCTCTCCCCCAGTACGTGTCCTGCCCGGAGCTGCTGGACCAGCACTACAGCGTGGACATGACTGTGGCTGAGCACTCCCTTCAGCACCCCATCACCAAGTCCTTGGCGCGCCGCATCGTGCACACGGGCTCGGAGCAGAGCAGCCCCTGGGACACCACGGCCCGGCACCACTGCCTCTCCCTGTGCCGCGAGCTGGAGCCGTACGGCGCCATCATCGCCGCCATCAGCGACAGCAAAACCAGCAACGTGCGCCACAGGCCCATCACCTTCGAGAACCCCACGCACTATTACCTCTACAACCGCCTCATGGACTTCCTCACCAGCAGGGAAATCGTCAACAGGCAGATCCAGGAGATCGTGCAGAGCTGCCAGCCGGGGGAGGTGGTGATCCGCGACGCGCTCTACCGGCTCGGGGTGGCACAGATCAAAACTGAAACGGAAGAGGATGAAGAGGGGAAGCAGGAGGAGGATAGAGGTTGCTGAGTAACAAAACAGCTTGTTGGTTTCTCTCTGGTCTCGTGGATGGGTGGGCTGAGCCAGCTTTTTCAGCTGTCTGCCTCTAGAGTTTATTTTTACAGGTTGGAGATGTGATGCTGGTGGCTTTGACTGCTGTTACTGACCAAAGAGCTCTGTGCTTCCATAGCATCGTGATAGCTGTTGCGAGCATGGGTCTGTCACCCCCTTGCAGAAGGCTGCAACTGCCTCCAAGGCACGTGATGGACCTGCTGTTCAGGGCTGTGGGATGTTGCCCTCCCTGCAGCTGGAGAGGAGAGAGGAGTTGCTGGTAGCAGGGAGTGCGTGTGGTCAAGCACACACAGGTTTTTAAATTCTGAGTCTTGCTTGCTGACTTTGTGCTTATTGGTGGAAGGGCTGGGGGTGTGGGACCATGAAAGGTAGATGGCTGCAAAGATTTCCCCCAAAACATTCTGAATAGATGAATTTAGGATACAGACTCTGGCTGGTAATCTTGCAGAGCTCTCATAGTTATTGGCTGCAAGGAGTCTTGAGGAACAGGAGCTGTGCTGCTTTAACATGCTGTATCTGGGGAGCTTCCCTGGAGGCTGCACTCCTGGGTCCAGGATTGTGGGTGCTTTGGCTACAGGGAGTTTTTTAGAATTGATTGTCCCTTCACATGAGCACTAATAACTTAAAAGCCAAAAGGTACAGTGAGTGGAGTGTGTTCTGTATGGTAAGGTAAGAACTGAGCCCCAGGGCAGCCAAGGGGTTGGAGGACGGTTTGAGTGCTGTGCAAGGGGTGGCTGTGGAGAGGGGAGGGACACTCAAACCCTGTCTGTGGGATCAAGGAGGAGCAATGAATGCAGTGTCACCAGAGCGAGCAGGGTTCCGTATTCCATCCTCATGGATGTGCTGGCAGAGCTGCACCCATGTGTGAAATCTCATCACTTTGTCAGGTGTCACACGTGCTCTGCCCCTGTTCTCACAGTGCTCTGGGAGCTGGAGGAGTCTCCTGCTGCCCAGGTTGCTTTGTCAGTCCTTTGAGAGGAGTCAGGATGAGACCTCTGCCTCTGCAGCACACCTGAAGAACACCTGGGGCTGCAGGTGCAAAGCTGTGCTGGCGTTTCTCTTTGGCCATGGCTGGTGGTGAAGGTGTTTGCTGTGACCCACAGAGGAGACAAACAAGATGCCAGACTGCTAAGTTGCCGTCTTGGGGGTTTGTTTTGTCTGAGTGAGCAGTGGGGAAGATTCTGAGGCTTGCGGTGTGGTTGAAAACTCCCTTCTGTGAAGGGGAACCTATTGCGTACCGTACTGTTAAAGTAAATGTATTAAGTCTGAGCAAATGCAGTAATCATGGCTTGGGGTTTTTCTGTTAAGAACATTAACTTATTATAAGAGACATTAGTGACTTTTTTCAGTCAGTGATAAAGTTTAATAAATTATCTCCAATTTTGGGGGTGAAACTGTGGTCAAGTGACTTGGGGTTTCTTTTTTGTGTACAGGATCTGGATGGCTTCAGGGGAAAAGGCACAAACACTGCTGAATCTCTTTTGCATTTGCCCTGCCTTTGGCATTGCACTTGCCCCAGAGGCTGCTGCCATGTGCCACATGATGACTTGTCAGATGTCCCATCATCACAATTGAAATTATATCCATGCACAGGAACTACTTCAGAGCTTTAAAACCTTGGTTTTAATAAGTTTTTGCATTACACAAGAATGAGTGGTTTTGAGAACTGGTACTGAGGAACAGAGTTGCAGGGTGAGTGGGTAGACCAGTGCATCACCTGTGCCCTGAGCTGTTCCCCTCTGAGAACAGTACTTAGAGCCCTGGAAGAGACTCATTTTGTTAAACATCTTATTTTATTTTTTATAATGCTGACAGATAGAGTTACATTAGCTTTTCATTTAGTAAGGAGGAATGAATCACTTGGTGGTGTTAGTATAAAACCACGTTTAATAGAATCAGAAATGGCCCACAAAGAAATTGCTCAGTGGGACAAAGGCCACGTGCAGTGCAGTTGTAGTTTGCCTGTCAGTTGGAGTTTGTCTGTACCTGAAAGAAAACCTTTACCCACCAAGTCAGGTGAAGCTAAGAAGGTTCTTTAGCTACTTCTGGGAGTTACTCAGGACTGGTGGCTGGGATGGTAGAACCCTGAGCAAGAGCTAGCTGAGAAAGAAGTTGAAGGGCATTAGGCCCTAGCTTATGAAAAAAATCACCTCAGCTGTACTATTAAAAGTACATTTAGAAAATTTAGTATAAGTCTGTAATAGTGACAAAGGCAGTGATTGCTACATATTCAGTAACTCAGAAGTTCTGTAGGATATGTGTAATGTTGATCATTTCCAGACCTTTTTAAGCTGCCATTCTTTCCTGGATTGGGGTTGTGTTCAATGCCATCATGAAGAGCACTGGTTTCTGCTGTATTTTACCTGAGAAAGAACTGCCCCTCTGTCCCATTACTGGGGCACAAATTCTCAAAACCCTGGGGTTGGCTCTGTGGCTCACGTCACCCAAATACTCCCTGCAGAAGCATCAGCTGCAGAGAGGTGGATTGCAGAGGAAGTGAAGAGGTTAATGCATATTTAATGCTATGTAGAAGCTTTACCTATACCTAAACACACTGCAATGTCCAGGGTCAGACTGACAAAGGGAAGAGAGCAGGACCATCAAGAAGGAGTTTAGAGTAGTTCCAGTGCCAAGACTCAAGATGTGCTTATAGAACACAAGGGCTCAGTAATGTGAGTGACATTTGGAAATGTCTTACTTGGCTGTGAGTAGTATTTTTTTAAAAACTACAAAACCCAAACTCCCACAGCCTTCTCTGGGGCATGAGGAGGCAGGTGATGGGGACCTCTGTGTACCTTGTAGAGATGGAGCCTGTTACCATCCTAACATCTCTATGCTATGTGTGAGATAAGACTTCTGGGACCCCACGGTGACTCCTTCACTCTCCTTTTGGTGAGAGAGTCGATGACACTCACACTTCAGAAAGCACAGAGAAGGCCAAAGCAGAAGGTGTCTGTGTCCTAGGGTGAGCTCTGTGGAGCCAGGACAAGGATCAACCCCAGGGTGAAGGTCCCACCTAACAGAACTGGTAGTTGTTGCCCTTGAGGAGGGGCTGGCCACTCTCCTCTTGCTCGCAGGACTCCTCACAGCAGCCAGAGGTGTCACAGCCACTGTCTTCCTCAGCACTGGAGGGGAGGTTGGTGTAGTCCTTGAAAGAAAAGGAAGAAATGCAACACCCTGAGTGTGTTTTGGTCCCTTTGATGGTGTATGATATCTGTTCCTGTGCAGGTAACCAGCTGGGGATGAGCTTACTCCACATTACCACCCTTTGCTGTGTCCACAGAGTGTGGCTAACAGGCAGGGCAGGCAGGTGCCTGTGCTTTCGTGGACAGCTAGTCCTGAGGGAATGCACAAGTCCAGGGAAATGGGACAGGGTGCTGTGCTGGTAGTGTGTGACAGCCTGTCACAGAGAGGTTTCTGCCAAGAAGCTGTGCTTCCTTATCCTGCCCTCTTTGGCCATGGTGGGGAGTGACTTAACCCTTCAGCTGGATGCCTACTTACTCCCAACACTACATTGCTCCCATCAGCTAATGGTAAGGGATATCACAAAAAACTTATCCAGAAGCTGTGTTAATGTAGGGGGAAAGCACACCCTCCCCTTTCTCCTCTCTGAGTGTCCTCACCTGCTCCTTGTGCTCCTCCAGCTCTTTCTGGATGAAGCAGCTGATCTGGTCAAAGGTGGGTCTCCGTGTGGGCTCCAGGCTCCAGCACGCCTGCATGATGCTGTACCTGCAGGGCCAGACAGGGACAGGGAGGTGGCACAGTGCTGCTGGAGGGTCTGCAAGCCCAGGCTCCTCCCTGCAGCGCTCTATGTGTCAGGGACACAGTACTGAGCAGTCCCTTGTCTTCTTCCAAAAAACCTGTGCTGAGTGCATGTGCAGTGCTCCAGGAAACTGGTGAGCACGGGAGTGTGTGGAGCAAACTAATCAACAAGAAGCTTTATGCCACCCAGATTTCAGGCTTACACTCATTACCCTCCTATAGCCCACTCAGGCTTGTCTTATCATAATTGTAGAGTCAAAAGTAGCTAACTGAAAAAAGAAGAAAACCCCACCAAGTTCAGGAATGTAGATATGTAACCTGAGTGCTCTCCTGCTCCTGTCCATAAACAGGAGATGGTGGATAGACTGCCCCAGGCCTTGGTTTCTGACAGGAGCAAGGAGCAGCCTGGTAGGATCCAGCCTTAACCTCAAGGCAGGCACTTGGGAGCAGCAGGCAGATCTGTGGACTAGGTCCCAGTGCCATGTCCCTGCCTGTTGCCATGAGGCAGCTCCAGCCCCTCCCTCACTGCTGTGTGAATCTCAGTGCATCCACTCACATCTCCAAGGGAGCGAAGTCAGGCCTGGCCATCTGGTATCCCTGCTTCACCATGCTGTAGAACTTGCTGTTCACCACCATGCCCGGATATGGGCTCTTCCCTGTCACAGTAAAAGGAGCAGAGGTAGCTCTGAGACCAGAGTGTTCAACACTTCAGCCTTGGAGAGGGGGAAGGAGAGGCAGCCTGGAGCCTGAGCTGGTGCTACCCAGGGAGTTATGAGATAGAGAAAATGATGCGGGATGCTTTGTTTTGAATGGTCCCTCTGGAAACACAACACAGTGGTTTATGTCCTGATAAACCTAGATTTTTGTCACCCATCCTCTTTTCTTGGAAATTCTTCTGCAGATACTTTAGGGCAGTAGTGAGCCATGGAAAACAAAGAAGTTTGCAAGCTCGCTTTTCTTACCAAGCGAGAAGATCTCCCAGAGCAGGATGCCGTAAGACCACACATCACTCTGCACTGTGTAAATGCAGTCAAAGATGCTCTCTGGGGCCATCCATTTCACGGGCAGGCGGGCCTGGAAGAGCAGAGAGTCCTGCAGACTGGGACAAGCTGGCAACTTACGCTACACCCTGTCTGTCCTTCATGCTCCAGCCCTGTCCCCCCACCCTTGTACCTTCTCTTGCGATCATTTTAATTACTTACATTGCCTTTCACAACATAATTGGAGTCATTCATGATGTCCCGGGCCAGGCCAAAGTCACAGATCTTGGCTACCCGTCCATCTGATATGAGCACGTTCCTGGCTGCTAAATCACGGTGGATGCACTGGGGAGAAGAGAGCACATCTGAGACCCAGACACTGGCCCTCAGATGTCACAAAAAAATTCCCTGCAGCTCAGGCCTCCCACCAAAACAATGCCTGTAGGGGCAAGGGAAAGATGTAGTGCTTGTAAGGCACCTATCTGAGGCACATCGTGTACAAACTACGGGCTCCTTTTCAAGAACTTAATTTACAGTGTTGACACTGTGACATTTCATGCCCTGTCCTTTAATCCCTCATGGGGCTGTCATCTTCCCCATGACAGGGGAAGGCTCTTCTGAGGGGGAGGTTCAGAACCAGGGGTTGTTGACACCATGTCCTCATCTCTGAAACAGTCACAGGGTGACTGACACTCTGAGCCAGCTCTGGCAGACAGCTCAACGGCCACTTTCAGTTCCTTGTCCCTAGGGTAGCAGGGATGCTGCCAAAGTGAGAAAGCTTCACAACAAAGTTCCTGAACTTGTGTAAAAGCAGGGGAGAAAATGTTGATACCAGCATGATGCACAGCCCTGGGTTCCCCCTGAAACACATCCCTCCCATGATGGCCATGGGAGACCAAGGCTTGGAGGGAACACCAGATACCAGGGCCCAGCCTGTCTGAACCTATCAGACAGAGCAGGGAGACCATTTCCAGCAGCAGCGTGCTTGGCTTGGCTACCCCATCCAAAGACATCACAAGCTTTCTGCAGCCAGGATGGCTCCTGCTTGGCTGGACTGGTGTTTCCCACTTGGTGTGCTGGGTGCAGTGGTCCTCTCAGCACTCACATTCTTTGATGCAAGGAATGCCATGCCCTGGGCCACCTGGCTGGAGAACTGTAGCAAGTCAGAGAGATTGAGGGGACGGAGATCCTCCCTGGCTTCATCTTCTTCCTCCGAGCTTCGCCCTGAAATTCAAAGCAGAGATTTAGACTTGCTGCAAAGCGAGTAACACAAACTGTGGTGTGTTGTGGTTCCCAGAGCTAAACCAGGCAGGATGGCCGAAAGAAAGAGATCACGAAATCACAGAAATGAGCCTTGACTCACCCCTAACTTGCGCAGAATCTGATGCTGCTGAAGATGACGATGACGACACAGGCCTCATTTCAACATATGTTTCCAAACCCTGGCTTGAAAAGCCACTGTCACTGAGAAAGAAGCAACAGAGAGAGGGGCAGGCTGTTAGAACCCTCCAGCAGTACCTTCTGCCCTGCTCCATATCCACCAAGATGAGAAACCACATCCCTGCCTGCAGAAGGTGACATAGACAGGGACTTAAGGGCAAAGGCAAAAGTAATGGTGAAACTGATTCAGAAAGGGGACCTGGGCCCTCTGTGTTATGAGGCTCCAAATACTGATCCCGTTTTTTTTAAGCTCTTGGCTGATGGGGAGCAGTCAGCTTCATCCTACAAAATTCACATGCCCAATAGTGCATGAAACCAAAAAGATTTGGTTCTGAATTGTGGAAGGGCAGACCAGGCTAAAACATGGATCTATCATGAGTTATTCAATGACTGCTGTCAAAGTATTTGAAAACTCGGAACTATAACCAGGCCTAAACACATGCAACCCCAGTGGCTTTTATATCCTGATATCCTCCCAGTCCCCAGACCTTTGACCTTGATCTCCCCAGCACAGTGCTCTGCACTCTTCTCCCAGTGAATACCCAGGCTCTGCATTGCTCTGCCCTGCAGCCACCTGAGCTCTGCTCCTACCTGCGGATGTATTTTTTCTCGAGGTCAATGTTTTTTGTAATCAGCAGCACTGTCTAAAGAGGTGTCCAGGGCAGAATCTTGGATAATCATGGATTCAGCCTTCTTCCGCAGGAAATTCAGCAGATCTCCATAGCGACAGTACTCGGTGATGACAAGGATTGGGCCTGGGAGAGCAGCAGAAAGGATTCATTAAGGAGTGATTCATGAGGACTGCTTTCCCTGGGAGGGCAGCAGAATCCACACAGCTCATCAGCTCATGCTGAGCCTCAGAGGAGGGGCCCTGGCAGGGGTGTGTGGGGGCAGCAGGGTTGGGGGATCCTACCTCCACAGGTACATGCCCCCAGCAGGTTAACAATGTTCTGGTGGTGTCCCAAGTGACTCATGATCTTCAGCTCAGACATGAGAGCCTCCTGCTCATCTGTGTCTGCTGATGCTGTGAGGTGAGAGAAGAACTGTGTGAAGAAGTGAGGGAGGGACAGGGGGCAGATTCAGGGAGAGAACAGAAAAAGGTGTTAACAGGGTTGTGGAACAAAAGGAGGAGACACAGAGTGAAAACTGCATCCTCTAACTGTGCCTCTGGCCTCCCCTGTCCTCAAAAAAGGCAGTAGGGTGCTTCCAGCATCTGGTACTTGGCACAGAAACACTTTGAAAAATAGCTGTTGCAGCCTGTGATCACCAGCATGTGGTGAACACACACTACATCCTGCCCAGATGAAGGATTTCAGGCCTTGCAAGCTGCTCTGTGCTTACACTTTAACATCTTCACAGCCACTTTGAGCACTGAATCTTCTTTGCCCAGCCCAAAAGCTGTAGCTTCTACCACTTTTCCAAAGGCTCCTGCTCCAAGAGTTTTTCCTGCAGAGAGAGAGAGAAAAAAATAAGTACTTTTAGGACATTTTATAGAGAAAGATTGAGTAGTTGTCCTGCACACAGCCTTGAAGAGGATGTCTGGTGGTTGGGGATTCCTGCTGGGCTCACACAAGATGACACATCCCTTAGTCAGGAGCTGGCAAACATCTGTGGGGAGCTCTAGTCTGAGCAAAGAGGGTATGGAAAAGGCCATCTCCAATGTTTGCCCCACCAGCCCTGTGCCTTAGGAATGACCCCAGATGCAAAAGGAGGGACATGACCTCTGCAGCCTTCCTTGGAGCAAAGGAGGAGGGAGGGAGGTTACACCCTGCCACTTGCCACCCTGTGTGGGAGAGGGCAGCAAGGCCTGGTTAAGGATGCTGCTGGAATGTGTGGATGCAGTTTTGGATATTGCCCAAAGCTTTGGCTCTGACTCTTGGAGCATTTCAGCTCTGTGATGAGCTTCATGCTACCAGGCAAGCAGCAGGGAAGGTTTCTTACCAAACTGGAGGTTATTCCTGGGAAACTCCCATTTTTCATTGTATGGCAGCTGAGTGGGATCGATAAAGATGTAATTATTGCCTTCACAGGCCTCAATGATCTTCCAGCGCACCTGGTACTTGGGTTTCTGTAGGGAAGAGACTCCAGTTATTCAGTGTTCCCTGAGCTAGGAGGGTTTCCCAGCCCCAGCATCCACTCCAGCTCACTCTGCAGGTGCGGAGAGAAGATAGAAATTTCAGCCCATAAAATATCTTTTGAATCTGGACTGAGTGAGAGAGGATTTTTCTGGACAGCCTGGACTCTTCCCAGGTATGAAGTCCCCCCAGGTCATCACCTATGACTGAGGGAGGCTCTCTTGCCACTGGAAGCAGCCTGTTGCCACCATTTGGGATGGCAGAGCTGGAACACCCAGCATGTCCCACCAGAGCAGTGGCTGACAGTGCCCAGCTGGTGCAGGAGGGAGATGTCTCCACTCTGTCTCCTTCCTTGGTCCTGCAGTTGCTGAGCACAGCAGAACAGTGGAGCTGGCCCAGCCCCACTTCCCTTACGGGGTAAAATAAAAAAGGAGAAAGAGAAGTAAGAATTTCTCTTTTCCAAGAATGTCATGGCAGAAGTAATGAGGCAAGGCAGAGAAGCAGTGCTGGAGTCCTTGAGCTGAGAAGGCTGGTACTTGTCTGAGAAAGGTAACCATGTTATTTATAGATATGTCCTTTTTCTCTTAGGCTTGCAAGTCCTTTCAAAAAGCTATTTTTTTCCAGATATGTGCTTACACATGGACCCACCTTCCTCTGTCTCTGGACCATTGTCCAAAGGCAGCTCTGCCTGCTAAGCTGTAGGTGCTTGTCTGACAGAGGTGTCTGATGGATCCAGCACCAGCACTTTGCTGCAAAATGTTCAGCCTTGATAGGCAGTCAAAGGAAGGGTGCCAAAAGGGAGAGATGAAAACCAGGAGATTTTCACCCACTGATGAAACAGAGGTGGCTACTGATTGGTTCCATTTGTGGAAAAAATGGAGAAGGAATCCAAATGCTAGAAATCAGCCTTGCAGAGAAAATGGGGCAAGTTCTTACATAAAAATAGTGACCAAGTCTTCCTGGAAACAAACTTCTTCTAACATCATTCTGTTTCCTCATAAAACCATTTTTTTTATAAGGCAGTGAGCAGAATAAAAAGTAGATGCAAACCGCAAACTAATTTTTTTTCCTCCCTTAATTCAGACTATGGATTCATGGGGACCCGAGCAAAACCAGCTGCAACTGTCAGCACAGAGTGAGCACTTTTGTCTGACACCAAACAACAACTACACTGACCTCTGGGCTGCAAGACTGAAGGACCATGGCAGGAGAGGGATTAATACACTGGGTTGGGTGCATGAGCTTTGCCCTGCAGCAGGAAACTCCAGGGGCAGCTGGGAGGCAGGGGAGGTGAAGGAGGCAGCTTGCCTGGTACCTCCAAGCTAAATGGTCCTGCCCTGCCTGCAGCAGAGGCTGTGTGGCCTCTGAGCCTGGGCAGCCCTTGCAGCCCTTGCCCTGCGGCAGGAAATCTGACCTGGTTGTACTTGTAGAGCAGGAAGAGGAGTAGGAGGAGCAGCAGCACCAATGCGCCGATGCAGGTGGAGAGAACAGGGCTGAAGAGCTTGTTTGGAAGGGCCATGACACTCCCTGGAAGAGGAAAAAAACGGAGAATGAGTAGACACTCATTTCAATCCCACCTCTGGGAGCATTTTGCCCAGCTATTCACTTTGGATTCCCCTGTAAGCCACACACCCCAACACTGCCCGCAGGACACACTTTCAGGAGCTGCTGGAAGCTGAGGGAAGTTCTTGATGCTAAACTCTAGGCTGCAATGGTTCCCTTCATGCAGCCCAATTTCCACACAAACAGCACCAGGTGCAGGTCAGACTGTCTGGGGACCAAGATCTGTGCAGCAAGAACAGCCTCAAGGAAAGATGCAGCTCCTGTATTTTTGTGGGCTGAGAAACTGCTGGATGCACCATGTCCTGCAGCTGAGTCCTGCAGATGTTCATGGTGTGGCTCAGCCTTTGGCTCCAGGCTATAACCCAGGCAGAAATTCCCACATGGCTCCTAGGACTGCCAAATGACAAAGCCTCACACCTGTGAGGATAAAGGACTTGTGGAATTTGTTCCATCACCCTTGCAAGACAGTGGGGATATACATTAAGGATGTAATCTCAAAGTCCCCAGATTCTCTGCCACTCTAATGGTTTGTATCTTACTGGTGATGGTGAGTGAGTGAAGCATGTCAGAGGCATTCCCTTCTCTGTTAATGGCCACGCAGCAGAAGGTGAAATTGTCACCCAGCTCCTGGAAGAGGATGGTGCTCTCCACCTCCACCTCATGGAAGGGCAACATATTCACCACCTGGGGTCTGGAGTCGTTCCGAATCAACCTGTAGTCCTCACTGTACCTGCAGGGATGGCAAGAGGAGACAGTGAGTGCTCCTCTGCAGCACAGCAGCTCACAGCTCAGTGGGTGCCTGTGCCAGACTGGAGAACAGACACAGGGAATTAGGCTTGCAGCTCTGTGTTACTCTCTGCCCAGTTAAAGACCTCTCCCTGAACACCACAGCTCTGTATAGACAGAGCCCTGACTGCCTTTGTGTGGCTCAGTAGTGTTCTGCCATCAGTCCCTTCAGTCCCTCCTGGTCCTGAGACACAACAACTCTGTCCAGGCAGCTGCAGTTCCTTCCCATGACTCTGTATCTCAGTAATCCCATGCTCTGCAGAGCCTCAGACCTGTGGAGGTCCCAGAAAGTTCACTGGGCCAGACAGGATGTAACTCTACAGCAATATACACTTCTCCAAAGGATCCACAGGTTCCTTGGAAAAGCACGGGGAGAACGTGAATCCCAGGTGGACAATCTCTTCAAGCTCAGGACTTTAGGAATAGAAAGGGCCCCTCTTCTCAAGCAGGCCCCAAGCACCTTTTCTTCCAGCAGAACAACATCCCTGTTGCTGTTACTGGAGAGGCTCTGCTGTATTCCCTGCCCAGGAGGTTCTGCTCAGGGAATGCCAGCATGGCAAGGGCAGGGCACAGCTCGGAGGTGCTCAGTCCCTGGGCAGCTCTCACCTGTCTGAGTGAACGGGGCACTGGTACCACTCGATGCGGGGTGCAGGGTACCCGATGGCCATGCACTGAAGGATGCTGGAGTCATTGGCTGGCACCTTGATTTTGCAGACCCTTGGAGAAGCTGTTGGGGAAGTCACATAAACAGTGAATGCAGTGACTAGAGGAAAAGCATGTCCCCCATACTCTGGTTTCCTTTCCATGAGTGAAACAATAAACCAGAAGGAACTCCTGTGCTACACACTGGCTGTTTGGGCTGGGTCTGTGTATCCTGTGGGTGCTGACCTGCAAACAGCCTGGTACCCCAACAGGCTTCTTTTTTTCTAAATGGGAAGCAGTCCCAGGGGCAAGCAGGGTGAAAGAATGGACAAGCACTTACATTTCAGAGAGATACTGAAGGTAACTGATTCACTGGTCACATTGTTGAGGGCATAAAATGTGTAGAAGCCTCCCTCTCCTTCCTTCAGGCGGTTCAGGAAGAGTGTGTTGTTGTACCTGCTCACAGAGAGGAACACTGTGAAGAACACACAGGCCTTGCTCAGTGAGATGCCGCTGCTTCCTGTGCTCTGGAGCAGTGACCACTTCCAGCACTAATTCCATCCCATCAGGGAGCCTGCCAGTTGCTTCTTCAGGGGAAGTAGGGAGAGACTGATCTTTTTTAGAGGAAATTCCTTTTGCCAGCAAGAGCACTTCAGCACTTCTGAAAGGCTACAGGTGGGTGAATGATTTGAAATAATTTGATATCTAAATCATTGCCTTTCAAGGGTCAGGGGATGCTGGTCCTCCTGCCTTTGGCAGAATGAGTTTCTCCATGAAGTCATGCTCCCTGGTGCCCTGTCCCCTCTGCTCCCAGCCCATTTCTCACCCCCCAGTGCAAGAAAGGGTTCATCCTAAAGCCATAATTTTTGCCAAGTGGCACAGATCCTCTTGTGGATTGTTTTTTGTTTCTAAGGAAATGAAAGGGAAATTGCCTAACTCCCCAACAAATGGAATGATTTTCTTTCAGTCTCCCCTTGGCCCCAGTTGGCTGCAGGCTTTGGAAGAGCAGACCTGTGCCCTGTTAGAGCATATTCACATAATAATGTTTGTGACTTCTCTTGACATAGGGCTCTCTGTGCACCCTCTCTCAACCTCAGAGCAGGGGGTAGGTCCAAGGAGCAGTGAGGGAATTAAGCTGTTTGTACTATTCATCCACTCCTGCAATTTCTTCTGACAAGGAGAGTGCAGACTTGAACAACCAGATCACAAAAATGATACTGACTTCCACGAGGCTTTCTAAAGAGAGGACCAAGTTAGAGAAGGGTGGTGTCCTCCTTGACCTGATCATACTGTGGTTTGCTAATAATACTGGAAAGAGAAAACAGAAATGCAGAACTGTTTCCCTCTTTAAAACCAGAGAGTTTTCTGTAGAATGGGGCTTGCCTGTTTCAAGGAAAGCTCTCTTGGAAACATGCCATAGCCAGTGTAGAAGACAAAGAGCACGTACCAGTTGTTTCCAGAGATCATTTGGCCCTTGGATATGGTGGGTTGAGAGCTCTTCAATGGATTTGTGTGTTCCCAGTCCCACTGGAGAAGTTTTGGGTAAGCCTTAATGTGGACCTGCAGCTTCAAACTCTCTCCCAGAGCAACCTCCTGTCTGGTGGCTTGCCCTGGGATCAGGTGCACGTAACCTCTCTCTGCAGGATGAAGAAGAGCATGACTGTCAGCAGGCATGTCCAGAGACATAGAATAAGCTTATACCAGCTCCATAAATGGATCATTATTGGAAAGAGCAGTCTCAGCTGGGAGACTGCAGGAAGGAATGAACCATTACATGGATATGTTGCCACAGGAGTACTCTTAAATTACTTCTTTGTCATGGCGCCTTGGATTACACTGCCTGAGGAGAGCTAGAAAATCTTAGTGAAATCTCACAGGAAAAGAAGTTTTACATGCTGTATCCTAAGAAGTGATGAGGTTAAAATTGTATTTCCTAATTGATCATTAAAGAAGGCCCTTTAGCTAAAATCCTGGCTTCTCACTTGGAAATAACAGACTGAGCCTTCTTTCTGAGCTGTGGTATGCAGCAGCTTTGGACAGTCAGTAAACTCCAGCCCGTGAGCTGTGAGGATGAATTTTCCATCTTGAGATACAAACAAGTGTATAATAGACCCGAATCCCCTTGTGTGGATCTGCGACTGGAAGAGACAAAGATCCTTACTTGGCTTGTGTGGCTAACCCTGCCTTCTCACCAGCCTTTCCTGGTCTTCAAACAACCTTCCCCATTCCCTTTTTATTGTTTCAAAGCTGTTTATAAATGCACTGAGACAGAGAAGAGCACTCCAGTTTTTCATCCAGAGCCCAAAACGTGTCCTCTGGCCCCTCAAGATTCAAAGGGAACACCAGATCCTTTCCTAGCAGCTCCATAGTTCTCATGTAAACCCTGAGACACAAGTGAGAATTATGTTTTCAACAACAAATCTAGGAAGAGAATGGAGGCAGAAGCAGCAAATACTCAAGGCTACACATGATACAGCCTTCCTGGTCTTTTGAGGAAGCACTCACCTACTACCTGGAGCATTGTTGAGGCATTCCTAAATCCCGCTGAATTGTTAGCTATACAGATGTACTTCCCACTGTCTTCCATGGTCACAGCTTCAATGGACAGGGTGTAACTGATGAAGTAGTAACCATTTTCAAAGTCAGGCGCCCTTTCAGTTCTTGTGACCTGTCAGGCAGAGAGGGAACAGCACACATTGGAAGGGCAGAGCAATCACACCTCTAGCTCTGCGCTAGAGAGCTCATCTCTGAGAGAAACCTGTGTGGAGACCCAAAGACACATTAAACCCAAGGATCCAGGGCAGATATTCCACAGCAGTTAGGTTATAGCTATTGTCATCCTTCTGACTGCAATTTGGCCTTATACTGTGTGATCCAAATATACCTTGTGTGTTTTTCATCTCCTTAATAAAGGCATCAGACATAATAAGGACTTCTAGAAAACCTCATCTAGACATCTAGTAGTCAGAAGTCAACATCACAGAGATTTTGAAATGTATTCCTTTTCTGCACACATATCTTTTCTCTGAAGAACTCTGTCCTGAAAATGTTTGCTGCTTTATAACCCCTGGCAGGGCTGGATGGAGAAATGTTGCTTAAATAGGTACTGTGGCTCTGTCCATTAAATTCAAGTGAAACAACACACACTCCTCTCTTGCAGCACGATTCTGACAATAGGCAGATGTTTCTTAGTCCTGTGTCTTCCCAAGGACAGGATATTCAATTTCTACAGCTCAAATAGCTGCTTTGGTTGGGTAGTTCAAGGCTTTGCTGTGGGACTGGACAGTTCTTAGCACCCTGTGTACCCCAATTTCCAGGATTGCCCCATACCCCAACTTACTGTCTTTGCTGCTGTGACCCATCTGATGTCATATTTGTGGGAAGGAGCAATCACTCTGCAGGTGACTTGGAAAGGTTCGCCCACAATTCGCACGTGGTCTGCAGGGTCCATCAGCACTGACACAGGCTTCTCCAGTGCTGCACAAAGGCAAGCAGGGAAAGATCCAGTGTCAGCTTCTCCAGTGATTCCTGTGCTTTGGACACTCCCCAGGACCTGGCTACCTTGGGTGGTGAGGCACTGGCACAGGCTGCCCAGAGAAGTTGTGGATGCCCCATTCTGAGGTGTTCAAGGCCAGGTTAGGTGGGGCCTGAGCAATCTGATCTAGCAGGTAGCATCCCTGCCCATGGCAGTGAGCTTGGAACTAGATAATTTTCAAGGTCTCTTCCCACCCAAACTATTCTTTGACTCTATTCTATGGTTCTATTTTCTCCTTTCCATCCTCTTTAGCCTCTTTACCCTCTGCCTTCCCCTTCCATAGTGACCACCACTGCCTTTTGAGGATGTGTCTGTGGGAAGCAGTACAGATGGGGAGAACACAACAGTCGAGACTGTGGGTTTAAAGGGAAGGAGAAGATTTTGCCATGGTTACAGATGGACCTGAGGACATGCAGAACACTGGAAAGACTGGTGGACCTTTTTTCTGGTCTGTGACAGTGCCTGCAAAGATTTGAAGACTGCTGAACCGATGGAAACCGATCTGAAGGAACCAATTTGCCAGAGGTTGATGAATTTGGCCTCCATTAAATAAGCTTTAGAAACTGCAGATTCAGAAGGTTTTTCCTGTCACAGGCAATGAGCTTTTCCTTAACTATCTACTGGGCAGCTTAGCTATTTGTGGCCCTTAGGACATCAACAAACCCGGGTCTTTACCTTCTTCCATAACCAGTCTTATTCTTGATGAATTCTTTATTTTTCCATTTATCTGTGCTTGGCATCGGTAAGACCCTTTATGCTTCTTTTGCACGTTGTACAGTCTTATTCCTTTCTCAGCATTGAAGGAGTAGTTGGTCCCAGGTGGGAGAGGAGAAGCATCATCCATTATCAGAGTCACGTGGGAGCCGTACTCGGGGGCCGTGATGAGACAGGGGAGATCAACATTCCCCCCTTCAATCCCCCGGACACGGAAATTTGGGGTGTACCACACGTTTTCAGGATCTGCAGAGGAGACAGGACAGGCTTGTGAGAGGGGTCAGGAAATGCACTGAAGCTGAGAAACACATTCCAGCAAAGGCAAGTCTCCAGCAGTGCTGCCCAGGGGGAGGTCGATGCTGGGGCAGCCCTGCCTGACTCAGCCTCCAAACACTCACATGACAAACCCAGCTCCAGCTAAGGATCATTGTGAGCAACCAGCTCACAAATGTCCATGCATAAGAGAGGCTGAAAAGTACGCACGTGTAATTAAACTTTTCACCGCAGTGCTAATTTTGCTTTTGAGACCTCCAGCTTCCCTGCTCAGGGCAGCACCACTGGTACAAGGGAAGGGGTGAAGTCAAGTGGTAAAGCCACCACAGCATAGCTCCTTCTGGGATAAAAGAATATTTGGGGTTCAGGTCATGTAGTGAGGATGTAATTCATGTGACTCCCTTATCTGAGGTACTGGCAATGGAGTTTTCTGATTTGCAAATCCCACTGCTCATCACAGCACTGAACAGATTTAGTTTTTCAAGAAGCGAAGGCCCAGTGGAAGGAGAGTGAGATCCAGGAGAGACCCACACGCACATGAGATGTAGCTCTGTACTTTACCCTGGTGCTTCAGCCATGGGCCCTATTTTATGTGGACTCCTGGTTGTAGGTGAAGCACTGTCCCACCAGGAGCCTGCACTGCTCCCCAGGCACACACACCAGCAAGGACCTGTGCAGTGGCTCCCTGAAGGAGGCTGTTCTGCAGTGGATGTGAGGAGAGAGAAGCAGGGTTACCTTGCACAAACACGTGGATGGCTGCAATGCCCTTGTCACTGCTGTTGACATAACCACAACTATAGGTGCCTGTGTTCCTGTAAGTGGCCTTGGGAATACTGAGCGTGCTGATGGTGTGGTTACTGAATGTATTCATTTTGCTGTGCCACGCAACTTCAGACTCTCCTGAGCAGTGCAAGAGGACTGGATCACCCGTCTTGACAACCAGAGCACTGAGATCAGGGCTGATCACCGGAGATGCTGAGCCTGCAAGGGAAAGAGAGAGTGAGAATGCAAAAATGATCCCTAAAGATTGTCTGTTGGAGTTCACACTGCTGAGAATAGGGTAACTCAGCATTAGAAAAAGGCTGAGCTTGGGATTCAGACTGGCTTTTTGGCTCACATCAGTCCACTCTTTCTCTGTCCTACCAGACCCATATGGCCTGATACTCCAAGAAATGAATTTCAGTGAAGAAACACCACCCTCCACACTTCCCTCTTCCCTGCCATTTGAAAATTTAGCACACTAGACAGGAAAAACAATCATCTGGAGCTGATTAGGGCAAATGCCAGCTTGGCAATTGTTCCTGCTGATTTTTGCCTCTTCTTACAATAGTTTTCCTTTTGTGGCAGAGCTGGAGCTGCTCTATGAACCGGGTTAGCCCATAGCATCATTTGGTGAAGTTTAAGGCAAGTTTAGTGAATGGGGCTCTCTGTTGCACTGGTGCTGGGATGAGCTAGAGCAGACCTGCAAAGCTCCTGCAGAGCAGGAGGTCAGTGCATATCCTTTGGGAAGACTTGCTTTTTGTGGCCAAGTACTGGATTTTGAAGGACACCCCCTCATGCAGATCACAGAGTCACACATTGGATTCTCCTCATAGACATAATATTATTAAGTGAGTCAGCATTATTATTCCTATTTGGGAGAGGGAACTGAGGCATGAGAAAGCTAAACAGCTGATGAAAGCCCATAGCTGCAGTTGCTAGTACAACACACCAGTCCTGTAGACAGCAGCATCACAACCAGATCTCTACTTTGAAGATGCCTTCTCTTCTGTCTCAATAATGGGGAACCAGGGTCCTACTCCAGCCTTAGTGTCAGAGGGAAATATTTTTTCCACGTTTTGCCCTGTCAGCGAGTTCTTTGAGTCACCACCTATATTTAGGGTGGGGGGAAGTGCAAAATGAATCAGTACTGTGGGGCTGGGGAAGAAGTGGTACAGCCACCCCATACCAGGCCTTCAGGAAGGACAGGAAACACATTGCAAATGGCTATCTGTGCTTGGGGGGCTCTGCACCCCCCCTCCAGCCCCTATCCAGGGCTATTTGCCCACTTCTGCTTTCCTTCCCAGTTGCTCACATCTTAAAGGGACACACACCCTGACTCAAATAATACCGAGCATAAATGGAGCTGTGCAATTTATCAATTCATTGCTCTGCAGGCACTGATCCTCCTGCCATGGGCACTGTCCTTGTAGCAGCCAGCAGAAGCACATCCCCATCCTCATCCAGCCCTGATCACAGCTCTTTTGGGGAGGAAGGCAGTGCCCAAGGTACAACTGTGTGTCCTGTGCTACCAGCTGTGCTCAGGGCTGTGCCAGCCAAAGCCCACACATCAGAGCCCAAAGAGCAGCATTTAAGCCATCTGGGGCTGATGGCTCCCTCCATGCAACAAAGGGTAGAGAATATGAGACTCAAGACCCTGAGGAGGGCTGCTGGTGTGTGACAGTGACACAATTGCCATGGGGAGCTCAGGAAAGGCAGAGATCAAACTCACTGGCTCTGTGGGGAGAAGTAGAGGACAAGGATTTCCAGAGCATGGAGTATTTGACGTTTTATCTCCCTGTTCTTTTTTTTTTTCTCCCTTAATGCTTTTATCTTTCTGTGGAAAGAGGAGAAGCCTCATTTTTTCCCCAGAGTGGAGAAAAACATATCCCAGAATAATTTACAAAGCTACATTTTCCACCTATCTGAGGGAAAACATTCCTGCCTTTTTGCTAAGCTGTGCTTTCTAGTGGGGCTTGATATTTCTGTTGCTTTAACTCTTTGTCACTGGATTCTTTTCCCTCACCTCCTCTCTGTTTTGGCTATCCATCCACACCCAGAGCTTTGGCACCATTTCATGGGAAACCAAGCTCTTTCATTCAGAGTTGTATTCAAACTAGTTCAGGGAAAGACCATGTTGTAACTTGTCCTTGGTTTGACCACAGCAGGAGGACAAGGAAAGAAAACAAAACAAACAAGACTCATCTCACTGTGCATCTTTGCTGTCACCAGCTTACAGGTACTACTGAGATGGAAGGGCCAGAAAAGGCTCTGGGTAGGTGAGAACAGTGAGGAAAAAGCCTTCAGGCTGTCACTAGGCACATCAACAACACAAGCACCACACAAGTGGAGTGAGGGCAGACAAGACAGAGACACTAAATGCAGGACAAGGTGAGGTGAAGGTCACCCAAGCACCCACTCTTTATGTGAGCTGGGGATGAGTCAGAGAAGAGGGTCCTTTTCCAGAATGGGGAAGCAGGGCTCTGGGGAGGCTCTCTCCCTGCTGACCACTGTGCAATCTTGCACAAAGCCCAAGGATGTCTCTCTTCTTTTCTCCAGCAGCTTCCGCAGCACTGCCAGTAACTGCTGGCCAGAGGTTTTACCACACTGGGGTTGTGTAACCATGTCCTCTCCTTACAGCTGCAGACTGTCCCTGCCTCTCCTCTGCCAGCCAAAACATTGCTTTCCTCTGCTGAGCGTTTGGTGAGGAAGGAGAAGTGAAGGCTGGTAAGACACAAGTGCCTAGGATCCTCACCACAGGATCCAGACACCAGGATCCTGAGTTAATTCTGGGGAATAACTAGGCCAAGGTCTGGCCCTGAAAGGGACCCATACCAGACCTGAGCTCCCTTTGTCCCACCCTCAATAGCAGCAAGGAAAAGTTTGATTTCTGAGGACCCCTTACGCAGAGTCACCTACAGTATCTGGGGAATGGGGATGGAGCAAACTGCTCATCAAAGCTCTGCTTGAGGCTTCTACCTCAGAGGTTTAGATTACCCATAGCAAGAAAACAAAACCCCCATGAATACATCTCAAGATGGCCAAGAACACAGGTGCAAGATGATCAGGTTTAAAACATTCCTTCTGCTTGATCTGAGCCCCTTATGCTCCCTCAGCAAGAGCCCAGGTCACAACAATCACATTACATAAGCCCTGGGCACTCACAGAAGATGCACTTGCAATACAAGAGACAGGAGAAGGAAGCCAGGCTCTGACTCCAGCAAGTGGCTTTTACATTGTAGAACATTGGCATGGTGCAGCTTTGTGCTGCAAATGACTTGCCTAGTCCCTATTATCTTTAAAAAATACAAGAAATTTAAAACCTTGCATCCTTCACAACCCAGATCCCAGCACAGATCTAGAAAGTTCTGCTCCACAGGTTGCAAATGTCACTTGAAGTGAAACAAGTGGGAGGGATGCAAATTTCCTGGGCTGAAAACATGAGCACTGCACTGGCTCAAGAAGGACCTGCTGCCTACCTGTCACAAAAGCTGAATGCTTTTCCCACAGGCTGCTCCCTTCCAGGGAGGGCTTCACTCCACAGCCTCATTGTGCCCCCAAGCACACTCAAAAGAAAAATTAAGGCGAGTACCACACAGGACATGAGAGGTTCTCAGCACTTCAAAATGCAAGATTAGTAATTCTGGTTTCCACCTCTTTGGTTGTAAACCTCAAAACAGGCTTAATGACTCTCTTTTGAGGTTGGTGGGTTATCACCTCTTGGCCCTCTCTGCAGCCTCAAAAAACAGGCGTGTTCACCATTCCTTTCTTGGCTGCCTGAGCTCTGTTTCCATCATATCCTGGCTCTACAGCCCTGGCTGTGTGCCAGCCCAATAGAAGCCAGCAAACCTCATTCTAGCTGGGCATGAGGTGCTTTGGAAGATGCCAATGCAGCTGATTTTCCTGACTCCTTCACCAACAGACCAAACATCTCCAGCTCCTTCCCCATTTGAGGAAAGTGTTATTTAGGAGACAGCTTCCCTCAGGACACAGTTACTGCTGAACCATTCCTTCATCTTAAACCCTGTCCAGACCCAAAGAGTGGGAAGTTTCCCTTTTCCATCTCCCCACAGCCAAGGCTCTGCCTGTGCTACGTGCACCTCTCCACCCTCCTTGGCCTTACCTTGGCAGGGCTGCAGGCAGCCAAGAGCAAGCTGGGCTCCAAAGCCAACACAGACCAGCAACACACCCTCTTTCCACCACTGCCCTCCCTCCCTGATTGCAGCCAGCTCTGCATGACCTTCAGAAAGCTGCTACAGCCAAGTCTGCACTGATTCCAGCACCGGTGTCTCTTCCCTGCAGTGCCACACAGCACACACATTCTCCCTACCCATGCCAAGGATCCCTGAACCTGCTCACAACAGTGTCCACTTCATGGAGCAGCCTCCAGAAACAGGGACTATCCCAGCCTACAACAGCCTTTTGGGATGCAGGACTGGGAGCCCACTTCATCCCCCACCTCCAGGATCTGTGTGATGTTAGTCCAGCTCCAGCACAGCCCCGTTCCCACCAAGGCCATCACCCCTCCTCACCTGAGGAGAAATGGAGCACTCAAACCAGACACCCAGGAAACCCTCACCACATCCCAAAACTCCCCAGAGGGACGTGGGCCCTTGGGAGTCAGTGAACTTACCATGCCAGAAGCCAGCTGCAGCGAGCAGCAGCAGGAGAGCAGGACCCATGTCCTCAGGGAGCGTGGAGTCCCCAGCGTGGAGCTGATGCAGCTGAAGGATCCCCTCGAGCAGTGGGTGCCTCTTCTCGTGGGCACCGTCCCCAGCACTCCCTTGTCAGGAGCTTCTCCTTTCTGAGCTGACCACAAGTTTAACAAATTCCCTATTTTGTTTGTTTTTGAAACAGGGAGAAAAAAACAGGCCATGCTTTGTCACGTCACCAGTGACAAACCCCATGGCAGAGGTGGGGCCATGTGCACACCCTGCTGCAGGGTCCCCCCACTGTTTGGGGTCCCCCTCAAGTGTCAGGAGGAGTCCAGCCCCAGACCACTCCCCAGGGCTGGCAGAGGCCACTGGACTGTGCTGGGTTTTGGGATAATCCTGATGTTCTCTGGCTTCTGCCACTCCAACCCCCAGGGACATTTATACACTTTGCCTTGCGTGAGGACACAAAGTGTCCCCACACTCGCAGGCAGCGGATTCCATTTTACTCCAGCAGGACAAGTTTCACCTCAGGCCCAGCTGCTCTTGCTGGCTTTGGGACCTGAGGGCCCTAACAGAACATGGGAGGCTCCCTCACAACAGCCCCACTAAGGCAATTCAGCCCAGGGCAGTTCCCAGGTGGGAAAAGGCCTGTGCAGGTGCCAGATTATTTTATGTTAACCAAAACTGTGATCCCTTGTGCAGAGGGGGGGTCCTGTGGCCACACAGGATCACCCCAAGCCCCATACCAGCTTCACTCCCTCCCTGGCAGGGAGATATGTTGGAGCCCAGCATGCAGACCCCTCCTGGCTCCTGACTGGGCTGGGGGGCACATGGAGACCCCTGCTCTCTCCTGTCCCAGTACTGGGGCTCACAGTGACCTTGTCACCACCAGGCAGCCCCAAGGCTCAAGCAGAGACCCCTCCTCCCCTGGAGCCCATCCCTGCCTTGCTGGTGGGAAGGCTGCTTGGAGCTGCTCTGTAATTGACAGCCTGGCAGGCACCTTGAAGCAGTAATTAAGCAGTTAGCTAATTAGCAGTGTTAGTAAACAATAAATCAGACACTTTGTTAACCCTCCACTGGACCATGGGTCTTCCAAAACAGGGGTGAGGTAAGGCTTGAAGCAAATCTGTTCTCTCAGGGACACTGATGCCAGCAGGATTAGCAGATCCAGTCAGACACGGGGTACCCCTTGCTTTCTGCTCTCTCTCTGGATAACCTCACACTGCAGCAGAAGTTCAGGGCTGTTCACAGCAGCTCTGGGGTGGGAAGTGACAGCCACCACCTGGCAGTGCTGGGAAGGAAGCACAGGGGAGGAGGATCCAGCCAGGGGCTCTGCCAGCTGCCCCAGCTGCAGCCCCAACACAGCAGGGAGGTGACAGGAGCACCACAACAAACATGGGCAGAAAGAGAAGGGATGTTCCACAATATCTGCACCGAGGTGGCTGTTGAATCTGCACCTGCAATGCCCTGAAAGTCTCCACAGCCTGAAGGGGAAAGGGCTTCTTCAACGGGGGCAGTTTGAGAGGTAGCAGCAAGACAAGGTCCTGGGGCCAGGAGATGAGAGCATGGCTGACTGTTCTGGAGATGACTAAGAGTCATGGGAACGTGGAGAGAGCTCTTGGTTTTGGCCAGAAGGATGACTGGACGGTGTGAGGGAGCTCAGAGAGAAGGAAAGGCAGCTTTTGGCCATAGAACATTTACCCTCAGCAGTTTTTCCTGGCAGGAAGCAGAGAAGAAGAACATGAATTACAGGGAGCATGGTGCTCTGGGGGGCTCCTGCCCAGAGCTGGGGAGCTGTCAAGCAGCTGGGCCACAGGAGATGTCTCCTTGATTATTCTTTCCTCCTTTCAAGCCAAAGGGGCTTTTTAAAGGATGTTTGTTTCCCTCCTTCTTCTTTTTAAGTATCTTTTTTTTTTTTTTCCAGGAACAAGTGCCAGCTCAGAGAGAACTGACTCACCAATGTGAATAAGTGTTAAACCAGACAGGTTTAATAGAGAGAAGGGAAACAACCTCTCAGCCCTCCTTCTTCTCTTTGTCCCTTGCAGAGCTCCTCTGATGGCAGTGGTCCCCAGGTGACAGCCTGGACACATGGGTTCCCAGCCTGGACTGGGCACACCTGCGGATGCTCACTGGGACAAGCTTGGGGCCTCTCCCTCCATCTTTTGTGTCCCTCTCTTCCTCCTGCAGGCTGCACCCAAAATCCAGGAGTGCTGCTGGAACTCTTGTGCCAATGCAGCTCTGAGCACAGGGTAGGGATGCTCTCAGAGAAGCTGCAGCTTGGCTTGAACCACTTGAAGCCTAGGAATGTCTGTGAAGGCCCTGATGGCTGTGAAAGATGGGATCAGACTTGCTCAGTGCCTGGTAGGCTGTAGATTGGCTGTGGAAGAGGGAGGGGAGGCTGCTGAGAGCCGTGACTGGGAGCACTGGGAGCTCAGGCTTGTTTCCCAGGCTGGGAGCCCTTGTGGGACCCCAGCACTGAGCACTGAGCTGGCCATGGAGCCACACCTGCCTGATCTGCCCTGCAGCAGTGGAGCACCCGTGTCCTGTTGGTACTGAGCTCTGGGTACCCCCACAGCTCCAAACCCTGGCTGCAGCAGGCCAGGATTTGTCACTGCAGTCTTGAGTCTCTCTGCTTCCCTGAGCTCGTCCATGGAGTGCCTGTCTCATCACTGGAGAGGAGACTTGTTTTGGAGCGGGGGAAATGCCCTGCTGGGGGTCCCCATATTGGCCTGCTCATTTCCACCTCCATGACCCCTTTCCAGTGCATCCTGACATGCAAAAGGTCTGCCAGACTGGGATCAGGCATTGGGAGCCTGCAGGGTTCAGCTGGGGTCTATTGATTCTCCCTCTCTGCTTCCCCCCAAGCCTTTGATGCAGCCTCTCTGGAGAAAAGGGGATTTTTCTCCTCCCTGCTGATTCAGCTCCTGGAGAAAAATGCCCTGACTGAGCCGTGCCAGGTGACTCAGAGCATATCAGGGGAGAATCAGCCTGAGCTGCCCAGGGAGGCTGCAAACCTCCACTCTGGAAAAATGAGCAAAGGCAGGAACCCAGGACAGGCCGTGCTGGAAAGGGGAGCCTTGCTGGAACTTGGACCTGCACTCCATGCCTTGGACCTCTGGGTACACAGGGAGTTTCCAGGAGCTGAGGGAGGCACGACTGTTGCCAGTGGGGGCTGCATCACATAGCCAGAAAACAGGGTCAACACTGATATGTTTGAACCTCAGGCCAAAATCTCTTTTTGCAGCAGCCCTGGGCTTTCCAAACATGTGGCTCAGAGAAGATGCAAACATCCCTGCTCTGCAGCTTGAAACGGATTTTGAGCACTTAAATTTGAGTTAGATAGAGGAGAAAATTTTGGGTGAGACTCATGAGGTGCCCGTCTCTTATGCAGCTGGGGAACCTCAGTGCCTCTGGAAAGGTGATGGGAGCAGAGTGACATGTGGATCTGAGGGAGTGGTGGGGTGGGGAGCCAGGATTTTGGAGATGCATCTTTTGAGAGTATCAGCAAATTCCTCATCCTAGAGGGAAGGGAGGAGAGCTGCATGTGAGGAGCCCTGTGTGCTGCAGTGTGGCTCCTGCTGGTGCCCTGCCCTATTGATGTCTCCAGAACCTCCCACTGCCCTGAGCTTTGCACTGTGTGGAAAAATCAGTGCAGTGGCATCTGCCATCTCCTTCAGCCAGCCACAGTTCAGTTTGTCATTTCTTCTGCATCCCCACCCCAATCTGAGCACACACCCAACAACGCTCCAAGGACTCAAGTCCTCAGCTGGGACTGCTGGCCCAAACCCCAGGCAGTGGGGACATGGGGACAATTCCTGGTATCCTTCCCTCTACTCACCTGCCACATGTCCCACAAGCTGCACATTTACCAGATCCTGCCCCTTTTCCTTACCCTGTTTCTGGGCTCAGCTGCTCCTTGCAGTGCTTTTCCCTGCCTGGCTCCCAGCTTGGCTCTCTAAGCACTGGGGTCATGCACAGCGTATTAACATGCTTAGCCTTCACCCACCTCAGGGTTAAGCTGTATTCCCAGCCCCATCTGAGTGGGAGAAACCAAAAGCAGACAAATAAAGGAAGAGATGGGAGTTTGCAAAATGAAAAACACCTTTATTTTTAAACTCTTTTCTTTAAAAACATATTTGTAAAAGTTTACAGCATAAAAATAATATCTCATGGCTATAAATGTGACGTAGTACAAATCCTACAAATACAACTGTAAACCTAGAAAAATGTTAACTCTTTGGTACCTTAGTCTGAACTCTGTTTTTACCTTTGCCCTCATGCTGATTTTGACAGAGAGCATGGAGATAGGTGCTGCTGCTGTTCCGAAAAGCTGCAGAGGAACAGTGTGATGCCAGCAAGCCAGCACAGCAGGATGGGGAGAGGGCACACTTTGGGCAAGATTTGCAGTTCCGGTGCAATCAATCCATGAAGGAGGAAAGAAGAGGAGTGCTGGGATGCTAGAGCCTGCCAGCACAAGCTGGCTTCCTTGCCTTTTTAGACCCCAGGCAAAAGTAATTTCCCCAAAGTGCTGCTGGAGCAGTTCCCCTGCCTTTGCCAAAGCCAGCTAGATCCATCTTGGCATTTCCCAGAGACTTCAAGTCTCTGCCTGAAACATGAGAACTATGCTGGTAGCCCAGCAACCCCTCTGCTGGCCCATGAAACCTTATTCTTAGCAATATCTGGCCTGCTTTGGGCAAGTCCTGCAGATGACATGGTCCCTCCACCGTTACAGTCAGCACTGCCTACTCAGCATCAGGGCAGGGCTGGGATCTGCTGCAGGAAGAGCCTGTGTGGCCCCAGACCTGCAGCTGCCCTGGCTCCTCTCTGCCTGGCCAACCACCTCAGGTAAATGATGCCAAGAGGTTGCTGAGGGCCACCAAAGGGCAACCTTTGTGTTCTCCAAGTGGGAGCCCAGCCAGGCTGCATCCAGGCGCCCCAGTCATCCTGGAACCTGAGCTGAGCACTGAGCCCCACCAGGACTCTTCCTTGCACTTTTGTGTTGGAACAGGGGGTTTGTCTCCTGAGCACTCTGTGAAATCCCCTTCTCTGGATCTGCCAGCTTTGCACAGACCTTGATTTCCCCACAGGCAAATCCTATGTGCTCAGTGCCCTTTATTTGTGGTGCTGCCTCTCCCTCAGCCCAGACCAGGAGGAAAGAGAAGAGCTGCTTCTCACTTCTGGCTGACTTCCCCTGGCTGCACATCTGCACTGCACTTCTGCCCCCATCCCCGTGGGACCCTGTCACAGTCCCCTTGGCAGGTGAACAGAGACAATTTAGTTACAAGTAAAGTCCGCTGTGCTCTAGATTTAACACAACACAAACAAACACTAAACGTGACACTCGCGCTTAAGGAAATAACACACTCAAACTGAGAAGGACAAAAAGATTAGAACCTGTGCACACATCAGTCTGAGGAACACTTTAAATGTGGAAAGAGACACCAGAGTGTTGCATTAGTTTCTGGGATACACCTATGAAATAGTGACTGGCAGTAGGATTATGCATATACTGGTTCTGATAACAATGTAACAGCTGTAGAGTAAAATATAATCTACAAATAAAAAGATATTGCACTAGAGATGGGCCCAAGCTGTGGCGTTTGTTCTTTCATGGGGGATCAGTTTGGGTCCACCTCTAAACCCAAAACCACACCCAAACAAAAATACTGATCCACAAAACAGAAAACCCAGTGGGACCAGCTCCCTTCAGAGTCTCACGGGAGAAATTAAGGCTACAAAAGTGACGGGCCCAGAACAGCCAAACATTTCTCCTGGCCCTCACCTGCCAGGCCATGCAGGGACTGGAATGTTGGCAGCAGAGAGAGAGGGAGTGTGGGTCTGGATCTGTCATTCCCAGCTCTGCCAAGCCCTCTCTTTGAGGGATGCTTAGCAAAATATGTTGGCTTTGTCCAGCTGCCAGCTTGTCCCTGGCTGAGAAGGTCTGGTCACTGCAACTTGCTAAAGGTGCTGTGAAAGGTTGAGTAAGGACAGGAAAATACCACAAAGTGCAAGACTCAGCCCTTAAAATCACAGGGCCAAGGGCAAGTATTTGGTAATATTCCTCTGGAGTGCAGAATGGCACCTTTTTGTAAAGAGTCTGGTGTTCCTACTTTAAGGAATAGGGAGGTGAGGGTAGCATCCCATCAGCAGCCAGAGCAGGTTTTGATGCAAATAATAATTGCAGTAAATCTACACATGGGACAAAATGCAATAGGCATCCAAATGTAGCTAATGTCCAGCTAATGGGACAGGATACCTGAGCTTCCTCACCAGGGAGATCTCCCCTCTAAGGACTATGGAAACTATTTAAAAATGGGAAATTAGTAATTTAATTAGCAATTAAATCTGTACAAGATGAAGTTTAGAACAGGATTTTTGAAGTAAGAAAATGGCCAAAAGGGAAAGTGAGAAGGTGTTAATTAATGGGGAAATCTTTGGGCTGGATGGAAGTAGTAAAATTAGCTCTCCCAGATTGTTCTTATTGCTAGAAGTATCTAATATTTTTATTAGTCAGTCCAGCCCAAAAATAACAGTTTGTTAACAAAATTTGCTGATGACCCAATGTCTGGAACAGCAGGGAGTAGCTTGGTTAGAAATGCTAGAAGACATAGGTGCCTAGATTGGTCTCAGTATGTTGTGGCTGGGAAAAAGCCAATATTATCCAAAGCTACACCAGGCAAGTCCAGACCAGCACAGACCAGAATTATTAATGCCCTGTGTGAGGTCTAGGTTTGACCTCACCTGGAGTACTGCTGCTTCTGGTCACGTTTGATGGAGAAGGATGAATTAAAAATGGAGCTGGTGCAGACAGGGGCTGTTAGGATGATCTGATGTGCCTCCTATGGGCTCAGGTTGCAATGACACAGATTCCATCAAGCACCATGTTAGAAAAATCAAGTGGTCTGACCCAAAGGGTCTCATAAATTACTGCTTTTCTGCAGTGAGGATCATTTAATGAACTGTGGCCATAGGAGAACATTTGGCCTTCATTACAAGCAGGAGGAACAGAGGATGCAAAACCAGCTGTCATTCACAGTATGTTTCCTATGGATGGTGGGGAATCTGACCACATAGGCTGAAAATATCCTCTGCTGGCTGCCAATAAAAGTGCTATTTCTTATGTTCACATTTTACCAAGGACATCAGCCCACAAAACACCTACTCCTCCTTTAGTTGCATAATTGGCAGCACTGGAATGGTAGAAAACTTAAAACAGAAGCTGTTTTGCTGGGGATTTCTGGCAGAAGTTTCATATTTTGAAAAAAAAAAAATTCTCAGTGGCTATGAGGTGACAGAAGCCCAGCAAGATGCTAACTGAATTTCTCATTTTGTAAACCTGTCTGTGCAGTTCCTGTGGGATGAACAGGGAGATGGGCATGAGTAGGGCAATGAAGAGGTTAATGGAAGTAGGGGACATGCAGTGAACAGAGCTCTATGTGAAGTGGAACTTGTTTCAGAGAAACACCTGTCTCCTGTGGTGTCAGACTTGTAGTTTTGAGGGTCCAGCTTTCACCTCTGCAGAGGTGTGATTCACAATTGATTTCCTCGTGCTCCTCCAGCTTTGAGTCTGCTGGTTCAAGTGCCAGCTGAGAGCACAAGAAGCCCCTGACCCATCTGTGAGAAGTGGGGAAGGAGATGAGAAGCAGGGGGAAGGCCTTGGCCCTTTTAGTTTTCAAAACACTCTCTGAGAGAGGAATCTTCCCCAATTCCACTTGCCCTGCTTGGTTCCCTGTGACATTTCACAGCCCTGGCAAGTTGCAAGTGGCTCTGTCTGACCCCAGAAGGTGGCAGGGTGTGAGATACAGTTCCACTGTGACCAAGGAGCTTCCCAGCGTCTCTCCCTCTCTTTCTTTGGACCTGTCCCTGGGTTGGTGTTCTGGCATCCTTATTTCTTGCTGTCACTCAGGAGGGAGCGGTGAGATCTCACACCCTGAGAAAGGGTGTTTGGGTGAACAGTTTGTCAAAGGTGAGCCTTTGCTTCCCAAAGATAAGGCACGAGGATTCTGCAGCTGGTGTGGTTATATGATTTCCCAGCAGATGAGCTGGGTGTAGTGGCAGTTGATTAATGAATAACCATATTGCTTCCTTATACCGGCCCTGGCTAGTGGATTAATATATTTGTTCCCTTTAAATCTTCAATGGAGAATAATTAGCTTAGTGTCCACACAGACAACACAAACAACAGCGACTGCCCTCTTTGCTTCTATAACCAAGTCATTGTGAGGGCATTTGGAGTTCCTGGCATACTCCTGGGGCTCCTGGTGCCATGCTGGGCACAAAAAGGTGTGACAGCCTCCAGGTGGATGCAGAGCTGTGCCCCAGAGCTATTAATAATTGTAGTGCTTGTGATGCTCTATCCACCCTAGAAGAGTTATCAGGAGAGGAAAATGGTAATTCCGTACCTCCCAGACACTGGCTGGTCTCTTCAGGACTTGACTGTGGTGGAGGAGAATCCAATATACTCCTGACCACCAGCAGCTGAAGGTTGGTGTTGCAGGTTCTCTACACCCCAGCAATGGGCTCCAGGCGGATTATCTGTCCCAGTGGCATTTCACAGAACCACAGTGTGGCTGAGACCATCAGGGAAGTGCTGGTGCAGAGGAGGTGAAACTCCTTGCCAAGGAGGAGGAAGAGGTTGGAGTATCATCTTAGTGATGCAGGAAGTGGTGTCTCGTGGAGATCCAACCCACGTCTTCCACTTGAAAAGATGTTGGTCTGTGAGATGTCTCCCTCCTGCAGTGGTTTGATCACTGAGGAGGATGTGGCAGTGATCTAGAGGGTTTCTGGCACTAAGCCACCTCTTTTTAAGGGGGAAGGGGATGGCAGTGGGAAAAGTCTTGAATTCCCCACTCAGCACTGGGAGACAAGAGGGAAGGAGGAACGCTGGGACAGGAGGGGATGTCCTGATGTACAAGTGCAAGCACAGCTCTCTGTGCCATCTGGGTCAGCCCCTCAGCTGGACTCTCCTAAGGAGATGCAGAGTCAGCCCAACTCTACAGGAAACTCTCCTCCACCTCTTGGTGTCCTGTGGTTGGCTCCTGGCAGCCTGGCTGTGGGTCGGATTCCTGCTCCTCGTCCTGCCGGAGGCCCAGAGGGCTGTCACAGGATATTGTAGATGATGTGTTGGCCTCGTTCAGCATAGAGCTGAAGGGAGATAAGGGGGAGAGAGAAATGAATGTCTTTCCCAAGTCTCCTGGTAGGAGAAGATTCCCAGAAACTGAGAAGTGTGTTGAGCTCCCAGCAGCCCCACGCTATCTGAGTAGCTTCCCACAGGGGAACCGACCATATCAGGTGGGTCTGCTAAGCCCTCAAACACAACGCACTGGTTGGGCTCCACAGAACACACTTCCCTGTGTGCTCTCCTCCCCATGAGTGAGGTTGCTTGTCCTTAGCTGTGCTGGCTGATGTGCAGAGATGTGACATTATGCCCTGTCTCAGCTCATGTTCCAGTTCCTCTGGTTCATCTCCATGCCTGTGGGCTCATGTGGGTCACAGCACCTCAGATGGGGTGACATTGCCCTTCTTCTCTCCCAGTATATCCACCCCTAGTCTATACCTCAGCAGAGCATCCCCATTTTCTCTTGAGGTCCCTGTTTCACATTTGGACACCTGGGGGAAAGGACAATACCCAGAAGCAATGTTTTTTACCTGGCCCGGCTGATGGAGGCCTCCTGAGGGAGGTCACAGCTTGCTTCAGGTTTGGGGTCAGGAAGAGGGATGATATAATCATTCTCGCCCCCATTCTGGTGCACGGCTGTGTAGAGGATGCTGCTGGTGGGGGAGCTGGCAGCCAGCCGGGCGTTGTTCAGCAC
This sequence comes from Petroica traversi, assembly GCA_025920805.1. Lineage (NCBI taxonomy): Eukaryota > Metazoa > Chordata > Aves > Passeriformes > Petroicidae > Petroica > Petroica traversi. The sequence goes on along the minus strand of JAHLSL010000025.1, from coordinate 6,662,206 downwards.
AGGAATTGTGGGTCTTGTGCGGACAACAGCAGGGTGGTCACTCTTCATGAACTCCTCATCCACCTGCTGGTACCTCTGCTCTCACAGGGCAGGTTACCAAAGAAAGGGAAAGGTATCGTGAGTGGGGAGAAGGCGCTTGTGTTGTGTTTCCTTTTCCTGCCTGCCAGGGCTTTCCTGGAGGGGCTGGCATCTTCTAGCTGGGTTCAGCTACCCTTGCTCCAACAAAGATAGGCCATGAACCTTTCCTGAGGGAGAGATCTGTGGCACAACTTCACAGCTCCAAAATACCCCACGGCTGGAGGTAAGATTTTGCTTTCCTGCCAGTTCTGATTTCCGCAGTTGCTGAGTTACCAGCTGCCTGTCTGGCCATGCCAGTTGTCTGGGATGTGTGTCCCGTGTCCTGGGATGCCCAAATCACCTTCACTGGCTGTTCTAAATAATGCAGCCTTGGTCACAGCAAAATCCTCTGGTGCTGCAGCACTAAACATGGGTCTCCAAACCCTGAGGGCTCTCACTACAGCACTGATCCTCTCTGTCCCTCCAGCACAGGGTCCATTGGACATACCTTTCTGTAGCAATCCACCAGGAGGTTTCCCATAAGCACCACCAGCTGTGAGAAGGACGGCCTGATCTCAAACTTCTCCTCCCAGCACTTCTGCATGATGTTGTAGCTGCCAAGAGGGAATGGAAAGCACTGAGACAGCAGGTGAGGAAAACAGAGGCAGAAATGCTTCTGTGGTGTGTAGAGCACGTCCAGGGCAAACACATAGAACAGCACTTACATTTCATCAGAGGCATGGGTGGGTTTGGACATCCGATAGCCACGTTTGATGGCATTGTAGAACTGTTCATTCATAGGCAGTTCAGGGTATGGAGTCCCTCCTGGGAGTAAAGGGAGAGCAGGAATTTGGCTGCTGGATTGCCTGCCACCCTCCAGCCAACACACATTTCACACCAAGATTTTCTTGTTTCTTTACCTTTCCTGTTTCATTTCACTTCCAAATGCAACGTGAGCATGGGGAAGAAGGAGACAGGGAATGAAATGCTACTCTGACTGGTAAGGTAAGGACTTGGGTGTTAGAAATGCTTTTTTATTGTTTTTGAAGGGATCCTGCTACCATGTTATCAGAACTACAGGCACCACCATGATCTCCAGGGCACTTACCTAGAGTGAATATCTCCCAAAGAAGAATCCCAAAAGACCACACATCACTCAGGGTGGTGTAGAGGTTGTTGAATATGCTCTCTGGAGCCATCCACTTGAGGGGCAAGAAGGTCTAAGAGAGAAACAAAATTGAAACAAGAAGAGAGTCAGTTGTACCCACATCACTAGTTTGAACACGTAAGAGCCTGACACTCAAATTACAAGCAAAGAAAACCCTTCAGATACGCCTGTGAGTCCAACACATCTGTTGACATCTGCTGTCAGTTGGTTTGGGAGGGACCAGTCGCCTCTTTCTTTGTGCAGAACCGACCCAGCAGGCAGTGCTATGTCCATTTCCAACTCAGCCTGCCATGATGAATGCACACATGTCGCACATGCTCTCTGTTCCTTCACTCTTGAGGATGCCACTGACTTGCACAACCTGACCAAAGACTCCTGAAGAAAGTCCAGGCCTATCCGGCTTTGAAAAGCTGAGACCAGGCTGGGGGGGGGCTAAGGGATGACCAGAAAAGAGCCGAAGGATACATCCAGCTTCTTTTCTGTTCTTACTCAAGCAGAATAATAATTTTTAAAAAGCCTCACTTGACCAGCTTGTAGACAGCACTTGCTGTGCTGCTCCTGGGATTCGCTTGCACAATGAATACCAAAATAATCTCCAGGAAGGATTGCAAATGGGCTCAGTTTCATTTCCCATTTTAGACAGAAAAGCAGCTATGCCAAGGCTGGACTGAAAACCCCAACCCCTCTGCAGAAGGGTCCCCCTGTCCAAGCTCTGAGTACCTGTTTGACAGCACATGGGAGAAAGCATGAAAGAAGTTAAGTAGTTTGTAGATTAGATAGAGATTGGAGTTTAAGGCACCTGTCTCCATTCTCAGCTCCCCCAGCCTCAGTTTCTCTGGGAATCCTATGCTTTTCTTGGGATTGGAGATTACCAAATGCCTTGGGGCTGGAGTGGATAGGTTATTGTTGAAACCACAGGGAAACGCTTTCTAGCAAAGCTCAATTACAGCTTTATCCTCTCCTGCCTTGCAAGATTAGACATCTCTCTTGAAAGTAGCTGTTTGCAAGAAGACACTTCTTCTTAACCTGTGGTTTAGTGGTTAGAGCAGAATCCTGCGAATCTCTTTCCAGAGTGGTCAGTGAGTCACTACCAAGCTGCCTAACCTTGCCTTCCTCCTGCCTGCAGCTCAGGACCACACTCAGTGCTGGCAGGATGCAGCACTGCTGCCAGTGATGGGGACAGTGTACAGGGGACAATTCTTAGTTTTGCTGCTGCTCAGGTTCTTCTGTAACGAGCCAGGAGATGTGGGCATGCAATTCTGCTACTCCACAGTGTGTAGGGCACATGAAGAGAAGGATGGTTGTCTGTTGACATCATCTCCTGAAGTCCTGCCCTGTCACCACCTCTGGGCACACTGATGGACAGGTGGCTCACAGGGGGACTGTGCAGGGGGTGCCAGGCCCAGAGCCCTGGGAAGAAGAAGGAGCTTGCAAGGCTCCTGGTACTCACACTGCCTTTGGAGATATAGTTGGAATCCCTCATGATGTCCCTTGCCAGGCCAAAGTCACAGATCTTCACCAGCTTCCCCTCACAGATGAGGACATTCCTGGCAGCCAGGTCACGGTGCACACACTGCAGGGGTAACACAGAGCACTGTCACTGCAAGGGGCCTTCAGACACCCCGAGGACACAGCCCAGCTCCAGCACTAGCCAGTTCCTGGGGCTGCAGGGACAGGAGACACCTCATGTCCTTTCAGGTGTTTCCTTCACTTCTAGGGACAATCATAGCTCAACCACTAGCAGAGCTACCACATTTTTCTGTTTGCCTGCACTGCTTCCCCCATGACAACAACAGCCATACTGATCCAGCAGGGGGATCTGAACAACCCAGCAGAGAGGGGATTGCCACGTTCCAAGAGAGGGGACTTGGTGGGCTGGATTGAATGGTTGTCTCCATCTCTGTCTGGGCAATCCAACCCAGCAGCCTGAAGACATCAGAGTTACACCAGCCTGGCTTGTGCCTTCTGGTTTGGCAGCATGTTGGATGTTTTCTGTATGAACAGCCCTGGTATTTGCTGCAGGAGCACTGACTGTGCACTTTGAGGGATCAGACTGTCTGGCTGGGGCAGAGAGCCAGGAATTTCTCTCTGCATTGACGCCTTCTGTTAGCCCTGCCCTGTGTGATGCTTCACACAATCCAGCTGTATTACTGCTGCCCTGGGCTAAGCCAGACCTTAGGAAATCCCAGAGCCTAGTCCTCCATGGTGCTTAATTTCCACAAAATAAGCATTTCTGCTGAGTCCTGGGGTGCTCAGAGCATGCAGTGCAATAAGGGTGTCTAGTAAGAGCAGTTGCTGTGCTGCAGAGTGCCTTGTGCTTTAGCTCCCTGTACACTGTTTGGTCATCCCAATAAACAGGGTTGATATAATGTCACAGCTGTGCTGAACACAGCTCAAGAGGAGCACAGAGCCAGGGAATTTGAGGTCTGAAGCTCAGTGTGAGCCAGGGTTAGCTGTCACATGCAAATATAATCATGCTGATCTTCAGGACTGTGTTTCCAAAGGGAAGTGGTCAGCAGCTCTTCAGTTGCACAGCCACTTCTCCCACGAGGAGTTTGGCACGGACAGAGGGACAGTGGGAGGAAGCTGACCACAGGACAAAGGCAGAAAACTGACTATTGGCCTCCACCACCACTTCAGCCTCCTCAGACCAGCCAGCATACATACATTTTTGGAAGCCAGGAACTCCATCCCATTGGCCACCTGGAAGCTGAAGCCCACCAAGTCCATGTAGCTGAGGAGTGGAGACTCATTGATCAGTGTCACCCGGTCTGTCCTTTCAGGAGCTGGAGGGCAAGAAGACATGGACGGTGGTGTTACCTGGCACACTGGAGAGCCTCCCACTATTGGAGAGACACCCTGGGGAATGCTCTGCCTCCAGCAACACAGGGGCAGAGCTGGGAGCTCTCATTGTGAGGACATCTGCCACCCCTGCAGGATGTGTCCCAAAGGTAACCTCTGCAAGCAAAGGCATCCAGCACCCAAAGCACAAGCACCTCTCCCTCATGCTCTTACCTGAGGGGGAGTAGCTGTCCAGCTCATAGGGGGTGCCATAGTTAGAGGACTCAATGTCAGCGTATTTGACTTCTCCCTTCATGTCAGACATGGGCACATAGTCCAGGGAGTCATCCTTGCTCATGTCCATGTAGCCCCCATCACTCTCGACAGACATAGAGAGGTGGCTGTGGGGGGACGCGAAGAGGATGTTCAGATCGAGAGGGGAGGAGGAGACATGAGGGTTGGGGGGCAATGATTGGTGAGTCTGAAATTCACAAACCCTCAGCCCCAGCACTGAAATGTCCAACACAGCCAGGAAAGAAGCCCTGCATCATGGATGCAGTGGTGTGCAAGTGTCATAGTGCTTAGGAAGATCTCAGCTGCCTTCAGGCAGAAAGGGCAGGGGGGAGCTGTAACACTGCTCTATTTTACTATTGTTTTGGTGTGTTGGAAGGAAATGCTGCTTTCTAACTTCCCATGGGACCATTTCTCTGTGCTGCCGTGTCTGCATCCCTTACAGCTGGCAAACAGATGAAGGACCATTTCTCTTTCCTTGTGGCACCTCTTGTGCAATCGCTCTGCTTCTAGCACTTCTCCATTAGGCTTGGTAGCAACTCAACCTGCCCTGGAAATGCAGAGCTGAAGTCTCCAGTGGGTGAGACATGTTGGAAAACCCTGTGTCTCTGTACTCATTGCATGGCTATGGTTATGCAAATAAAGTTAATGATGCCAGGAAATACTCCCAACTGGCATGGAGCAGCTGGCATGTGTGCTAGCAAACTCAGGCTCCAGGACACACAGTTTGTTAACTCCTCGCTGTCAGGAGCTGCTTGGAGGTTGCTGGTTGGCATGTGGGTTGGTCTCACAAGGTAACAGAGGAGCCAGCTGTATCCCAGTGCTGGGCCAGCACTTATTTCACTGCTCTGGAGAAATGCAGGATCCTTCCTGGCAGTACCAGCCTCCCTCCCTGGTGGGGCTAGGATGGGGCAGGCACCAGGGAGGAGGAGAGAGCTGCTGGTACCTGTGCAGATGGTCCTCCGTGGGGGTGTTGCTGTAGAGCTCAGCCTCGCGCCGTGCCTTGTCCCCGTAGCTCTGCAGGAAGGTGTGCTTGTTGCGGTGCAGGTAATCCACCAGGTCCCCGTAGCGGCAGTACTCAGTGATGATGTAGATGGGTCCTGGTGGGACAAAAACCTGTGTCAGCACTGTCTTGGCCACTGTGGCCGTGAATGTCATCCCACAAGGACATGACCAGGCTGCAGGATGTCTAGGCCTGCCTTTCTGGTACCTTTCTGGTACCGAGCATTTTTTGGCATTTGAAATTTGTGTTTATGGAGGGAGCGGGGAGTTAACAGACACGTGCATTCCCAGTTTCAAGCAGGCTGGAAGAAAGTTGTTCAGAGTCCCACAAGGCTTTCTCAGGAGAAGGTTGAATCATTTGGAACCAGAAAACGGGAATTATTCTATCTAAGGACAGTTGCCTTCCTAAGCACAGCCCAGGGAAGCAGAGAGAGGAGACAGTGCTTGAGGGCTCATCTACCTCCTTTGGTGCAAGCTCCCAGCAAGTTGACGATGTTGAGGTGAGGTCCCAGGTGGCTCATGATCTTCAGCTCAGACATGAGGGCTTGCTTCTCACTGCTGCGGGCTGTGGCTGTTGGGGAGAGCCAGTGTGAGCAGCAGGGCAAGGAGGGGAGAGCATGGCACTGATGTGGCTTTAGGGTGGGGAAAGGGGGAGAACTCACACTTAAGCATTTTGACTGCCACTTTCATGGTGGATTGTGAATGGCTCAGGCCATGGGCTGTTGCCTCCACCACACGACCGAAGGCACCAGAGCCGAGAGTGCGTCCTGCAGAGAAACAGCAGGGAGGCAAAGTTGGCAATGTTCTAGAGTACAGGAGAGGAGAGGAGCCTGGAAAAGACAAGTTGTCTGTCTGAAACCACACCAGCCTCACTGGAGTCAACCTGGTGGGCATGGACATGGCCATGAGCTATGATGTTTGGGGCTGGTTTCCAGAACTGCCAGCTGCAAGGAGGGATAGTCAGGAAGAACACGATGCTCAATGCCAGATTGGGCAGCTGGCCTCCCACCACAGTCCCAGATAATCCCCCTGTTCCAGGACCTCATTGTATCTCCAGGGATTTCTGTGTCTATTCTGTGTTGATCTCTTTTGGAGATGTCAACCCAAAGCTTACCACCCTCAGACAGCTAAGAGCTGAGGAATGCATCAGTGGGACCTGCAGAGCCTTTACCTAACACCAGCTTCTCCCTGGGCACCTCCCAGGTGGAGTCGTAAGGGAGCTGCATGGGATCCACATAGATGTACTCGTGCCCATCAGAGCTGACTGACTCAATCACCTTCCAGCGGATTTCATAACGAGGTTTCTGGAAAAGGCAGTAAAGGGAAAAGAGACATCTGAGAGGCTGGGAGTCAGAAAGGTTGTGGGGGATGTGTGTGGACTTTGTTAGGGAGCCTTTGGTCCCCACAGCCATTGCATCATTCCCCTTCTACCCCAGGGATGCCAGGGGTATCCTTCAACTGATGGAAGCCCCGAGATCCTGACACAGCTGAGACATCATCAGGCCCAGCCACCCTAACCCTGGGGTACCACTGTGTCAGCCTGGGAACACTCTCCTCTTTTACCTTCTGCCACAGGACAATCAGGATGATCAGGGAGATCACGGTGAGGACCAGCAAGGCCAGGATGACAGAGATGATGATCACCTTGAATGGCAGGGCTGCAAAGATAGCAGGGACAGCAGTCAGACTCCTCCACCTCCCTGCACGACCTGAGTACCCAGGGAAAGGAGGTGAGAGCAGTGCAGAGGGGTCCCTGCCCACTCCTCCCCCAGATATTGACCCTGAGCTGTTCTCTGGGACAGTCTCCTCCCAGGCAGACTTTCCTAGCAGGAAAGTCTTGCAGGGCCATCCCCCAGGGATGACGGGGTGATGGCTTGATACTGCCTTCAGCCTCAGGAGAGGCTTGGCCATGGGAGGCTGAAAAGATCTAGAGGGGCTGTTTTGCTTGAGGGAAAGCTGGCAGCTCTGGGCCTGGGCTTAGACCATCCTTCCTCATATTTGGGATGTTCAGCACGTGAATGTTCAAGTCCGTGGCACCATCTAGTGACCCGTGGGCTAATAACAAGACACTGGGGACCTGCTCGGGCTCTCTTGCCTTGCCTCCCAGGAGAGGTGACCCTGCCAGTAGTGGAAAGAACATATCCATGACCATTGGACATAAAGGCTCCACACTCCAACTGGAACAATCTTTTCTGTTCAACCCAAAGGAAGCTTCATTTGGGGCAGAAGCATCCAGATTTCCAGGCTGGCACAGAAAGGTCTAACTCCCCACTACTGGCTCAAAACTTGTCTCAGCCCTCACCGTGTGGGACCAGAGTGATGTCCTGGGAGCTGGTGCCCAGGAAGTTCTGCACGGTGCACCTGAGGAGCAGGGGCTCGTGCACCCTGTGCAGCTGCAGGGTGCTGTTGACGCGGTACAGCTGCCGCTCGGCGTGGTACGAGGCATTGGTCTGCACGCCGATCTCGGCCGACTCGGTCCCCAGCAGCCGCGTGGGCTGGCCCTTGGTGCTGCACCTGGGCCAGAGAGGATAAAGGCACCTGAGAGGCAGCAGGGACCACGTGCCACCATGGGATGCCCAAGTGTGTGGGACAGCAGAATGCAATTAAATAACAGCCTGTTATTCCAATAAATAAAAGCCCAGCTGCTCTCCTGGCCTCCATCCCTCCACTCACCATTTGATGTCGCTGCAAGTAGACCAGCTGATCTCTGGCTGGGGCATGCCCTCAGCAGAGCATGTCACAGTCTGCTCCCCACTGCTGGCACTGCTGTTCTCCTTGAGATCCACCACTTTAGCTGGCACTGAAACCAAAAGACAGTGATGGGAATTAATCCTCCTTTCTGACTGCAGGATGGAAGAGGAACATGATTCCTCTGGGAATGTGAGTCTACTGTACTCCTATAGCCTAGGGTTGAGGTAGGACTCATCACATCAGTTGTGTTTTATTTTTGAAAGGGAACAGCAAAAGGAGCAAAGTTTGAGGGGGTTATCGAAGAGATCTGCCCCCATGTAGCTTGACTGGAGAGCAGGGTGAGCACGGGGGAAAGTCCTGGATATCACAGCTGTACAATCATCTCTACATCTACTACCTTGGGCCGAGCTGGTGGTGTCTGTGCTGCCTCCCTGTCCCACTTGCTCTGAGGCCAAGTGTGAGATATTCCACTCAAGTGTGTTCCTTGCTTAAATGCTTTTTCTTTAAGCAAGGCCACCCTGGAGCTGCAGCCAGAGAAAAAAGGGCTTCATTCTGAGGGTTCTGCAGCAAAGGATGGTGCCACCCCTTGAGGCTGTTCCCACTCTCCTCAGCCCTGTGTCTGCATGCCCATCCTCACCATTTATCTGCAGATGGAAGGAGAGCTCCTGCTCATCATCGTCGTTGGAAGCCCGAATGGTGTAAAATCCTCCTTCTTCCTGCTTCACCCGCACCAGCACCAGAGCTGTCTGGTACCTAGGGGAGACACAGTCCCAGAGTGATGGCTGTGGGAAGATATCTGGGGACTGATAATGCTTGGAGGCAACCAGCTCCCACCCACCTGAGGCGTGCTTGAAATCCACTCACAGAAAACCATTCAACCCCCAATTGTGTCCAACCAGCAGTTTAGAGACTGAGCTGTGAATCACTCCCTCCCTACACTCTGGTGAGGAATGATGGGTCCATACCTGGTTTCGGACAGGTTCCTGCTGTTGATGGTGAACTCACTGCTGCTCTCCATGGTCAATGTCTTGTTGTTCTTCAGCCACACAATGCTGGGTTGGGGATAGGCCTCCACCTCCACCTGGATAGTGTGGCTCTTGTGGACCTCAGCGTACACCGTGCTGGGCAGGTGGGTGTGGAAGTGCACAAAGCCACGCTCTGAGAGGGTGCAGGAGGAAGAGGGGAGTCAGAGAGGGAAACAACCCAATATCTGGCCCTTTGGATAAACATGCATCTGGAAAAAAAACTCTCTTGAACACCCAGAAGTTGTGGAGCAGCTCTAGATCCATCCCTCAAGACCTCAGGCTTGTGTCTGAGCAGAGTGTGGATGTTGAGCCACACTGAAGCAGAGGAGCTCACAGGGCAGCATGTGGCTGTTATCTTGTGGAGATAATGGAAATGGGGCAGTTTCCCTCAAATTACAAAGCAAGTCAGATGCAGATGGAAGACGTGTCTTCACATCACCTTGGCACTGCACAGTGCAGAGGAGCCTTTACTCATACCCTCAAGAGTCTTAAAGGGTAACAGAAGCCATGAAGGGAGATTTGGGATGTTTTGAAGCCAACAAGTGGGCAGGGGTGACAAGGGGTGATGTTTGGCTCATTGCCATGGTTACTTAGAGCTGAAGTGAGGAGGGGAGAGAGCTGGAGGCTGTGAGAGAGGAGAGGGGATCACTCTGGGACATCCTGCCTGGAGCCCACACGGTTTGCTGGCTTTGGGCGTGTGGGCAGCAACGTACCAATCACTTGGACAGTGATGTCTTTCCGGTCTGTTTTCTCATGGTAACCCTCGGAGACATTGCAGACATAGGTCCCACTGTCCTCCAGCTCCGCGTTCTGGATGATGAGGATGGAGCGGATCTCATGAGTGGATCCAGGCAGGAAGTCAGTCACTGGCTCCACAGCCTTCCCTGCCTGCAAAATGGGAGCAGGAGACATGGTCTGAGGAGACAAGAACATGTTCTGCCATTGGGATGACAGGGAGGGGAGAGAAAGTGGCAGCCTGGCTGCCACAGGACAGGGAACATGTACCAATCAGAGATCCCTGAGACAGTTTTAATCCAAGCATATCCCCATCAAACCTCCCTGTGTGGCAGCAGCAGCATCCCACAGCTTCTGCCATGGGGTATTGATCCCATCAATCACATCTGGGAGACGGCTGGAGCTGCTGCCCAGAGCCTGTGGGTGTGGAGCACTCACTTGCTTGCGGGGATAATCCCAGTTGAAGTTGACCAGCTCGTTGCCACTCACAGTGCACATCACAGTGATATTTTCTCCCTGGCGCACCATGGTCTGCACTGCACTGATTGAGACGTTCACAGATGACACTGTGGGAAAGGTGGAAAAAAGGAATGAATTATGAAGGGATAAGTGGGCACCCAGTCCATTTATCCTGGGTGGACTGATCCACTGGAAACTGTCTTTCCTGAGGAATGGAGCTGACTTGTAGGCAGAAATCATTCTCTAATGGAGACAGGACTAAATCCAGCCTCCAAATTGACCATCATTGAGGAGACAGTGGGAGAGCGTTGATGTCCCCTGCCACTGGCCTGAAGAAAGAGCTACAGCAGGTGCACAGGTGTGCTAAGATAATGTCAGCTCACCCTGGATCCTGTAGATGTAGAAAGAGTCTGAATCCACCTCCTGGTCATCCACAAATGTCCGGCAGAAATAGGTCTTATCCTCAAAGAAGCCTTTGAATCCCTGTTGTGGATCATATGTAGCTGGGATGGGGTTCTCCACCTTCTTCTCATAGAGGGTGACCTGCATCCGTGGGTTGGTCACACGGCATGGGATGACAGCCTCAGTGTAGCCCGAGATGAAGATGAAGACCTCTTCGGAGGTGACCGCAGGGAGGAAAACCAGGGAGGGATCTGTGGGAGAGAGGGAACATTGGTTGGAGAAAGCTGCTTGAAGCTTAGCAGGGCTGCTCTGTGCCCCTCCAGGAATACTCCAAAACAAGGTCCTGACTCCATACTAGTGGGATGCTCTTCCCATACCTCCCTTGGGAAAATAGAGCTGCATGTCGTGTGCTTGTCAAACCTGTCCTGGGAGACTGAGAGAGACTGAGCACCACTGCTCCCCCACCACTTGTCCCAGCACACCACACCCTCCATGATCTGACACACCAGAGACATGCCATAGCCAAAGAGTCCCACCATAAGGGCTCTCCTGTTATTGGAGGAGGGATTTGGGGAGGCCAGGTGCTTGGAGACAGAACAATAAGTCAAAGCCCTCTTTTTCCTGGTTGCTAAACCCCTGGAGACCCAGAGGCAAGGGCATACTGTTCCTACCTGGGACGTAGATGTACAGGGCTCTCCTCTCTGCTGGCTCTGGAGCCTGCTCAGGGCTGTAGGTGCATGTGTACTCCCCGGTGTGATGGCCTGTCACGTTCCTGAGGGTGAGATTGCTGACAAAGACACCATCCCTGTGCTCCAGAGAGGCAGTGAGGGGCTGCCCCTCCCGTTCCCAGATGAGCTCTCTGTCCCCGTAGCACAGGAGGGAGAAGGTGCTGTGGAGGCTGAGGACAAGCTCAGTGTCTCTGGGTTCAATGTGCAGCCTGCTGTCCCCAAGTGCTACCTCCAGCAGACCTGAAAGAGGAGTGACACAAAACGAAATTGAATTCCTCTGAAATCCACAGGAGAGCACACCTGATGTAAATGTGTTTGCTTTGTAGTGTCAGTCTTTACTCTGAAAAATAACTTTCCTGGATTTGCCTTCCCTAGTGTAATCACCACTGACAGACCTCAGAAATGTCCTGTCAGCCCAGACATTGGTGGGTCGCCTTTCATTCCCTATAACTCTTGTAACCCTTACAGGAGAGCAAATCAGACATCACAGGATTTAGCAGTGTTCAATGCAGTTCAGTGATGTCTGTGACAATATTGAGTGGAGAACCTCCAAGGAGGACTGGAGGAATTCCCTGCTCTTCTGGCTGACTGTCACACAGAGAGCGTCAGGCAGGACACAGACTAGGCTGAAACAATGTCAGTTTACAAGAAAGTGAAAAGGGAATGAAAGCAAAACCTTGCAGGAAATCCTTTGGAAGCAATAGAGCAGGCAAGGTCTTCCTGAATGGCTCCCCATGTCTCTCCCAGTTTCCCTGCTTCACCATCTGCCCACATGTCCCAGTGGGGCTGTGACATGTGCTCCTCTCTGGTGTCCCCACAGGTGGGCAGGACAGCTGGGGACAGCTGCAGGGACTTGCAGCAATTCTGTGAACAGCCCAGGTGCAGCCAGGAGCTCTGGTGCCTTGCTGTGGGGGTTGCTGGATATGTGGGATCTGACCAAATCCTTTCTGCTGTGGGGTGTCCAGCTAACGTGGGTTCTTGGGTGTCTAAGAAGGTCTGAGCACACCTGGCACTGCTGCCCATGGAAAGGTCTCCTTGTCCCACCGTGCTGTGCATCACCATGAACCAGGTGGGGACTCCACATCCACCCTGCCACGGGACTGAGTCAGCCCATGGATGCGAGGCACTGGCAGGGATGGTGTGCCTGGAGCACGCTGTGCACCCCAGTGCCTCCCTATGGCACTGCCCCTTGCCCTCCTCACCCTGAGGTGAGACCCCAGAGCAGGGATCCCACCCCCCTGCCCAGCCACAGCACTCACCAGTGAGGATGAGGAGCCAGAGACACATCTTGAGAGCAGGGCACAGCATGGTGGGATCCAGGCTTGGTGTCTGAGTCCTGTCAAGAGCAAAGTGACATGAGCACAGCACTCAGCAGAGAAAGGATCCTCAGCTGGGCTGGGCAGGGGTCCCTGAGCCCCCATCCAAGCACTGGCCTCACTTCTCCACCTCAGAAACCTTCAATCTCTCCCCAGTTTTCAGCCTTTCCCTCCTGGGGGAGTGGTGCTTTCCCCTCACTCTGGATCTGCAGTTTCTAAGCCTTCTCTCACTGGTAAACAGGGATTTTGCTGGAGGCTCCAGCAGTTGTGTCAACTTTTGCTCATCTCAGCTGGAAATGCCTCTCCCCCCTCAGCAGAGCCCAGCCTTCCTCCCTCCCTCTGCTTTACCACTTGACTTTTTTCCTTAGTTTTTCTTCCCTCAGTCACAGAGAGATAAAACTTGCTAGAAAACAGATCCCCCTCCAACCCTCCCACATTGTTTGCTCTTTCCAATGAAATAAAAGAAGCCTTGTCATGGCACTTGGTTGCTGGCTGGGGTTAAACCACAACAAGCCTGAAAAACTCCACTAAAAGATGAGTTTCCTGTATTTAACTTTTAAATACATAAATTTAAGAGAATATCTAAGAGGTCTTTTTAGTTCAAAATCCTTCTAATCAACATTTCTCAAGAAATCTTTTCCACAGAGCTTTTTCAGCCCTCCCTGGTGCAGGCCAGGAACCAAAAGAGACGAGGCCAGAGATCTCTAAGGGCAAGGGTCTGTCTCCTGTGTATTGGGGTGACAGGCACCCCTCCCCATGGTGCCTGCAGAGATGGGAACGAGTATTTCTGATAAGCAAAATGAACACACTTACAAGAGGCAGAGTAAGGGAAAAGGCTTTCTCTGTGCTTGGGCAAAGCTTGGGGGAAACAAATTCCTTGGGGAACCTGGGGATGCTACTGCATGGAGCAGAACCTCTCAGCTCAGCCACGCTGCAACCCAGGGCTGAGCTCCTGCCCTGCTGCTGGGCCCCCTCCCGAGGCAGATCCCCAGGAGAAGCTCCCTGTGATGCCAGCAGTGCTCTGGGGAGCTCTTGCCAGTTTCGAGGAGGGCTAGTGGCAATCTGGGCTTGCTGACCCGGCCCCAGGCACCGTCTCTTACTGAGCTCTCTGCTGCCTCTTGGCCCTGGAGTGGCCTCCCGGTCTGCTTGATGTTAAGGAGGAAATGGTTTTTAAATGACGTGCGCTTGTCAGATGTTTTTATTATTCTCTTGCTTTGGCTCAACAGAAGTCTGATCTACCACAAATCCTTCCAGGTCTCCAGCTTATTCAGCAGCGTCCCTCTCCCTCCTCCCGAAAAAAAAACTCTATAACTCTTTCTCTCTCTTCGTTTGCCAGAGGGGATAAGAGCACTTAGGGCAAGAGTTGGGGGTGGGTAGGATGAAAGGACCGAGGTGAAATTCAGGCTGTAAATGAATGCAACCTCCCTGCAACCACCTTCAGAGAACACCAAGCTGCAGGAGATAGAAGGATGGACAATCTAATCTCTGCCCCCCCAAGGCACTGCCATGAGAACAATGACCTTCATTTCCCCATTCTCCTTTACAGAGGTGTGTGATTCATCCACTATTCAATGTTCAAGGTTGTAAGGACGACCGGGATCCTCTCCTTTCGCCCCTCCCTGCCTGCCTGCACAAGCCAGGTTGAATTCACCACCCCAATCCCCCAAATACCTGCCCGTAAGCGGCTCAGATCCTCCCGAGCTCATGCCCAGCTTCTATCTGCCTGTCCAGCTCCATGCTGTCACTGCCCGTCCTGCTGCAGGGGGATCCTGGCTCCCTGACTCCCGCAGAGGTCTCTGCAGGACCACTGATGGACAAACCCTGCCCTGCGGGATCAGGGACCGGGCACGGCTGCGCGCTGGTCTGGGCTCGCAGGGGTGCTGCTCCAGCGAGCAGTGAGAGCCCCACAGCCTCCGCCTGCCGCCTCTGGCCGCCTCCACTGTGTTCATAGCTGGTTTTAATAAAGCTGTTGGTTTTGCAGAAAGGCATTTCTCTCGGAGATGCTTCCCAAGCAGAGTGGGAGGGTGGCAGCGTCTCGCTAAGAGTGGTGACCTCTCCCTTGTTTGTCTGCTCCGGCCGGGGCGAGAGGCACGCTCAGAGACGCTGGTTGAGCTCTGCCCGTCCTGCGGGAGGCACAGGGACAAGCCTGTCCCTCCCTGGCACGGGGACACGTGTGCTCGCACATGTGGGTGCGCACAGGCATTTCACAAGGGATGCAAATGCACCCCGCTCATTGCCAGCCTTGAGAGCACTTGTTTCTCTCCTCAATCCCAGCTTTTGTTCTTAGCAGGAACTGTGAGTGCCACTAAGAGTGCCAGACAAGGAGGAGCAATCCCACTCAGTGATCCAAAAGCAGGCACTCAGATGTTATCCCACCCAGGGACCCAAACACAGGCACCTACACGACGCCCAGCTGCCTTGGGTGACCTCCTCTCATCACTATGGGTTACCAGGGTGCCCCAGACTCCTCAGACTTCCACATCCTTCCCACAGGCCAGCGCCTGAGTATTTTCAAGCCATTTGGACCCTTCGCCCTCACCCATTCAGGCACAATCATGGAGGCCAGGGAGCTCCTGCAGCAAGCCACATCCAGCACCCTTCACTCACCCCTGCAGCCCCATGGCAGCTTCACACTTTGCAGCCACCAAGGTGCTGTCCCAATTCTCCATCCCCATGTCACACCCCTCCCCTTCCTTCCCTCCCCACCACCACTGGTACAGACCTTCCCTCTGCCCCTCTGCAGCTCTGCGATGTGAAGGCAAACCAGTCCTGGCCAGGCAGGGAAAGGAGCTTTTCTCTTGAGCCACACTGTTTATTATTCTAAAGGAGGAATTTGGCTGGGAGAGGAGACAGGAGGTCGGCTGGCTCGCAGGGCAGCCGCGCTGGCTGGGTGACACAGCCCCACACCACGTTCAGCCCCACATGCCTGTGGGGTGGCTGTGCTCCCCAGGGGCTCAGGTCCCAGGGGCCACACTGGGGCTTGGCCAAGTGCCATGGGGGAGGCTGGTCCCACAGCTGGCACATCCCTGCTCACCCCTGTGCTACACCCAGCGAGGCTGGAGCTGGGCACTGCTGGACTGAGAGTGGCTGGGAGGGTTTGGAGACCAAACAAGACACAGATACAGGCAACTGTCCCTGACTGGTGACACAGACACTGCCTGTCCTTATCTCCCCTCTGTAATCACACCAGCCTGGCCGAGCACAGAGCGGAGTCTGCAGCAGAGATGAGGAGAGCTGAGCCAACCCTGGGGCTGCTGGCTTTCCCAGCTGGCAAAGGAAAGTGGCTGGAATCCTATTTGAGCATCTCGAGCCTTGTGCTCTTGCAGGGGGTTTCTGGCAGAATAAAAGGGGTCACCCCAACATCCCAGAGCAGCCGCAGCACTGAGCTCAGGGCTCTGATGGCCTGTGATCCACAGACAGGACACAGGCCAGAGGGCCAGAGCAGAGGTCAAACAGCACGGCCAGGGCCACGGCTGCGCCAGGACTGGGATTCAAGTCTCATGATTCCCCATCTCATGACTACACAGCTCTTCCAGAGCAGCCCGCTCCCATTTCTCCTGCATCCCAAATCTGACAGCTGAGCTTTCTCCTCCGCCTCCTCTTCCACTCCCTCGCTCCAGCAGCCGGGGGCTGATGCCTCTGCGGCTGATGAACTTGGACAGGAATTTCTGCAGCAGGAGCAGGGCAACGCCCAGGAGCTTGGATACAAGGAAGAGCTGTGTCCAGCCTCTGCTGGGGATGGTACCACTTCAATTTAGGGAACCACCTCTTGCACCTCAGAGTGCCTTGCTAAGCAGCTCAAGCATCACCAAACCTTACTGATTCATTAATGCTCCCCCACTCCAGACTTCTCTCTTGTTTAAGAATGCTACTAAGCCTAAGATGCCTTTGCTAATGCCCAAAATATGCTGTGTGGATTCAGTCTTCACTATTCTTGGGTAACAAGGCAAGAATTTCCTCTGACTTTGCTCTGCCACACTCTGAGCCCCCTTCCCTCTGCACTTGCTCCCTGCATGTCTCCAGCATCCCAGCAGAACACACATGGCAGCCACTGCTGGCATGGGCACTGCACGGCACTGCCTGTCCCCAGGTGTGGATCATGGGGGACAGGGCCATTCCCAGCCCTGGAAACATCATGAACCATGGGAGAGGATGGGTTAGGATGTCCTTCGAGTCCACTGCCTTCCTCCCCAGCACACCTAGACCCTCTTTCTTGCCTCTCCACAACCAGTGCCCTGTGCAGAATCAGGGTGTGTGGGGGGTCCCACCTGCACCCCCAAAGCTGGGGGAGCTGAGAACCAGCCTGCAGAGCTGGTGCACAGGGAAGGGATGGCTGAGCACGCTGGGGAGCAGGAAAGCAGCCACAGCTGCCCCAGCAGCCACCTTGGCAGGAGCTCTGGTCCCTACAGATCATCAGTCACCAGTAACAGAATGTGCTGTTTGCTGGAAATTAGGGTGCACAGCCCCCTCTCAGCAAATTCTATTTGCATCTCCAGGGCAATTCCTGCACCCATTGTCCCACATTGCTCTTCTCTCTTGTGCTCTCCTTGCCCTCATCACTGCTCTGTGGTGCTGGTCAGAGGTGCTGGATGCTGGCCCTGCCCACGAGGGCATCTCATCTGACTGGGAAGGAGCTCTCACAGCTGCCAATCCTTTCCCTTCCTCTGGATTTCTATTTCTAGCCCCTTTTCTTGCAGGGCTGTTCTTCCAGGCGCTCCCACAATGCTTGATGGCCCCGCCGCTCTGCCAAGCAGGCAAGGGACATCTGGTGCAAATTAGCGGGAAGTCAAATACACTTTATTTCTTCTTTGTCTAAGCGCATCTGAGTCATTAAATGAGATCATGGGTGCCCACATGCAATAAAAAATTCCCTGTATGGATCCCGTGATCAATACTGCTCGCAGCCAGGGAGCAAAGGCTTTCCTGGCAGCGGGAGGGGGACACCATCCTCCGCTTTTGAAGGCAAAACACTCCCTGAGCAAAGGCTGGTGACCCCTGAAACCCAAACCTTGCTTGTCCGGCAGTGAAACTCCTTGGCTTGTCCTGTTTTCCTCTGCCACCCTCCCTCTGGCCTCCGCAACTGCTTCTTTCCCACCCTTTAATCTAAATAAAACTGAGTGGTTGGGGTTTTTTTTTTCCCTTGGCTGGAATTGTCTGGAGTTGCAACATCTCTCCTCTGGGGTCCCTCGGCTCCCATGACACCGTGTTTACTCACAGGCCAGATTATCATCACAGAGTCCTTTTTCTTTTTCCCAGCAAAAGGCTAGAATTAAGCAGGGCACACACATGGGGAGCCTGTCATCCCGAGGCTCATAAACGGCGGCTGATAAAACACAGAGGAAGGAAATCCGAAACCAGACTGAGGAGCAGCAGGGCTGGGGAGTCCCTGCGTGCCACAGACCATCCCTGCCCTGGGATGAACACCTGGGGGCAAAACCCTCCTCACCTGGCCACCTGCCAGTGCCAAGGGGGCCCTAAAGTTTTACCCAGGCACTGTGAGACCAGGGGATGCTGAGAGCCCTGGGTGCCTCTTGGCAATGTGCTGGATCTGGGGGTGTTTCAGTCTGGGTGAGGAGAAGTTTTGCAAGCACAGGCAGTGTCATTAATGCCAAAACCCTCAGAGTGGTTTTGTGAAAGCTCCTTGGCTGTGAAGATGTGACTAAAGCCGCAGCCTTGGTATGGGCTGAGCTCTCTAGGAGACTGGAAAAGGATGGGCAGATGGCACCTCTAGGGATGAGCCCAGGGACACTGCGCCCACAGGAAGGGACCTGCTGACCTCTGCATCAGGGAGCAGAGCTGACATGACTGAAGCCCCTGCTCAGGACCCCAAATTCAGATCCCCAGCCTCAGTGGCACCTGGAGAAGGTGGTTGTGAGGTCATGAGGGTCCTGCAGTAGATGTCAGCACACGAGGTGGCACACCCAGCCTCCTCCAGGCCAGCCTGCCACAGGCTTTGACAGCATCTGACAGAAAGCCGAAAATGAGGGCTGTGGCCCTGATGCAGGGGAGGGAGACTGCCAGGGAGGATGACAAGGCCACACTGAGCCCCAGCAGTGTGATTCTGCTGTCCTGGGGTCAGCCATGTGAGGAATGGGGTAGGGAGGCAGAGCCCACGCATCCCTGTCTGACCACGGCCATCCTCCCCCTCCCAGTGAGGGGGGACCACAACGTCCACACACAGAACCCAGCAAATCTCCAGCCATGGGCTCTCCACCACACGTCGCAATGAGGAGCCAGCACAGAGGGACGTGGGACCAGGGCGAGCCCTGCACTCTCACCCACATCCCCTCCTCTTTCCCCCTCTGTTTTAAGCCCATGGGAGACAGAGGAAACGAGTGACCCATTTAGTGCAAGTTCTGAATAAAAAGAAACATCTGTTTGGAGAGGTGCCAGTGTTATAAATAATCCCCCATCCCTGAGTGATGGTATTCATGGCCCTTTCGGCTGCGCATGCTCCCCGGCTTCCGCTTTGGGAGGAAAGGCCAGACCCCGTGGGCTGCTCCCCGGAGCCTGCAAGCTTGGCCAGGACTGTGGGAAAACCCTGGGTGAGGACCAGGGTTCACCTGGGCCTGGGGAAGGAGGGAGGGGGTGTTGAGAGGAATGGCTGCCACGTGCCAGGCAATGCCCAGCTGTCCCTTGCGGCATCCCCAGCTTGTCACCCTGCTCAAATCCTGCCCACCTTGTTCTCCATGAGGAAGGGCCATGGTGGTGCTGGGACTGGTCTGGGGTGGTGCTGGAGGCTGGCCAGCATTTTGGAGCACAGCCATAAGTCTGGCATTGTGCACGTGTGGGGATGCTCTCACTGGGTGTGCTCTCCCTGTGCAGACTCAGGGCTCACCCCTTCCAGTGCAGTGACGCACCCAGGGAGGTACAAATGTGCTCCTTGGGAGCATTTCAGCTCTTCCCAGTGCTGTTTTCCAACAGGATGCTCTAAATGATCCAACACAGCCCAGCCAGCGTTGTCCATGACTGTCCCCTAACTTCTCCACTACCCCTAACAGCAAAGACATTTTTGGGACAACACATCACGCTGTTTCACAAGCATGTGAGCAATATCAATTATGAACATGGCTGCAGGGACCCAAACTACACCTCAGGACCCACACAGCTCCCTGCATCCCACTGGCCCCTCCAGCCAGGTAGCAAAGCCTTGGGGCTGGCTGGCAGCAGTGACTCAGAGTTCTCCTAACCCTCCATCCCCAAACTGGCATATTTGGGGGTCCCAGCTCCTGGGCATGTCAGACTGGATGAGGGCTGTCTGTCTTAAGCAGAGCCCATCTGCTCACCTGCTGCTTCTCCTCACCAGAGCAGAGAATGAGGGAAGCAGGGGATGTGGAATCAAGACCAGGCACCATCTTGGCTTCTCATCCCTTGTCCTGGCATCCTCAGGGCTTTCCTCACTCTTGTTCCATGGCTGCCAGAAGGCCATGTCTGCCTTCCCATGGAGATTCAAGGGAAGCTTTCTGCTGATGTCTGCACAGGGAGAAGAGTCCCCAGCAAGTCAGCACCTCCATCACCTGCTCACAGCCACGGATCCAGGGTGGCTGCTCTGGTGGGGCCAGAGCTGGAGCCAAAGGTCCCAGCTGGCTCTAATTAACCACTAATAAGCTGCCAGGGAGGGCAACGGAGGCAGGAGGAGAAAAAGAACCATCCTAAGCCCCAGTAGGATGCAGGGGCTTTGCAAGCCCCAGGAGCATGCAGTGTTGTGGTCTTACCAGTCCCACATCCCAGCAAGGCTGAGCAACCTGATCCTGCTGTATTTCCCTGAGATCTGCGGCGGAGGAGGAGATAATCTCCGTGGATGCATCAGCTCCTCTCAGCTGCCTCTGAGGGACCCAAGCTTAATTGCTTTGTTCTGGGGTTTTAGGCTCTCGTGGCTGGGATTAGGCACTCATCATCTCTGTGGTCAGGGCACCTTCGGGCTATCTGCACGATCTGGGGAGGAGCCTGGCCAGGGTGGGAAAGGATGTGGCCAGCTGGGTGTGAAAGGCAGAGGCTGCTTTCAGAGGGGAGCTATTTCTATTTGTTTGGCCCTGTTACTTCTGGATTTCTGAGAGGGAGCAAAATGAAGCTCTTGGTGCAACTCTTGGTGCCATGGGCTGATTCTGCCCCCTCCTGCATAAGCTCATGTGTGGGGCAGGAAGACCAGGATGGTGGCACTGGGCACCAGGACTGCAGGGATGGATAACCTCCTCCTGCATGCTCTGGCCAGGCAGCATAAGCCACCTGCATGCAGGGTTCTTTATAACTTCTCCTTTCAATCACAAGTCAGAAATCAGCTCCCCTTTGTACCCATGCTCTGCAAACAGCCCCTACCCCCAAAACCTGACAGAACCTCCAGAGGAGAGGCTGAGGCAGGACTTGGCAGCAGGAGCTGCCAGCACCTCCTGCCCTCCCCCTGAGTGCAGCTTTTAAATGGGCACCGAGTCCTGCTCCTGAATCAGACCATATTCTCCCAAACAGCTCCCAGGCTGGAGAAGGAAACTTGGCAGCTGCCTGCGGGCAAAAAGGAGGGGACCCCTCTCCTGGTGCCTGCAGTGCTCAACCCCAAGGAAAGCAGTGTTTCTGTGCTGTCACCACTGCTTGGCAAAGGCTGAAACCAAGGTGACTTCCAGTTTGGAAGAGGAGAATGAGCTTGCAGAGCGCAGGGCTAGAAATGGTGTATTTTCTGCTGGCACAGGTTCAGACAAACCCACAAGCAAACATATTTTTTTGTATAAATAAGACAGTGTGTCTCGCCAGTTAAAGCAATTCAAACATGAATGTAGCAATTTAATTGGTGCCAATTGCTGGGTCTTGGTAGCATTAAGATTTCAGTCACAGGCTCTTTCGCATGGAAGCTGGGCCGGAAGAGGGGAGGCAGAGGGCTTGGCAGGATGGGGCTGAGGAGCAGGACTGCCCATCTCCTGCTGCTTCAGGAGCATCACCCCTGTGCTGCCATGGGGACCTGCCAAACAGTCCCCTTCCACAGCAGGGAGGTATTCCATCTGTTTCCTGGTGGATTTCCAGGGTTTAAACATCAGTGCAGTGCTCTGATTTATCCCTGCATTCTCTAACCCTTCCCTGCTCCAGCTCCTGCACCCCACAGCTTCACACCAGCTCCATCACACACTGGCTCTTACTGAGCCCAAGGAAGAGTGCAGGATGGGTGTTGGTGAATTCCTGGATGGATGAGCAGGTGCCCCTGCAGCATGGCCTGGAGAGGATGAGTCCGTCCATGGGTGCAAAACACCACACACTGCACCACCCTGGCTCTCCTGGCACCAGCCCACCTGCGGGAGTTTTGTGAGCTCCCTGAAGAGTCTGCACACCATGGTCCTCTGGTTCTGCGGGTTGGTGGCTGCCAGGGAAGGTTACACACACAGAGCAGGGTGTGCCACAGCCTGGCGTGCACCCAGCGAGGCTGGAAAAGCAAGGAGTGAGGGGCAGAACATCTCTGTACAGCTCCTGCCACCAGGCTGGGGGCAATGAACCCATGGGACCCCCTTGCTCAGCAGATGACCTATTCCAGCATCCTCTGTGCATCCCCAGCAGGTGTCCTTGTCACAGCTGGGTCTGCTCTGTGCTCCCCGTGGTGGTGGAATGTGCTGCCCTTCCAGGAGGGGGTGTCTCAGTGGCAGCAGAACAGGACAGAGGTGCTCTTAGCTTGGGAACCCTAATTAGGCAGTGGGGGAGAGGAGGAGGGGAACAACCACCCCTAAAACAAGCCTTGTTATGTCCAATTTGCCTGGCGGAGCGGAAGGAGCCTCCTGGAGCTGCTCCAGCCCCTCAGGAAACAATACCCAGTCTATACCCTCCCCCTGCAGCTCCTCTCCAGGGGATTTCTTTCCCTTGGTTAAAGTACAAACAAACAAACTCCACGAAGTGTTTCAGCTCCAATCCTTCCTTGCAGGGATAGGATACATCCAGCCAACCCCGAGCCCACATGGTCCCCAGCTCCTTCCAGCTCTGGTCAAAGGCAGCCCTGGCTGCCAGCGCTGGCGGCTGTGCTCCCACAGGATTCAGCCACCCCACAGCTCCTCTGCTCCCTGCCCTTTGCCACTCCATCCCTGGAAGATGCTTTGCTGGAGCCTGACACTATGGAAGCACTGCAATCCCATCCCACCAAGGCCAAAGGAACCTTGAGGACCAGGCAGAGAAGTCCCTGCCTGGAGCCTCTGGCAGCAGTTGGACATTTGGCCAATGCCACATCCAGCCAACACGGCCTCTTTTTGCACAGCATCACTCCCACAGCTAGAGAGCATTTCTTAGTCTCAGCTTTCCTCAGGTGTTCAGTGAGACAATCCTGTCTTGCCCTAGTCCTGTGGATGGGCTCAGTGCTCTCCTCTCCCTGACCGTGCTGTTCTGAGTGCCTTGGAAATCCTGTCATGGACCCATCAAAAATGAGGCTGAAAGAGAACATGGTGTTGCTGTCCTGTTGCTGTGCCCATGTCTTCCCAGCCAGAGTTTTCCCTGACATGTGCTTTGAGACTTGTGAGGCTGAAGACACTCAGCCTCCTGTCTTCAAGCCTGCAGATATTTTCCCTAAAAGCTCTTTTTTCACTGCAATGATGTTTTCTGTGCATGAAGACTGTATGTCACCTTCCCACAACACCCAGGAACCTCTCCCAGTCCTTTGCTGCTTCTTCTGGACTCCTCATCAATGTCACTGCTGTCCCTGAGCTTCTCCACTTCATGTCCATCCCTGCTGAAGCACTGTGTCCCTTTCTGGGGAGGGTGTGCTCTCTTCACCCCGCCTCTCTGAGCTGCCTCCAGCCGTGCACCTTTCAGCACATCCCTCAGGAAGAGCTTGGGTTTCCTGGCACCACGCTGCTATCTGGTTTGTGTCCACTATAGCCACTCTGGTTGGCTCTGGACTCTGCTGGAGCTCTTGGGGTCCTCCCACACTCCCATGCACATCGGCTGCTCACCCAGCTTGGTGCCATCCCAGGGTGTAGGATGTTCTCCTCCACCTCCCAGGTGGGGATTGCAGAGGGCCAAGCCAGGCCAGAGCCCTGCAGGACCCCACAAGACATGCCCAGGACTGAGGACAATAAGCTTGGCTGACTTCTCCCTGACTGCAGTACTGCAGCTGGCCGTGCTTGTGTTCACCCTGACCACGGGCACCCCACACCCCCAGTCCTGTGCAGGGATGTAGGAGGTGATCCAGGGGCAGGGAATTGAATGGTTGCTTGGCTGCTCCTGCCATGAGAACCCTCCATGCTCTTGAGCTGGAGGAAGGGACAGCCAGCTTTGGCAAAGATAAAAGCCCTGTGCACGCTGCAAATGAGTTGCAGTGATGTGGTTCTTGTCCAAAGCGCTGACCCCTCTTCCTGCACTGACTGATTTAGGGGTGTTTGCTGGGCTCAGGGACATTGCCCAGGGTTGGTGGCTGCCACAACAGCCAGAGCTCACCCAAACTTGGGTGACATCCCTGTCAAGGAGTAACTCCAAGTCTAATGTCAGAGCCTGGCCAGGCCTGCCAACCAGGGCAGCTGCCTGGCAGCTCCCCCTCCAATCCAGCCTGGCCTGTGTCCTCTGCCAGGCAGAGCCATGTCCTTCACACTGGCTCACGGTGACCACATGAAACTCACCCCTTTCCTGAGAGCATGGGAGGCACAGGCACCTCATCCTGCAGGGTGCTGAGGGGAAAATGAACCTCCACCCACCCCTCAGGGCCCCTGGGAAGCACTGAGTCTCAACATTGCTAATGCTTGTCATCAGTGGGAGACCCACTGAAAAGATTTGGGAATGCCAAGCCTCTGCCAACACAGCTTTTGCACACCAGACCAACTACTTTAATCTATTTGCCCCATGCTTTAGCATAAACCCCACTTGCTCTGGGACTGGGAGGGAGGAGCACAACATCCCTTTGCACCACAAATCCTGCTTTGAATGACTCCCAGCTGGCAGGTGAGTGCATGAGATGGATACTCTGAGCCCACAGTGGTGCCACTGTGAGCAGCAAAGCCACGCAGGTCAGGCAAACCCTTGGGCTGTCAGAGCTGCACTCCAGACCAGCTCCTGTGAGGCCCTGAGCTCCTGTGCTTCCAGGATAGCAGAGCAGTTATCCCCATCCATGCCTAGTAGGGTTTTACCAAGCTCTGCCCTTTCCAGTACCCATCACACGCAGGCACAGATGTTGGGCAGGGCTTGCAGATGTCCCTCTCCATGGCCCACAGGCACAGGAGCCCTGCCATGGCCACAGACAGAGGTGAGAGAGTCCTTGGAGCAACCTGAATTTTAGGATGTGTCTGGACAGGCTGGCACTGGGGTGACACTGCTCTGCAGTGGGGCACACTCACATAAAGGATGTCTCACTGGGGATGGTGAGCAGCCTCTTCCCCGTGCACACCCAGCCCTCCCACAGCCTGCAGAGCCAGGGCAAGCCCCTGAGCCAGGGAGAAGCACAGAACACCTGGGCCCTGCTCCCACTGCAGTGGGGTCCCCCCTTCCTGCCCTACGACCACAGCATCCCCAGGGCTCCTCTCAGCCATCCCAGCCCAGGACCTGGTGAGAGCTGATGGAATGGTTTTTCCCATGGGATGCCACAAAACTCAGCTGCTTTGGACCAAACATCTCCCCAGAGCCTGGTGGGGTGTTTTGGGCTGCCACCCCCTCAGAGGGGAGCAAAGCCCCTTCCAGAGCAACTGGCCTGGCTCAGGGACAGGGTCCCTGGGGACTGTACCAGCTCCAATACGACATTTCCCATCTGGAGAGGCAGAGCTGAGCCGGAGGGGGACACGAGAGCTTACCTTGGGCAGAGTCCCACCGGCCGAGTGCCGGCGCCGCACGTCCCACCGGCCAAGGGCTGAAATTCCTTCCTCTCCTCCTCCGCACTCTCTATCTGCTGCCTGCTGAGGCTCTCCCTGCCCTCCCAGCCTTCCCCAGCTGGCAAGGCTTTTCCACTTAAAGGCGAAAGAGAGGGAAAGAAAGAAATGGAGGGGAGGAGGGAGGGAAATAAAATAAAATAAAATCAAAAGGAGAGGCAAGGCTGTGCCAGGGCTGGGCTGCAGCCAAGCCCTTGCTCTGCTCCGCTAGTGCATCTCAGCAGTGCCCTGTGCAGCCCCAGCCCAGCTGGGAGGGGGTCCAGCCTCCTCGGACCCGAGTGTGGAGCAACTCCCGGGCCGAGGGATGTGCACGCGTGTGTGTGTGCGTGTATAAATAAAAGAGACCTCGGGAGGAGGAGAAGGGGGGAGGCTGTTTCACCAATGAGGAGCGGAGTTCCTCCGACTTCCTCCCTCCACCCTCTGTGGGGACCCTTTGCAGAGCAGAACTTGCGATTAACGCCCTGCGTACGAGTGTGATGGGTGAAAAAAAAAAATTTAAAAGGAGGAGAAGCCAAAGTAGCTGCAAGGAGAGGGGAGTTCTGCTGCAGGCTGTGATGGGGCGAGCGGGGACGGCCCGGCAAACGGGGAACAAAAGGAGCTCGGACCGGCCCGACTATCGCCTCCTTAAACCGGAGGAAAGGAGCTGCTCTCTCCCTGTGTCTGCTTTCAATTCTGGCCTTTTTCCCTGTTTTCCTTTTCTTTTATTTTCTTTCTCTATTTTTTCCCCTCAAGCCCCCCCCTCCCGTTTTCTTTTTTTTCTCCCCTTTCTCAGGATATGAGGGGATGTTTAGAAAAATCCACTGCCCACGCCAGCAGCTGACTCATGTTTTTATTAAAGAAGGCCTGTACTGAACTGACTCCATGTATTCCCCCCAGATGCCTCCCTGTGCCGTGCTGTGGCGGCACTGCAGCTCCTGGCCCCTGACCCCCGACTGGCCACTGCCCCTTGGGGACCACCAACGCACCCTTGCAACTCTTCTCCTTATTTGGAAAGGGGGGTAAAAGGTCTTCTGCACCTGGGATGCTGCAACTGAGGGTTTAGTGGGGATTTGGGGCTGCTGAGGGCACAGAGCTGGGAGAAGTGGCAGGAGTGCAACCTCAGCTGTGCTGTCATCTCAAATGTCCTACACACCTCCTGCCCTGAGGGGGTGGAATCCAGGTGATGAACCAGCTTTAAATCCTCCCAGCATCTTAATGAGTTCAAATCAAGTTTCTGAGAAACTTTCAGTAGGCAAAACATTTTCATGTGTCCAGATGGGGATTTTTTTTTTTCTATTTGATTTAGCTCTGAGACAAGGGACAGGTCATCTTAGGATGAAAACTGTCTTTTGACGCATCAGTTCTTGCCACCATTTTCATCTTGGGGATGCTTAAGGGTGGTCTGGCATTGGAACAGGCTGCAAAGGGAAGTGGTGGAATCACCATCCCTGCAACTGTTCAAATATGTCTAGGTGTGGCACTTGGGGACACGGTTTAGTGGTGAAGATGGCAGTGGTGGGTTCAACTCAATGATCTTAGAGGTCTTTTTTAACCTTAACCATTCTGTGTTTCTCTCTGATCAAAACAAATAAAGGTGCAAAACTCCACTGCCTATCCTGAAAAGATACCTGTCCATTGTTCTTTAATTTTCCTTTCTAAGAATTAGAAGTGACAACACTGCTGAAATATATGTTTCTGCTTTTTTTGCAAGGCAGACCCATCCCCTCCTGCCAAGCCAGTAAACGCCTGCACAACGGCCACAGGGAATGATTCCTTGGCTGGAGCAGCCCAAGAGATTTGCTGCTTATCTCGCATTATCCCCATGTTTTCTTTGTATCTATGGAAAACCAAAGGGGAGGTGTTTATTCCGTGCAGCTGTGGAGGGTGAGGAGAGCCAGGCTGCAGCAGCCAGGGTATCCCTGTGTGCCTCTCCTGGCATGGGGCTGGTGGCCCAGCTGGCACCAGGACAGCTGTGGGAGGGATGCTGCCCTGGCTGGGGTGGATTCCCCCAACTCCAGACCTGGTGGTGGCCCTGTGTCAGGGCCCTGTCACCCCCCAGGCCAGGAGAGGCTGCTGTGCAGAAATGGAGCCAGCGAGCGTGAGAGCAGCTGGGGTGGGGGGCAGGCAGCAGAGGGGACGTGCTGTGCACATGGCCCTTCCCAATGATTCTCCCAAGGGACAAAGATGTGTCTGGTGAGTCCATGTGTGGGGACACATGGGCTGCTGGGAATTGCTCAGCAGAGCTATTTCCTGGCAGTGTCCCCGCTGCAAGGACATGACAGCTCCAGACAGAGTGGGAGAGGGAAAAACCCACTGGTGCAATCCTGCTGGGCCACTTGCACTGGGGATGGGCTACCTGGGATGAGCAGGGGTTGGAAAAGCTGACACAGACCATACTTAAGGGCAGAGCATCCTGAGCTTGAAGTGGGACATATTTCCCCCTCTGCCCTTTGCAAACAGATGGCACCCATGCCCACTCCAGGCTGGGACTAGGAAGAATCCGGCAAACAAAACCTCCCAGTCTGCAAAGGCCAGGATTCATTGTTTGGGTATGCTGAGAGAGCCCTGGGGAGCCCAAAGCATCCCAGCAAGCACATGTCAGCCCACTCTGTGCACCCCCAGGGAGCATCCGCAGCCGCACGCTTTGTTTAGGAACAGCACGTTGGGGTTACAGCAGCTCCTGGGAAAGGCCAGCTCAGAGGAAGCACCAAAGCCAGAGGAACTCGCCTGAGCAAGTGTGTGGGTGGAGGGCAGCAGCTCTGCTGCTTTGGCCTCATCAGCCCTTCATTGCTCACCTCTATTTTTGGTGCCTGCACCCCCCTTTGTGGTGCTGCAGGGCCCAGTGGTCCCCCTGGGGCTGGGACAGCTGCAGGGTGGGACGCCAGACCCCTCTCAGCTGAGATTTCCAGCCTCAATAAGCATCATCAAGTGCTAATAGGGGCTTGGGGTCATGTTGTGCAGCATCTCTGATGGGGAAGTCAGCCACTGAGACAGGACATTCCGAGGTATTCGGTCTGCTCTGGCATCACGTGGATCAAGCAGCTCTCCAAACTCCTGTCCCATCCCAGGCAGAGCTGGGACCAGAGAGAAAATCCCATATCCCATGCCTGACATAGAGGAGAGAGATCAGAGCCAGGTGACCCAAGACAATGGTGGAAACAGCCACGCTGGGTCAGCAACAGGTACCATGTGCCAGCAGGTGGCAAAAGAAGGCAGGCACAAAGGAAGCGGCAGATGTTGGCCTTCCCCACTTCTCTGAAGGTTTGATGAAGGCCAGATTTGCTCCAGCTTCAGTTTTTTGGAGCCTCTATCAACTCCAAGTTAGCCCAGGAATGTCGGCATCGCTCTGAAGTGGTGTCAAGCCGCAGACCACAAGAGAGGAGTGGTGAGTGCCAGGGAGCACAGAGCCACATCTGGGCAGCCCATCTGCTGTGGCAGCTGCCAGCTCTTAGGCCCTGCAGGGATGCTTCATCCAGCATCTCTAAAGCTCTGCCCTGGTGTCCAGAGGGGCTGTAGCCTGTGTGTGTGTGGTCCTGCTTTGCCAGGGTGGGTGACACCGGTGCCCAGGGAGGAAGGGGAGGCAGAAAGTGCTGGGCTTCTTCCAAAGTAACAGTATGCCCAAGCATACCATGATGAGGAGCATCCTAGGGAGTATCCTGCAGCATTCCCCAGCACTGGGAACACTGGCCATGGATACCACAGGGTGCCAGGAGGTAGCACTGGGCCGTACACACTGCTGGTGCTGTGTCCTTATGGATGCTGGCCCGTTCCCCACACCCCCTGGCTTGGGGCACTTGGAGGAGGCAGCAGGCAGCACGGACGATGTTATCCCGCTGCCTTTCCCCACCTCGGGGCCTTTCCGACCCTGTCCCACGCACTCTTCCTAACCCCCACCAGGAACCTTGGTATTAAATGTGCTCGGCAGAGCCCCGGGAGGCAGCGACAGGCTCCTGGGTGAATACTAATAACGATGCCGGCCGCTCGCCCCAGACTTTCCCACACATCTGCAGCCATTTAATGTGGGAATCGTTAACCCTCTGCTTGCTCCGTGCCTGGAACACAGCGAAGGAGCAAAACCAGGATGCTCCCCAGCAGTGTAGGGGGAATCACACCCTCACCCCACTGAGAGCGGGGCCCACACGTGCTGGGAAGCGATGAGAGATGCCAGCGTGTGTCCCTGTCCCCAGTGCCCTCTTGAGGATTGTCACAAAATATGTGGCCTTTGCATTGCCAAGAAAGCTGAGCCAGATGCCAAAGAGGATCACTGAGTCCTGGACTGGAGAGGGGAACTGCATGGCAGCACTGGGGGCAGATCCATCTGGGTTGTCCCGTTCCATCTCTCTGGGGACCAGCTCTGCTGACTCTCCTCAGCGTGGGGACACAAGGGACAGCATGGGGGGGTTCAGGTATCTGAGGAGAGCCAAAGGCCACACAGGAGTCTGCAGTGGGCCTGGGCATTGTCCTCTGCAAGAGGGTTGCACTGATGTCTCCATTGCCAAAGAGGAGGGGTTACTCTCAGGGCTTTCAGAAGCTTGGGAATCACTGAAAGGTCCTGGCTAGGTTGGGATGTGAATGGGGCCGTGCAGCTCTGGGAAATGCTGGTCTGAAACCACAGATTTGCCTTTGGGAGCAATAGGAGCTGGAGGGAGTGGGGAGGTTGTGGGGTAGGAGGCTGTGGGGGAAAAGGGGAGCAAGGGGAGACACCTCCTTGACTGTCTGTGGGCTTCTCCCTCTCCTATGGAAACCATGGTGGAGTTCAGAGCAAGCTGGGGGACAAGGCAGGACTTGGTTTCCCATATTGAGTGCATCCTCCCTCCATGGGAGCAGGAGCTGATGGAGTGGTGTCCCTGCTCCATCTGGGATAGCTGCGTGCAGCCTGGCCCTGGGGACCTCCCAGCCCTCCTCCTTCCAGGAGATGGCATCACTCGATCACAGATAGCAGCACTGAGCCCCAGGGAGCACCGAGGGAACCCTGACTGCTCTCCCTGTCTGCTGCATCTGCTGGGTTTCCTCCAGGAGGAAGGAGGTCTGAAGTACTAGGAGGAGGTCCCCTGGTTGGTGCATTTCTGGGGGTCTCTAGAATGGATGGAGGGGGTACTGCCACCTCCTCTCATCCAGCTGGGGACCCCCAGGGGCTCTGTCAGTCCCTGATCTGCTTTCCCATGGGACCACAGTGCAGGTGCATCCTGGAACACCGAGGGTCCCCATCAGCACCCTTCAGCCCCAGTAGAGCAGGTGAGATTCTCCTTGGGGAGCCCATGAAGGGCTCCTCACCTGGCTCTTCCCCAGCACACACTTCACCACCAGTAATAAATGAGTCAAAGAAAAGGAGAAGAGCAAGGTTATCGTTGGTGGATTTTTATGACCCGATTGTCCTCCCCTGCCCCCTTTGGGCACCTGGCCACGCTGTGCCCTGCCAGGCTGTCACCTGCTTCCTGGGGAGGTGTGGGCTGCTGCCCCAAACCCCTGAGCCCCAGTCCCCAGTAACTGCCTGAGCCCTTGGCATTGGCTCCATAGGTTGGGAAAAGGGAAGGGGGGCCTGGGCTCCCTGTCATGGCCTGTAAGAAATGAGCAGGAATAAGCCCTGAAATGAAGCCACCCCTGGGATGGGACCCAGCAGCCACCTGTGGTCCTCTGTACCTCTCACCATCTGCTCAGGGAAGTTTTTCTTTTTTTTTCCCCCACTTCCTGAGCCCCTTGGCTGATGGGAGGAAGAAGAGGATTAGGGTGGCCTTGACTTTCTAGTTTACACAAAGCCATGGCTGTACTGAGATCTTGGGAAAAATCCAGGATGGATGGGGTTATATGGCACATCAAGCAATCTGAGCTCAGTGGTGAGCTGAGATCACCACTGGGTGGGACAGTCATGACAGTCACCTTTGTCACAAGGGAGGGACCTGGGACAAGGCTGAGCATGGGGTTGGGGATTCTGGAGACCCAGAGGGAGCGCTGCAAAGTGCTCACCTCTCTTGTTGCCTCTGGCCATGTCAGGTTTGGAGATGCAGAATGCAAGTGATGCCAGTTCTGGCGGTGATTTCCCATTGCTGGGGGTTTACCCTTCTCTGCCCTCATAAACCAGACCCCTCACCTCCTACTCACCTCCCCTCCATTTCATCCTGGCTCCCACCTCCTTGCAGGCAGTGAATGTGGGACAGGGGAATACATGCACTCATTTTCAGGTAGAACTGGGGCTAGACCTCATTGGGATGAGGTGCTTGGGACTGACACAGACCACTGAGGGTCCGGAGTTCTGTGGTGGAGCTTTTATTCCCTCCTCTCAATTACATCCTTAATCGCTCTTATAATTTTTTTTTCTATTTCCAATTGTCAAATTCCAGACTGTTTCAGTTCCAGGACAGTGAGGGTTTGTCCTTGCCCTGCTCATGTTTGTAGAAGGGGAAGGGGCTGGTGCAGAGAAAAGGACAGAGACGGCCTTGAGGAGGTGACAAAACACTCTCTTGTAGCCTCTGTGGACTCTGCTTCTGACTGAGGAGAAAAAACCAGCCTGCAAATGACAACTGAGGCTGTAGTGGTGGCCAGAGCAGCTGGACTGTGACACTGGCGGGGAGGGGGACATCAGTGAGGCCAAGGTTCCCTGCTGGAGGTTGCTGGGCAGTGAGGCATGGGGCTGGCCCTCGGTCCCTTGTCCCCCTCTGGAGTGCAGATGTCTCTGATCCAACAGTGATGAGCTGGTGATCTCTGCTGGGGTGTTTGTGCTGGCACCTCCCACCTTGCAGGCAGAGAGGGCTTCACAAGGACCCCCTTTCTGTGTGATTTTCCCCGTCACCAAACCTTGGGGATGGTTTTGCTTTCTTAAGAGAGAAAACAGGTGAGAAACTCTTCTTGCTGCAGGGCTGTGAGCCCCTTGGAGATGTGTCAGCCCAGGCACTCCCAGCAGGGTCCATGGTGGGGGCATTCTCCCTGCACACAGGTTCTGCCCATCTGTCCTGCTCTCAGAGGCTGGGCTGAGCTTTGCTGTAAGGATTGGAGGGATTTGCCTCTTCAGGATGAAGGAAATGCAGACCCAGAGCCTCCACCAGCCCCTCTTTTCCAAAGAGGCAGATCCTGCCACGGGGTACAGGAAAATCCCAGACAGAGCAAGAGTTTGGTGTCCCCCAACATGATGACAGGGCAGGTGACAGACACACACAGACCAGCTTGTCCCCTGCATGCATCTGGGTTTTAATACAGAGGTTCATCCCAGGGCACCCTGTTCCTGGGTATGGATGGTGGTGGGGGCCCTTGGGGCATCCTCGTGGGTCTCCTGTGACACTCTAATGTCCCCAAAGCCAGCTGCTACAGAGGGACCACGTCCAGTGGCATGGGCACAGTTGTGGGGTAGTGACACAGGGGCTGGGGGGTCCCCGGTGCTCCCTGGGGTCACCCCCTACCTCATCCTCCTTGCAGCCAGAGTGGGAAGTTTGAACTCGTCCCCCTCACCCGCTGGGGTTTCTGCACTTTGAAATGCAAACCTGCCTTTCAATGCAAATGCTGCGAGAGGTTGGGCCCAATAAAAGCCTGTGGGCAGGGAGGTGCCTGGTCCCAGGACAGCTCCCCAAGGCGCCCAGGTGAGTGGTGGCGAAGGAGGGGCGGCCGCCTCCCCGCCAAACCCAAGCGGCCGCACTCGCGGCTCGGCGGCGCAGCATGAGCGCAGGGACGGCCCGGGAAGATGTATGTGGGATATCTTGTGGATAAGGACACCAACATGTATCCCAGCCCGGTCCGGCACCCCAGCCTCAACCTCAACCCTCAGAACTACGTGCCGGGGCCGCCGCAGTACTCGGACTTCGCCAGCTACCACCATGTGCCGGGGATTAACAACGACCTGCACCACGGGCAGCCGGCAGCTGCCTGGGGCTCTCCCTACACCCCTGCCAAGGAGGACTGGCATTCCTATGGGGCCGCTGCGACGCCTTCCACCGCCAGCCCGGGGCAGTTTGGATTCAGCCCCCCCAGATTTTAACCCCATTCAGCCTCCGGGCTCTGGACTCCTGCCTCCACCCATCAGCAGCTCGGTCCCCCAGCTCTCCCCTAACGCCCAGAGACGCACCCCATATGAGTGGATGAGGCGCAGCATTCCCAGCACCAGCAACAACGGTAAGGAAACCCCAGCCCTGCGCCCTCCTCAGAGCAGAGGATCCCTGGGCTTGGAGTTCTGCAGGGCTGGATCCTGCTCTGTGGCCCTCCCTGCACGGGGGCTGCCAGAGGGACAGCAAGCTTGGCCTGCCCTTGGCACAACACCAGTCCACAAAGAGCTGGGGACCCCACCACCGAGGTGGCAGCGGCAGAGGATGGGCAGGGACAGTGCTGCCCTTCCACACTGGCAGCTGGGCTTATATGGCTGGAAAGTCCTTTTCCCCAACTGGTGCCGTCCTGCAGCCACTGGGTAGGATGGCACAGCCAAAGACCCCAGGGCCCTGTGGGGGTGTTGGATGGGGGTTGTCAAAAGTGCAAGGGTGAGTGTGTGGGGCTGTGGCTGTGATGAGAATGTGAGTGGCTGCGTGTGCCTGCAAAGTGCCTATAAAGCCGTGAGTGTGTTCAGGGAAGGAGCTGTGTGTATATCCGTGCTCTGTGTGCGTGCATAAGTGGGCTCAGTGAGCTGCTGCAGGCTCTGTGTGAGTGTGCAGGCACCATGAGCAGTGTGTGGGTACAGGCAGTGCCACCAGCTGTGTCTGGGGGAGGTTACGTGCTCAGGGTGTGTGTGCAGGGTGCTGTGTGAGGGGCACTGTGCGTGTGCACAGTGTGTTGGGGACAGTGCCACGTGGAGGGTGGCTGCAGGTGCATGGCTGATGTGTGCCCAGCTCTGCAGGAAAGGGCTCCCTGGTTCCTGTCATTACCTCTGGCCTGGGCACCGAATCATTGCTGTCCCCAGGGTCCTGTCCCTGCTGAACTCCTGACCTGGGGGAAGCGTCTGGGTGACCCCAGCCCCCTACCCGCCCTGCTGCCCACTTCAAAGGCAGTGGGCAGGTCCCCCTTGGGGCCAGCCCAAATTGACAAGGACTTCTCTTTGTCATGGAGATGGTGGCCGGCTCCTTTGGCAGTGAGGTGAGGTGCGGGCCCTTTGTCCTGACCTACCCTCACCCTTTCATCTTCCCAGCCTGGACCCTTCCCAGCAGGACCCACAGGGCTTGCCTGAACCTGCTGCCCCTCTCCCTTTCCTGTGCTGGCCATGAGCTCCTCAGAGCACTGCTGGGGCAAAACCACTACAGGAGTGGCTGTGGGCATCTCTTGGGGCGAGTTTCCTTTGAGTTACTGCTGCCCCATATCCCTGGAATAAGGCCCAGGGTTCCCTGTTTGCAAAGTGTCTCCTGTTTTAGGCTTGTTTTTGGCTCTGCACTATTCCCAGTGGTCAAGACCCATGTAAGGGTCTTCTGCAGAGGTGTCTGGGGTCTTCCAGCATAGAAAATACCTACTCATATTCCCAGAATCTGTGTGGCAGATAGGGACCAGTGTCTGCAGTGGAGCAGGCAGAACATCCTGATAAATGGATAAAACCCAGCCCAGTCTGGAAAGAGGAGGGAGAGGCAGGCTGGTATTTCCTGACTCATTTTAAGCACTGAATGTGACTATTTAGGAAAAATGCTTCCCCCCCAGATGTACTGATGGAGACCCACAGGCATGCCAGGGCTGAGGGCTTCCCTCTGCCCAGGGTGGAAAGGGAAATGTAATGTGCAGCCCTGCCTTGCTGCAGGGACCCTGCCACTTCTGCAGGTTTTGTAGGTCTGAACACCTTGGTTTCTTCTGAGGAGAGAGGTAGGAGGGAAAATGAATGGGGAAGGAAAGCCATCAGCACACCTCTCCTCTGGATCAAGGCCATGGGTTTACACCCAGCAGTGGGGCCAAGATAAAACAGGAGCTTGAAAGTGCCTCTGATTGAGTTAGACAACAATTGAGTTGATTGAATTCTGGAAGAATATCATTAGTTGCTTAGTTTGTATCTCTGAGATCAAACACGTACAAAGGAACAAATAAATCAGCCTTGTTCCTCTCACACACTGCCCCAGCCCCACCACAGCGATGCAGGGGGGAAAGGCCCTTCCTTGGGGTGGTTTCCTTTGGAAGGGTGACCACTAAGCTCCTTTTCTAAGTCACCCACAGATTAAGGACCTGTCCTTGCACCTCTGCTGGGTCCAAGCCCAATGCTGCTGGTGCCA
Source organism: Petroica traversi (assembly GCA_025920805.1). NCBI lineage: Eukaryota > Metazoa > Chordata > Aves > Passeriformes > Petroicidae > Petroica > Petroica traversi. The sequence goes on along the minus strand of JAHLSL010000025.1, from coordinate 6,626,609 downwards.
AGCTGCTGCAGAATTTGGCTGTGGTGGGACCAGGAGCTGGGGGATGGTGGGATGCAGTTGGTATTTTCCAATGCTGCCCTTTAAATAAAAGTCTTCATTAAGCTTGAAAGAGAGTAGGGCAGAGATGGGTTTGACATAGATAAGGGTGAAGTTCTTAGATGAATCATTTTATTGAAATCAATGAACTGGACTTTAATCAGTCTGGATTGATAAACTAATCTCACTGCAGTGGGAATAGGAAATGAATACATGGAGTTTTTTGCTATAAATATCAACAGTTTCACTGTGAATGCTATAAATCATAATACTTCAGAGTGTTGTAAATTAATGTTCCCTTTCTGTCTTGGCTCATAGGAACAGCTCCTGGCCACAGTTTGAAAGCTTTTGGGGAAGAGCTGTGTGGTAGTAAAATAAAATACTGTGCAGGGAATATGAATGTGTTGGGCACTTCTGCAAATGTGATCCAGAGCTTGAGAAAAATCAATGAGAAATCTCCCAATTACTCACTGCAGAGTCAGGCTTTAAAGGGGATGATTTTCTGTACCTGTTGCTTCATTCATGCATGCTTCACCTGGCTGAGCTGAGATAACCCAGCAGCAGAAGGGATTGCAATGCCAGTCATCAGGAATTGGGAGTTAAAGGTAACAGAGCTGGAAGATGTCCCCAGGCCTCATTTCTCTCTCCAATGTCACCTCCTTTTCTGCTCATAAAATCTTCACTAGCAGCGTGTCAGAGTCTCATGCTTCCTCCTCATTCACAATTATTTGCAAACTTCCCTGTGAATTGCACCCTGGGTTTATAAAAAGCTCAGGAAGGTGGCTGGAAGTGGGGGCTGGCTGAACTTTGAAATTCACCCTCTGCTCATTAGTCATGCAAATCCTCAGATACTGCCTTGGGTCTGGCTTTTAGGTCACTAATTGAGCAGGGGCTGCAGTGCTAAATATTGCAAGTGAAAGTGCAATTGGAGCATCTCTTGTGGAGGCAAATGCGCTCAGAGCTTCATGTGGTACCAATGCCCGTGGTGCCCAGGCAAGTTTTGGGGTGCTGGAGAGCAAGCAATGATGCTCTGAGCATGTGGTGTTTTGCTGGGTGTACAGTTTTCCATCTCAGTTTTATTATTTCTAGGTCAGTTTTCCAGCTCTGTTTATTTTCCTAGTGGGGCCCATGAACACTGGGGGAAAGACTAGAAATCCCAATAATGACCTAGAAACATTTCCCCTGGACTGCTGGGATTCATGCTGTGCTTGGTATGTTTTGGGATGATGGTGCTGGCTGAGAACAGTGCATTTCCCTGGTCAGTCCCTGCATGGAGAGCCGGTTTTTAGGACATGCTCATTCCCTGTGAGACCCTTTGCTCCACTGGGACACTCGGGGGTGTGTGTCAGGCCCCATCTGTCTTCTCCCCTTGAATTATTAACCCACAACCTGCTCCTGGCCCCAGCTGGGGTTTGTTGACTGCTTAGCCTGCTGGCCAAGGTACAGGCCTCTCAGACTTTCCTAGAATTTACTTTCCTTGAACAAAAAAGGGCTTCCCTGGAGCACGGGTGATACCTACGTGCTGGGCTTGGCGGGCTAATACCCTGGGATTAGCAGAGGGACACTTTAAACCTCTGGCCAATGACAGATGTTTCCTATAGGGGACCCTTCAAGGACGCCCACTCTGGTGCTGTTAGCTTTGTGATTGCTTGGATAAGGGGCCAGATCCTTCCCCCACACTGCCCCATGGCAATGGTGGCCAAACCCTATGGGGCTGCAAAGGGGGAGAGGAGCCCTGGTGTCCAGACAGGACCTGCCTTGCTGTCCTCCTCCTGCTGCAGATGAGCCACATCCAGCAGGTTGGGCTGAGCTGGATCAGGGCTGGAGCCAGGTGACGTTCTGAGTGGGGCTGTGCCCACCCCACATGTGCCAGCAGCCCATGTGTCACCCGGCGCTCCCCGTCCTCCCGCGCTGCTCCGGTCTTTGACCCAGCACAGGAGCCAGGCTGGCGGCACTCAGCTCGGCGCTCGTAAAACATGGAACAACTGAAGGAATCTGCCAGTTGCCAAAATAAAGGGTTGAATCACTGCAGGGCTGGGAAAGGCTTGCCCCAACACCCAGCTTCAGGCTGCTGCCCCCGGCGATGAAAGCGGTTGTGTTGTCCATGTCCAAGAACACGGGGGTGTGATCTGCTCTTCATCCCCTTGGGGTTTGCACCTCCTGGGAGGAGGATGAAGCTCGCAGAAGGGGTGCTCTCACCGAAGGGTGTGGGCATGGGTGCAGCTCTGTGCCAGCTGTGCAAAACCTAGTCAGGGCCAGCCTGTGCTCCTCTGCACCAGTCTGCACTCTCCAAATCCAGCTCTTTGACTGGGTTTTTCTGCCCTTTCCCAGCAGCAGGTCTGTCCTGCCTGACTGTTCTGTGCATCAAGCCTTGGCTCTGCCTCGAGCTCTGCCAGTCCCAGAGCCCCGGGGCGTGCATTCCCCACACACTCACACCTGGAGCAAAGCTTCTTTGGGAACACAGAGGTTGATCCTTGGCGAGCAGGGGACCAGAAAGCCATTGGGTCAAGTAGATCAGTTTTGCAACTAAAATGTTTCCAGTTCTCACCATACCAAGCTGAATCAGGTTTTATTGCTATGCAGTGCACATGGGAGAATTGCAGTTTGCTCTGAGCCTTTGGCACCAGGAAGAAATCTCCAGGTTGTGTGAGGTGAACTGCCATGGAGAGAGCTACCCTGAGTGTGGGAGCATTGTTGGGCCCACAGGCTCTGAGATGAGTCCTGCCTCAAGCCTGCTGTCTCAAATGCCCATTTTTCCAATCCAGAGTAGTGATGGGGGAGCTTTGGCAGAGTCCATTCAGTGAGGACTCATCCAGCATTCCCTCCCTCCACAGCACTGAGACATTAAATATGTACTGAGAGGATGTGTGGTTCCTCTCACCCAGTTTTTGACACCCAGCTGTTGTCTAAATCCAAAGCATTCTGGCAGAGGAATGATCTCAAGCAGGGATCTCGGAAGGACTGCCCTACAGAGGGGGTCGTTTCTCACTGGCAGTGATGAAACAAACCACATGGCTCCGGTCCTTCGCCCGTGTCGGCGTCCCGTCCCATCCATCACTCCTCTGCTTCCTGCGGCAGAGGAAAAGTAGCTGAGGATATTGAAGTATGCAAGGGAAGGGGAAAGCTTGTGAAAACCATGAGCTGCTGATTCCCAGGGCTCAGGGAGTGTGAGGGGCTCGAGTTTATCCCCCCCCCTCCCAGGCCACAGAGGAGCGTGGGTGTTTTGGAGTGGCTGCTGGAGCTGGAGGGGAAAGGAGGGGAAAATGAGTGTGGGGAGGGGGTGAGCAGCGAGGGTATCGGAGGCTCAGCCCCTCCCACCACCAGTGCAGAGGTTTCCGTTTCCAGTCGATTTAGGGATGGTGGAGTGAGCTGGGCTGTCCGTGCCGAGCCTCAGCATCACCTCTGTGCAGTGCAGCTCCCATCAGCGCTGCTCGGCAGAGGGAGCATCGACCCCTCTGCACAGGCAGCTGGAGCACATCTGGCTGCCAGATGAGGGTGGCTCCAGCCAGCCTGGAGGCTCCTGAGCTTTAGGAGCCGACCCCAGCCTTTCCTGGGCCTGGGGTATCTGTCATGTGGCATTTCTCTGCTCGTTGTCTTCAATTTTGTGGTGTTGTGAGGGGGATTTCCCCCCATGGAGCTGCAGAAGGACTGGGGATTAAGCAGTCCAAGGAATCCCATGGCTCTCACCCTGGGACTCCAGTCTGGAACTGCCTGTGTGCCTCAGTTTCCCCAGCTGTTGCATTGCCTAAGCTCTGCCAGGGGTGAGGGAAGATTTCCTTGATCCTTTCCCTGGGGAGAAATGCCAGATCCTGATAGAGCACTGATTCCTCTGGGATGGGAGGATTTTACCCTCTTTGCAAGCAGATGCTGCTCTTTCAGAATGGAGCAGCTTTATCACAGAGAGGAAGCTCCCACACAGAGGGGACAGCCTTGTGTCCCGTCTTGCTGCACTTCACCTCCAGTGTGGACCAGTCCTTTCCCAGGTCCCAGGTGACAGGACTTTTACACTGGTGTTTTTAAGCATTATGATATTGTAATGCCATCAGATAGTGTGGGACCAGATCCCCAGTACAGAGAGATGGGCAGAAAAGGCAGTACAGACCGAGCCAGTGTGGGGCCAGAGCACAGCCAGGAAGGTGGGACCAGGCAGGATGGCTCTGGGAGCACAAGGAGCCGGCACAGAGCAGGGCAGGGGAGCTGCTGAGGCAGCCTGGCAGCAATGCCTCCATCCCCCTGCCAGCACATCCTCTACAAAGCAGCATCCAATGTGTCCCCACCCTCGAGAACCTCTGTTGTGGAGCTGTCACCACTGTGGGCTCTCATCTCAGTGGCTCCATCCGACAGGTCAGGGCTGCTGTACCCTGACTTCCCTGACCAGACCCCTGATGGATGCACAGCAGCTTCCCACAGAGCCAGAGTTTGTGGCTGTGGTAACTTTGAGCTGGTTTGACTTGGAAATAGAGACTTCTAAAAGTGCAGCAGTTTATGCTCCTGGTGGCTGCTCACTGTGCTGCTCCTGCTGTGGCTGGGAGAAATGTGTCCCACGGATGGGGATCCTCCGTTTGGAGCTGGGCTGATCCCCTCGTAGCATGCCAGCTTTTGCTCCACCTCCTCCATTGCCACCCCACAGGCTTTTTCCTCCTGGTTTGAGAAGCTGCTCAACACCAGTCTCACAACACCCATATTGTCAGTCTGTCAGAGATTTTGGGGCACAGCTTTTTACTTAAAGCTGTCCTTCAGGCAGGCCAGGACTGGACGTGGTGAAATATCCCCTTCCTGGCAGCTTCTGCTGTGGCTATGAGGGGAGACAGCTTGGCATGGTGGGCACAGGATGCACTTTGATTTTCCCTTATCCTGATCCAGCCCAGGGCAGGAGTTCTGGCATCCCTGACTCGGGGTAGGGTTGCTGTGGGGAGTGAATCCAGGCTGGGGTCAGGACTCCATCCCCCCGTGTGTGTGCGTGCACACTCGGGAGCGCGTCCCTTGGGGTTTGCACAGCACATTAAAGCTATTCCCTTATCTAATCGTGGCTCAGGTGAGTGCTATTAGGGTTATTCATTAACACTGGTAACGATACCCTCTCCCCACGCAGTCTCTGGCCCTGCCTTGATCCCAAAGCCGAAACCATTCCCACTGGCCCCACGGATGGCTCCATTTGCCTGTCCAAGCAGTTCCTTTTCCTGGGCTCTCGGGGACAAGCAGGAGGGGCTGTAAATGCATAGTGGGGTTGGAAGGAGCTAAAAACTGTGCTAAGAGACACCCCCTCTGCACCCCATCCACACTCCCTGTTAGGGCAGCAGGCCCAGCTCCAGGTTATCCCAGCCATGGGACAGCCTGTTTCAGCTTTGCCAGGCTTGGCTGGAGATGCAGGAGCAGTTCCATCCCTCTGTTTGGCCATAAGCATGAGGGTTCCCCATAAGGAACCGGATTGGCTCGTCCTGAATTTCCTCTTCCTTTTCACAGAGCCATAAAAACTCTCCAGGAGAGAGTTAAGTGTAACCCAGCATTCATATTCAAGGTAGTTGAATTATTCATTGTCAATAGTATTTCTTGCAAATCCTTTTCTTTTCCTTGTGAATCACCCACAGCACATCCCCAGATTCAGCAAACATCCGAAACCAGCAATTAGTGGAGGTGAATAACTTTCCTTCTCTGGCTTGGTCGTCAACCCAGTTTTGAGTCTTTCTACCTGATATTGAGCAGCTAGTGATGATATTGATATTGATATTGAGTGTGGTGCCCAGCTTACCCAGCAATGGCACTGCCAGCCCTGGGGCAAAGCACAGCCTCCATCCAGGATGAAGGATGAAGAAGGAATAACAAAGAACAGGCTGTGATGGATCTATTTACAGCTGCAGCAGGAAATAATAATTCCTACTGAAATTCATGGCATATGTGGTATTCACAAACCGCCTTATTTCTTTAGTCTTTAATTTATTTTTTCCTGTATCTGTCAACTTCTTCACTTTCCAGGTGTTCCTTTTTTCCAAACTGTGGTATTTAAATAAAAACATTGCAAGTAAGATCATTTTAAAGTTATTATCTCTTCAGAGAGATTTTTGCTTTCAACCAAAAAGAAAAAAAAAAGGAGATAAATCTGTGAGAAAGAAGAGTCGTGCAGGAGCCTCTGAGCCTGGAGCAGCCAGAGGGAGCCCAGTTTCTCACAGAGCTGCTAAACCTCACATAACTCTCCAACAGAGCATCAGTTTTATTCTGTAACTTCTTGGGAATTGCTGTGTTTGCAGACTCAGCACAGGTCCCTCCTGGGCTGGGGTGCAGAAATTCTTTTGATGCCAGTGAACCCTTCCCCTGCAGGGTGGCGAGAGGCAGCAGTGAGCCCTGGGATGGACAGGGGCCCTGTGGGAGAGTGCGGGCAGATCCTGCATGGGCTGGCTGCCCTTGGCATCTCTCCAGCCAGGCAGAGCCTCCCATGGGTGGTTTTGTTTGGGGCTGCCATAGCTGATGTGTGCCAGGTAGGAGATAAGTGCCTGGCAAAGCTGCCATAGACCCCTTGCACATCGATTCTCTGCATTTCAGCCTGGTCTCTGCAGACATCCCACGCACACCTCGCTCAATCAAATTCACCTTTTTTACCTTTTTTTTTTAACCCAAAGTCACCCTGTGTGTTCAGAGGATGGTGAGGAAGGATTAGGTGTTTGTTTCTGACCAGCCCTGGGATGAGCTGGGCTCCACACTCTCTGAAACAGTCACTAAATTCATCCCATCCTCAATTACAAGTTAGTGGCTGAAGTCCTGCCCTGGTGCTGGAGCTCTGAGTATGTTCCTGGTCATGTTGCAGCCTTGCTGGGCTCTTTCCCTCTTCCATGGATCACTGAGAGCTTCAGTGCTTCTTGAGGACTGTGCTGGGAGCTCAGCCATCACCCTGCTCATGCTATGCTGAGCCTATGCCAGCACCACCAATGGCAGGAGGAACAGACAGTGGCATGGTCATGGAAATTGGGTGCTAACTTGAATTTAGTGGCTGCTGCTTGTGTGCCTGGGAGGGCCAGCGTCAAGTCCCAGCAGGGTGAGATGCCTTCCACGCCCATCCCAGGTCCCACTGCCTCCCACTTGTGCTTCCACACTTGGTTTCCTCAGTGATCAATGCCATGAACTCGATCTTTGTGGCTCCTGCTTATTCAGTAGAAAACCAGCTGCTTTCTTCCATCCCTTGTGATGCTGTAAGGGAAATGACCCCAAGGAGCCCCTGTCCCACCTGCATGGTAGGACATGGGATTTGAATTTTCCTGTCTTGAATTCTTTCACATTTAAGTTTCAGCATAAGAAGAGGCTTAGAAAAGTCTCCATCTCCTTACAATGGGAGAGCAGGAAAGAGACACTGTCAAAAATAAAACTGAGCTGGTTGGAAAACAGGTTTGCAGCCTGGAGGTTGGGGGTTTGCTCTCTGGATGGTCTCTGATGTCTTATTAGGGTGTCTAGAGCCCAGTTTTCTTCTGCACCACCGAAACTCCTGCTTCCACTCAGATGGTGTCAGAACTTAATTGTATTGCTGAGATTGCCCAGTGTCCTTCTGATTTGGCCCAAATGGGTGGATGTGCAAAGGACTCATTAGGGAGAATGGATGAACAGGATGTCAGGCACACAAAGATCTCTTTTCCTGGCAGAACCAGGCTGCAAGCAAGGTTATATAGGTTGCTGGGTCACTAGAAATCCTTTTCTGCTCATCTGTAGCAGTGGTGTGCAGAATCTTGTCCATGCTGATACACCCAGGGCAGCCCCAGGGAAATCTATGGAACTGTTCTGAGCTTGCTCCCACTCCTTCCCACAGCAGCACTGCTCTCAGCATCAGAAATTCAGGAGAAGGTGGGCAAACACATCTGCCAGGCAAACAAATGTCCAGGCATCATCCCTCTCGATTCCCTGGAACAGGATTTTGTAATTTTGGGTGGAGAAGCAAATATTCACAGCTGTGTTTATTCCCTGCCTGTGGGCTCCTCTGCAGAGGAAAACACCAGGAACTTGTCAGCAAACTGCCAGGCACGGGCATCCTCCCTCGGAGTGCCACCTGCCCCCACAGCTCCACAGCTCACCCTGTGTGCCTGTGGAATAACAAAGGAGCTTGGGAAGAGACAGCAGAGCTACCTTTGACTGTGATTTTCTGGTAGAAAGCAGCAGGTGCTGTTTGCAGACCTATGGGATGTGCATCTGTGTGCAGATATGTGGGTGCTGATGGCCCCAAGCTCTGTCTGTATCTGCGGGGACCAAGGAGAGATTCGGGCTGCTATGGCCAAACACCCCTGGCCCATGGAGCCAGTCCCCAGGAGTGCTTAGGCATCATGTGGGCTTTCTCCAGGGCATCTTTAAAGACTGCCCCGTCTTAGCTCAGTACAGGGAGAAGGAGAGAGACCCTCTTGGTGGCAGTGAAATGTGGTCATTCCAGGGTTTTCTGTCTTTCCCCTCTTCTGATCCATGCACATTCTTGGTTTGGGGTTTCCTAGCAAAGAGCTGGGCTTTCCTTAGCCCTGCCAGGCAGCCTCCCCTGAGCTCTGCCCCTCTCAGAGACCATGTGTCATGACACAGGGGATTTATGGTGCATCTTTGTGGGGGGCCTCTGAATCCCTCCTGCTCTTTCCACCAAGCCATTCCACCAAAGCCCAGGTCCTTCTCAACAAGAAGAAACACTCTGGTGTGAAACAGGAAGGATGTTAAAACCAGTAGGAGTCGCCTGACTGTCTTTCCCACTGGTCCCCAGGGCATTGCCTTGTTCTCCTGAGCTCTCCACGTGGTTATGTGTCTCCTCTGTTCCCTCGGGGATGCTCCCCCCATTCCACTGCTCCCCTCCATCTCCCTTTGGCTCACCCCAATTCTGCTCTCTCTGCCAGGCAAGACCAGGACAAAAGACAAGTACCGGGTGGTGTACACGGACCACCAGCGCCTGGAGCTGGAGAAGGAGTTCCACTACAGCCGCTACATCACCATCCGCCGCAAGGCCGAGCTGGCCGTGGCCCTGGGGCTCACGGAGCGGCAGGTCAGTGCTGCAGGGTCCAGGAAACACACCCTGGGTGGGGATGGGGATGGGGAAGGGCGAGGGCTTTAGCTCAAGCAGTTAGAGGAGGCCCCACCTTGCACCACAGACATCCCTTCCTTTCCAAACTTTAGGGTGCCCTCCCTGCCCCATGGGGACTGAGGGTTGTCATCCTTGCCTGCATGCATACTCATCTCTGCATTGCCATCTTTTCCTTTCTGCAGGTGAAAATCTGGTTTCAGAATCGGAGGGCAAAGGAGAGGAAGGTGAACAAGAAGAAGCTGCAGCAGCAGAGCCAGCCCACCAGCACCACCACACCGACCCCACCATCTGTCAGCACGCTGGGACCCATCGGAGGCCTCTGCAGCAGCAATGCCCCCAACCTCGTCTCCTCATCTCCACTGACGATCAAGGAAGAATTCTTGCCTTAACCCTCTTCACCAGCTACAGACCCCAAGAGAAAAGCACTACACAGCAGAGCCCAGCCAGCCCATGTGCTCTGAAGGGTGGCAGCCCTTGCCCAAAGACTGTCCCTGGCTGAACCGATGGGGCAGACAGCGAGGCTGGGCCAGGGGGCACTGGGGCCTTCCCAAGGGACTGGTGGGCTCCCCCCTGTGTAAAAAACATGGGTTAGGTTCTAGTCTCCCACAGGAACCACACACTGGTTTGGTCTCTGGTCTTTGTAGCCCACAGCAAGGTCCTGATGTCAGCAGAAGGAAGGGGGTGATAGTGGAGGAGGGCGTTCCTATGGTGCTCCAGGTGCTTCCTTTGGTGCTCCTGGCAATCCAGCTGCCTGGTGCTTTTGGGCCGTTCGAACAAGACTGAAGTAGAAAAAAGACCTGGCTGGACTCAAGGCAAAATGAATTTCAGCTGAGCTGGTCTTCTGGGAAGTGGGGTGAGGAGGGCAGAGCAATCTGGGCCCTGGGAACCAGGCAAGATCCTTGGCTGTAGGACATGACCTGGGAGCCCCTCAAACCTCGGTGAAGGCAAGCTGGAGCACATCCTTGACAAGAGCACCTGAACATCCCTACCCTTGTCCCCAGTGACCCTGGCAGTGCCCAACCCTGCACCCCCAGCTGTGCCCCTGCAGCCACACAGAGCCATGTGGAGACATCTCCAGCAGCCCTGGTGCCCCTGGCTGTGCCATGGCAAGGTGGCACTGCAGCCATTCTCCACCTGGAGCGCAGGAGAGAGTAGAAGGAGCTCAGCACAGGCACATTTGGGGCAGACCAGTCTGCTGAGCCCTTCCATGGGGAAGGGAAGGAGAACAGAAGGTTTACCATCGGGACAGGGTCCAAGGACCAGCCCCAGACTGGCCAGAAGGGCAAACACTGGGAGGGCTTTGGGTGCTAGTCCAAGGGAGCTCAGTAACTGCAGGCAGCAGGAGCTGCTGCCAGATGGGCAGGGGCCTCCTCAGGCATGCAAGAAATGACTGGCATGTGCCCTGGTTTTAGGTGATGGAGAGGTGGTTTTCAGAAAGACAGGGAAGCATTTCTTTCCCTGTTTTCTTTAGAACTACAGATTTTTCCTCCTTGTCTCCCTGCTCCTCCATGCACTGCACTCCATCTCACCCACTGTGTTCCCTCAGCCAGTTAGCTAAACCCCATCCATTCCTACTGGTGAACTGCAGCTGAGAGGTCCCTTCATCCTGCTGAGTCTTGTATAGGCCCAGTTTCAGCAACCCCAAAGGCCAGTAGGGCACAGCTGGGACACAGAAGGGTCTGTGGCTCATCCTCAGGGCTGCACCGAGTGCTCCTCAGCTGCGGCTTCTGAAGACCAAGACAGGGATGAGGGAGTACAAGCCTTGCACCGGGACTTGTGTGACCTTTCTCAGCATTTTCTCCCCAAGCTCTGGGAAGATGGAGCAGCAGACACGCCCTTGCTGCCTGAAGAGCACCCACCAAACCCTCACATCCCACCTGACACCACTTGTGCCTCACATCCCTTGCTGCACTGTCCACTGTCAGCCGCCCCCCCCCACTCCCAGCCCCCAGAACACAGTCCCCAGGGCTTTTACGAGTGGGTCCCTGTTATCCCCCTGTGTCCACTGCTCTGCTCCAGCCCTCAAAGGCTTTGGGTCTCCCTCCTGCCAGTGACACTTCCCACAGCCACTGTTACCAGGTGATGAGGACAAATGTTTGCATCAGCTCAGGACTTCAGCTCGGGTTTTGTGTATATAAGGCAGAACTGGTTTTCCTTTTTATTTTTTAGGCATCAGTGAAAATAAAAACAAGCAGGGATTCTGTATGACACAGGTTTGTCGCTGTCATTCGTGGCCCATGGTGCTGTGGCAGGGGAGGGTGCCAGCTCCAGGGTCACTGATGCCGATGCCCCTGGGCACAGCCAGGGCTGGGAAGGGTGTCGTGGCAGCAGCCTTGTCCCTGTAGGTCATGGTGTGCCTGTCCCTCAGCGGCACTGCTGGCAGTGGCATGACTCCTATCATGGCATGGCACTGCCACGTTTCATTCCTTTGGCTCCAAGAGGGATGGTGGGGCTGGGTGACCTGCAAACTCACAGCGCTGGAGACAGAGGGGAGAGGGTGAGGCCATTGTTGGGCTGGCAGAGGCCAAAGAACAAGGCCAGCTGCCCACGGATGTGGCCACCTCCCATTGGCGCCTCCTGGTTCTCTAATCTCATTTTATGGCTGTCGATGGGCTGAATATCCTCCTTGTCCAAGATGAACAAACAGAGAATGAGGATGTGAGATAGTGCCTGGGACAGCTGGCATTGGTGCCTGACACTCTCCCCTCTCCATCCCATCAGTGCTCCCCTCGCCTAGCAGGGCGCTGAGCAAGGGGCTGTCCTCAAATCTGTGCTTCAAATGGTTCCTCCAGTCCCAAAACTCCTCCCAGTGCCAAGCCTTGCCTGGGGTGTGTGGAGGTGCCATGGCAAGGCTGTGGAGGGACACCTGAAGCAGGATAAAGTCCTCGTGGGTGGAGGAGGTGGAGGAGTGGGAACAGGATGAGGTGGCATTGCTGAGAGAGGGACAGAGCAAAGGGTTTATTCCTGTAATTGCAACAGAGGCTGCACCTACTGCTGCACCTACTGCTGCGCCCTGGTGACCCTGCACTCCCCAGCACGGTGCCAGGCTGCCCATGGCACAGGAGAGCCACCTCACTGCACCCCTGCAGGGAAACGTGGGGAATCAGGAACTAAAAGAGGCAGGGGGAGGTAAAGGCAATGGAGCTGCTCCCATATAGGAAAGGGATGAGACTGGATCAGCCACCTGCCTGAGGAGCTGGGATGGACTGGGGAAACTGGGGCTCTTCTGAGCGCAGACTCCATGGTCCCCATGGTAGGGGCTGGCTCTCTCACACTCATCATCCTCCCTCACTGGGCACTGGCTGCCTTTAACATCCAACTTTGCCATTACCACATGGAGACCAGCAGTGGGATCCTGCCCTGGCAGGGGGTAGGGTGATGGCACCCAGCGCTGGGCATCTCTATCATCTGCAAGGGGGGAGCCTGCAGACAACACCGGGGAGGGGAACAGAGTCCTGGAGGGGGAGAAATGTGCGTCTCCCAAATTCACCTGGAGTGTTGGGTGGCCTGCAGGGAGATGAGAGGCTGGGACAGAGGGAGGATGCTCCACCACCCGCCCAGAGAGGCTGCGGGTGCCGTTGACAGGATGAAATTCCAACTGATACCCTAATCTGGCGCCTGCCTGTTTGCACAGCAGGGTAAAAGTCCAGGGAGCCGTGGGCTGTGCCCTTGGGTCCCTGCCACCCGTGTGTGCACAGAGAGCCGGCGCGGGCGGGAAGAGGCAATAAATGCACCCACACACCCAGGCACCCCTTCCCCCTACACACACACACGCCCCTTGACCGGGTGACGAAATGCATCTGCTGTGTTCCCCCTCCCATGCCCTCCCCTGCGCCCTGCATCTGCCGTTTGGGCAGGGATGGGTGAACCATGCAGGGCCCTCCCTGTGCCAGGAAAGGGGCTGGTGGACACCATGTCCCCACCAGCTCTGGAACGTTCGGTTCAACCCTCCTGGACACGTGTCACCTTGACGATTTCACCCCTGGCAGGTGATGAGCACCTGGTTTTAGCACCTGCAGCAGCTGCCTTCCAAGTCACATGTCCCCTTAGAACCTGGCCCTTCTGGGGACAGCCTGCCCTCATAGCCAGGGGACCCTGGGGACTGTCCTTTACTAGTTCCCACAGCTTCTCCCTGCTCCTCCCTCTGCACTTTCCATCAGCTCCTACTGCCCAGCTTTATCCCTCCTTGGAGAAACATTGAAACCGTCATTGTACTAAGGCCGTGCACAGCAGGTGGCCGAGCACAGCGTCCTGCCAGCAGCCTCCAGCATGGCACCCTTCCCAGCAGTGACTAACCAGAGCACCGCTGCCGTGCTGCCTTCCTCATGTCTGCAGCGCCGATCTGGGCACGGTCCCATCCTGCTGCCAGCCTCCTTCTCACCTCTTCCCAGGCGGCTGCCACCTGGATGTGCGTGGGCAAGGGTGGGCGAGGGTATTTCCCCAGCCTGTGTCCTGCCGTCTCCTTGCCCTCCAGAGTCACAAAGAGTGCCAGTGTCTGTCAGTGCTGTGTTGGGATGTGTGTTGGGCTTTGGCCCATGACAAGGGAAAGGTTTGCTTGGTGTCCCAGGGGTGGCTCAGTGGTGCAGTGGAAGAAAATAAAAATTGATAGAAAATGCTTACAAGCCTTATGTGTGCTACCTATGTGGGGATCTGGGCATGGGAACAGTTGTGCAATACCCCTGTCCTCCTCTCCTGAGGTTTTTGTGTCCCTAGATTGCACTGCTCCTTCTGGCAGTAATAACTGTCTCTGCTGGGTGCTGTTCCATGAAGCGCATTTCTTGTCAGCTCCAGGGCAATGCAAGATTTGGTCCAGCTGGAACATCCCAGGTGCCTGGGGTGGAACATCTACTCCTTGGTGATGCCAGCCACTGGAGAGCTACTGGATCAGCACCAGACAAACCAGAAAAGTGAGTTCCAGGTATAGAAGTGCTATCAGCATGGACATTTCAGGGCACCATCAGCCCTGGGTGTCTCTAATGAAAAATACTGTCCTGGACACAGGACAAGGCCATGAAGAATGCCCAGGAATGCTGAATGGTTTGTGTAGAGACCAATCCATGCTGGTGACATGGGGCTGGGACAGCTGCAGTAAGGTGGCACCAGCCTCTCCCCTTCCATGTCACCTCCGTGACACGGGACACCTCTCTTTAGGTGGATCCCAAGGGGAAAATCAAAGGGCTGATTCAGATTGCACTGGCATGAAAGGAAAACAAAGCATCTCTGCCCTGTGTGAAGGCTGAGGTGGGGACAGTGATGATGCAGCCCCAGGCCAGCAGCCTGGCCAGCTCCAGGCTCAGCATTCCCTGCCAGCATCTGGGAGAGGGAAAACTGGTGGGTGAGTCCAAGGCAGGTAAAACTGACCTGAGTGAATTCCCAAATATATTTTTAGTTTTGAGGAAGCTGTGAGTGTGTGAAAAGAGATGTTTGTTGGATTATGTAGTTTTGCTCTTTCCTCCTTTCCCTGGAAAATCCAGGTAAATATTAGTTCTGAAAGACCCATTGTGCATATGATGAGCCACTTTGTCGTGTTGGACTCCTGCAGAAATGTGCTTTATGCTGAGGATACCTTTCCTTTCAGGGGAAATTTTCAGAAGTACTCAGAGGGCTGTAGGAGCACAACTGCCATTAGATGTCCTGCAGATTTGCTTTTACTTCAGGAAGGCTGTGTTCTCTCTGTTCCAGCCGTGCTGTTGCCCTCCTCATCCCCAGGGCTGGCCACTCACCTTAAACCTGAGTAAAGCATCTGGGCAGAGGTCTGGCTCAGGTTGGTGCCTGTAGGGCACTTGCAAGGGAAAGGGACACATCCAGTGTCAGAGCACTGGGCACAGTCTAGGGATGAAATGATAGACAACTGGATATTATCATGGGAAAGATGCACCACTGTGGGTCCTGAGCTGGTCCCACCCTGACCCTGGAACATGTGGGATTGTCCTTCTTTCCCAGCCATTTCCGCCATGGAGACATTTCCACCAGTGAGAGAAGCAGGCACAGACCAGCTCTGCCACCCCACTGGGAATTTGACTGAGGGTGAAAAGCTGGCATCTCCCTGGCTATTGGGGCTCCAGTATCCCACTGCTAACTCAAACAGGGACATCCGGACCCTGGAGATGTGACCTGTGCTCCAGCATTGTGCCCATGAGATGCTGGGCTCAGATGCTCACCCTGGGGGCTGCCCAAGGATTGCTCTTGCCCTCAGTGTGGTGGGATGTGCTGGTCCTACCCAAAGGGACTGATGGCTGTGGAGCATCCCCCTCCTGAGGGCCGGGCTCAGGCAGCGTGGGGAACAAACCCTCCTGATCTGCTCAAGCTCCAGCTGTGTCCTGCCACAGGAAAATCATCTCAGAGCCCGACAGGAAGGTGCTGTGAGCTTCTGGCACCTGCATTCACGCTGCTGCCATCACTAAGTGGGGTGCCCAGTGCCCCTCACGTCAGGTCCTTCCCTAGGGACACCTGATGCATTTGAGGCATGAGTGAAGCAGAAGCTGTTCCCCCTCGCTGCCCGGGTGGGGGGCTGAGGTCTCGGAGCCCCCCTTTCCCCGTCGGGAGTGCGTTTGACAGACAGACCTCCCTCCTCCCTCCCTGCTCCGCACGCAGCCATCCTCCACTCAAGGCAAACCTTTCCTTCAGGCTCGCTCCTCACGTCCCCAGCTCTCCCCGGCAGCAGGTGGGTGCCCACCCCTCCGTGCCGGCCATCGTGTCCCCGCTCCCCCTTCGCCCTCCTCAGCGCCGGAGAGAGAGAGAGAGAGACGAAAAGTGTCGGAGCGGGGAGCGCATAGCAACAGGGTCTGGGATGAAGCAGGTTCGGCAGCAGCATCTCCGGAAGGTGAGAGATGGGAGCGGGGATGCCCCAGGGGTAGGAGCAGGGTAGCAGGGGTACCCCCGGCAGGTGAGAGCCAGGAGCGAGGGTACCCCAGGAGCGGGAGCAAGGATAACCCCGGGCTGGGAGCGGGGGAGTCATGCCCATCGCCTCGCACCCTGTCCTTGGGAGCCTTCGTGGGCAGCGGACAGGCATCAGTCGGATCTTAGGGAATAGCATTCCTGCGTGGGGCCAAGGTGAGATGGTGGGCAAAGGGACGGGGCATTTCATGCCCACGGCCCCTCCTGAGGTGGAGGCACCGCTGCCCCTCCATCCCTCCCCTGCCAGCAGTGCTGCCGGCGGTGGGGGACTCTTGTTGTGTCTGGCGGCACCGGGGGCAGAGCTGGCTCCCCGCAGCCTCGCACCCCGGGGCCGCTGCTCCGGCCAGCCCCGGGCTCGGGGTCCCTCCCGCGGGATGAGCGCAGGGAGTTGGGCAGCCTTTCCCACCTGCAGCTCAGATTGCCCCCTTATCCTCCTCCGCAGGGTTCAAAGGGGTGTGGGTGATGTGGGATCAGCTGGATGCCAAACTCTGGCTCAGGGCAGAGCTGGCAGAGCTACAAACCCTTTTTACATCCTGCTGGAAATCTTTTTAAAATCCAATTGCCAGGCTTTCCCATCCTAGGCTCCCCTCCAGTGCCACTTTGCTCTTACGAGTCTGAGTTCCCATTTCCCCTCACGCTGGGGACTGAGTCCTTTCTCTGGGGACACGGTGGAGCAGGGTGGCAGAGGTGGTGGCAGTGGGGTTGTGCTGCTGCTGAATGGGTCAGCCCTTCCTGGAGCATCCTGGGCAGGGACCCAGGGCTGGGAGCCTCTTCTGCTACACCCGCTGCCAAACTGTGCCCATTGAATACAGGGCAGGTTGACTCTGTTCTGATGAATGATGACCCAGGAGAGTTTAATCCCTGCCAGGAAATTCCTAGAATATTGGGAAATGACGTAAAAAACCCAGCAGTATCCTGGTGACAGCCTGGAGGCCCTGACAGCCTATTCCTCCACTTTTTTTTTTTGGAGGCATCATTTGGCTCTTCTCTTTCCTCCTCTTTCCTACAAATTGCTTTTCCAGATGGTTTTGTGACTGCAAGATCCATTAAAAGTGGTCTTTGCCCCTTCCAATGCCTTTCTGAGTTTCTTGATGCTAGTGACCCTCTTTAGCATTTATTCAGGAATTCATTTGGTCCTGTGGGGATCAGTTGGGATGGAAAGCAGATGGCTCTGGAGTTATTTTCCCTATTACCAGTGCTGCTCAGAGCCCTCAGTCCTTTATTACCCAAAACCACTATTGCTGAGCTCCAAATGGAGGACCTGCTGCTCACAGCCACCTTGGGACCACTGTGTCCAATGCTGGCATTGGTCTTGCCTGGAGCTGGTGGTGGCTGATGGAGAGATGTGCCCAGCCCCACTGCAGCACCCACCCAGGACCCTGACAGCCTCTTCCTCTCATTGTGGTCCACTTCCCATTGCTGAGCTGAAGTTTTAAACCTTATTCTTCTTCTAGATGTATTTCAGGCATGTGGAAAAATCTCTTGATTAAAGAAGACCTTTCCCGGGCTCTAAGGATTTCAGCTTGGTTTTTGCACAATAGTTATTCCAGAAGAGCTGAGTGGTCGCTTTCACTTATTTGATTATTTTCTTTGGGGCTTATTTGGTAGAAATAGACTAAATCCCACTGGAGCCAGCGTTGGTAGCCATAGTTTGTGCTGTCCCTTCCCAGACATGGCCAGGCTGCTGAGCAGCATCCTCCTACCCGAGCCACTCCCCTCCTCTGCCTGCCACAAACTGCCTCGAAACTTCCCCAGGGCTTTCCAATGAAAAAACACAAATAATTGTATCTGTGCATACTCCCTACAGTTTGGACATTGCTGTGATGAGTTTGCTTCATTCCCAGCCATTTCCAACCTCTACCATCACTTGCTCCCTCTCATGGCATTGACTGTGATCCCGGGCTGGGGTCACCCCGGGTCACTGCAGCTCTTTGAGGGGATCATCCTCACCATAACAGTGCTTTATTTACTTCACTTTCTAAGCGACATTACATTTGAATTAATCTTTATGCTTTTTTAAGATTTTTTTCTCTCAGAGATTAACAAGCAATTCAAACTAATCTGAAGTGACTCACACTTTAGAGACTCACTGTGCTCAGATCCGCAGGGGAGAAATCTGGTGCCGGGTGGCATTTCTCTTGCTCAAAGCCTGTGATCCACGCACAAAACACTGACAAAATAACCCCACAATGCCAGCTTGAATGGAGACAAAATAGGATGAAAACATACCTTTGATCTGGCTGGAGTTTTTTCACTCAGATACAGCTGAGTTTTGGTTTAAGTAAATTGGTTTAGAGAAAATTATTAGCACAGAGCCATTTCCTTACAGACCTGAGCTCTTATCTTGGCAGCAACTAAAGTGCTTTTTCTTCTCGGTGACCTTTGCTTTGCTACTTCTTTGGGAGCATCTTTTGGTGAATAATGGAAAGCGATGCTGTGTTCAAAGAGGCCGTGGTTGCCAAGGGAGCTGTTAGTCCCCGTCTGTTTATAACTGTGAGACAGGAGCCCGGCTTGAAGGATGGCAGCTGACGGTGGAAAGCACTAGAGCAATACTGGAACACTTCAGCTGCTGCTGAAAAAGAGAATTCCTGTTATGACAGAGGCTGAAAGAGAGCATTAATCTAAAAAAAAGTCTAGAATCAAGCTGGTATGTGAGATTTCCAGCTGTCTGAAGAAGGGAGGTGTGCTTCTCTCTGTGATTTGGGACAAAGATGGGCTGGAAGCCTTAAATATTGTGTTTTGTAATTAATTTCAAAACAGGCCGGGTTTTCTATGATTTCTATGGAAAGGCTGGGATTTGGAGGAATTTTGAGCATGCTGTCAGGGAGCAGCCTTTGTGGGTGCTTTTCAGCAGCATCCCTGACCTGTATCTCCTCAGCTTGCCCAGTGCGGACAACTCTCATTGTCCTTGGACTTTATCTGATGCTTGAGTGGTCTCTGCTTTCTGCTCTGAAGTCCTAAATTTGAGCTGTGGAGCTCCAGATAAAGATTTTAACAAGGGGGGCAGTCATTACTGGGACACAAACTACATCCCATGGCCATTGAAATGGTTACTGACACATAGACCAGGCCATTTACAGTTTGGGAAAGGTCCAGTTGGTTCCTTTCATTTCCTATTGTTGCTTTTGTGTTGATTCCTGTGCTACATCTCACGGACAGGCACCTGCATGTAATGAGATCTGTGCCCTCCTGCAGGTATTAGGATTCAGACAGAGATGCAGGAATCAGGAATTAGGAACAGGATTTAATGATCTCCCAGCAGCCCTGCTTGCTGGTTTTCTGTGATTCAGACCTGGACAACAAGAGCTCCTCAGGCAGTGTGATGGACTGGGAAGCATTTTTTTTTTTTTTTGCAGGGGGAAAACCCAAATATAATGGCCCCTTCCTGGCAGGGATCTTTGTGAATACAGGTTTTAGCTGCAGAAATTTTTGGGAGGGAGTTCGGAACAGCCTGCCCGAGCTCTGGAAGCACAAACAGCTGTGGGTCATGCCCACTCTCTGTGCTGGGCTAATTAGCAGGCACAGCCATGGCTGGGAGGTGTTGCTAAAACACAGAGCTGTGTTGAACAGCTGCAGGAGGGCTGACAGGTAGCAACGGTTTTATAGCAACAGTATTACATTTGGGTCATATTTTTACTTTCCAGCCTGTGTTTTTGCAAGTTTTTCTTCTGGTCCTTGCCTTGTGATGGTGGCACCCTGCAGGGATGGGCTTTTCACAGAGCAGTTGAGCATAAGAGCTTTGCTGGAGCTGTACATTCCAGCTTGGCTCTGGGAAGAGTTTGCCCTGGCTTGTCCTGTCTCTCAAGGTGTTTGTGCACCAGGTGGGGATGGGGAGGAGTTTGCCAATGTGTTTGGTGCCTTTGGGCTGCAGGCAGCGTGTCTGCAGTGCCAGCAGCAGGGGTTTGGGGTGCACCCTGCGAAGGGTGGGAGCTGGCAGCCCTCTCCTTCAGCATCGTGGCTCAGAGTCTCCATGGGAACCAGCAGCAGGAGCAGCCTCCAGTCCAGTCCAGCTGGAGAGGAGGAGGAGAGGAGAGGAGAGGAGAGGAGAGGAGAGGAGAGGAGAGGAGGTGGCTGCCACCTGAGGCCGTTGAAAGGGCAGCACTGAGCTCTGAGCACCAGCCAGCTCTGGCCTCCTGGGGACTGGGGTCTGCTGCAGGCTCTGAGCACACGTGCACTGGTACAGGAGACACACAGTTCCTCTGGCTGATCCCTCCAAACCCAGGTCCATGTCCCTCAACCACATCCCATGGGTTTGTTCCCTACGATTACAGGCAAGGAGATGGTTGCTTCATTTTTGCTTGAGAGAGCCGAAGAAAAGAAGGTTCCCAGATTGGCTTCTCCTGCCCTGGTCCTGGTACCTTGTCAGCAGGGACACCAGAATCCTCCTGTGCTTCAATACAAACATGACAAACTCCCATGCCAGGGCACAGCAACACAGGGTGGCACAGGGACAGGATCCTCATTCCACCCCTTTGTGCTGCCTGGTTTTGCTGTGGGTGTATTTGTGATGGGATCTCATCTGGCAGCTGCTGGCCCAGGCTTTCAGCTCTGGAGTCAGTGGGGATGCTTTCCCTGCTCTCCTGAGGTCAGGAAATTGGGGAAATTCAGACTGAACGCCTCACTACAAAAAAACCTAATGAACATCCACACTCACATGGAAGTGCCCTCCTGGTGCATCACCCCAACCCAAATGGATTGCACGACTTGCACTTCCACTTGCAGAGTTCAGGCAGTGGGGAGGAGGGAATGGGTTAATGCCCTGCCTGTGCTGTATCGATCCAGAGCACATTAGGAATGCTGTAAAGAAGTCTCTCATCTCTCAGCAGGGACAACTGAGAATATCACTAAATTCCCACAGTGCAGGCTTTTGGCAGTGGGAAAAGTGTGAAAAATGCACGAAGCATTTAATGGCAGCCAGCTGAGTGCCTGGCATGGCAGTACACATGGGGCTGGGTGTCACGCTCCCTGGCACGCCACACTGCTTCTCCCGCTGTCCCAATGCCCATTTTCTGCAGGAGATGCAGAAAGTTTATTGTGGACCCCTGAAAGGATGTGTTTGGAACCTGGGGTTGTGAGTTGGGTCCTGGTGAACCTTCCCAGGGTGAGCTGGGACAATCCTGTCTTTCCCAGGGGAGCTCTGGCCACGTGGGATCACATTCATCCCTTTTGTTTGCTCAGCGGCAGAACAGGGTATTGGCTGAGGTGGGGAACAGAGAGTGCCAATGATGTGGCTTGGGGTCACAAATTCACTCATGAGTTCTTAGCACTCCTTCCCTCTCCCCCACTCTTCATTCTCTGTTTTTATCCCTTGCTCAACCCCTGTCTGCCCTCTCCCATACTCTGGTCCCTCACCCAGCCAGTGACACCAGATCTCCTGGTGAGCCCCAGCAGCCAGGATGGGGACCTGGGCTCCGAGTGCCCGGAAGACAGAGGGAACTGGACAGGGCGGCTGGATTTCCTCCTCTCCTGCATCGGATACTGCGTGGGCCTTGGAAACGTCTGGAGGTTTCCCTACAGGGCTTACACCAACGGAGGAGGTACTTGGGCATCCCTTGTAGGGGTCAGTCTCCCACCTACTGACCTGAAGAAACGTCCCTTCCCCTTTCTGGGGCTGGAAAGTAGCACTAGTGGGTTGAAGCCTCCTTCTTCCCCCCCATGCTTTTTTAGGGCATTAATCACCGGTACCCATGTGTGGAAGGGACTTGCCAGCCCATCTCTGTATTCCCAGCCTTGGAGAAACCCCTGGCTCCATGCTGAACTGAACACCAGCTTTCCTGGTGCCCAGTAGCTTCTTGGTCTGGTGTCCTCCAGGACTCAGCAGGGTCAGCAAACACTTTCCAGCTATCAAAGGAGGGAGTGAACCTTTTGCAGTGCAAGAACCCCAGGTGATGGTGCAAAATGTTGGTTCAGCTCCTCCCAGAGCAATAAAAACTGGAGAATTTCATGGTGTTTGTGAAAGATTCAAAGAGAAAAGAGAGTTAGTAGCAGAGGGGAAGCACAGCACTAGATGAATCCCAGCCCCTTTCTCCAGCACTAACTGTGAGCTCTTGCACCTTGCTGTCTTCCTGATTTTGATGTAGAGCCCTCAGAGCCACATATACTGAACGAGCTTTATTCCCTGCCACAATTGGGCTTAGGTGTTCGTTCTGTATTATTTTCAGGATCTTTTTTTTTTTTTTCTTCTTGCAGGAGCTTTCTTGGTTCCTTACTTCATCATGCTGGCCATCTGTGGGATCCCCATCTTCTTCATGGAGCTGTCACTTGGCCAGTTCTCCAGCCTGGGGCCACTTGCGGTCTGGAAGATAAGCCCTCTCTTTAAAGGTGCGTGAGCAGAGTCCAGAGCCTCTGAGGGATCTCTGCAAGAGCTCTTTGATGGGGACATAACCCAGCAGCAGCATCCCATGATCCTCAAAGCTCTTGTTAGAATCAAAAGAACCTGGGGGAAGGTGTGGCAGGCTGTAATTTTGAGTTAGCTGTTTTAGTAGCTGCAAGAAATGCATGAGGTTGGTCAGTGTTTGGGGGCTCAGTATGGCATGGACAGCTCTAGAAATGGTATGAAGACCATTAAGCCAGCTATTGTACAAAATAGAGCATGAAAGCTAAGCAATACCTGTTAAAAACAAAGGTAAAGATAAAGCATTCCAAAAAACAAGTTCAAATCAAATACTTTAATTCTTAATGTTAAGCTGGTGTAAAGATTTTGCATCAGGCAATAGAATCATCAATACAGAGAAGGCAAGTCCAGATGTTATAATGGCAAAAAGGGGCTCCCCCAGCAGGTGAACCTTGGACTGGTTGAGCATTTGGCTGCTGAGGTGCAGTGTCTGACCCTGCTTTTGGATCTTTGCTGTGCTCTAGCTCACTCCTTCTTTACCCTCTTCTTCCTTCAGGCGTTGGCATGGGCACGATCCTCATCGTCTCCCTGGTGGCCATTTACTACAATATGATCATTGCTTACGTTCTCTTCTACCTCTTTGCATCCCTCACAAGCGACTTGCCCTGGCAGCACTGCGGCAACTGGTGGAACACTGAGCTGTGCCTGGACCACCACGTCATCAAGGCGGGGAACAACTCCCTCCCCGTCAACATCAGCAACACCGTCAGCCCCAGCGAGGAGTACTGGAGGTAACGGGGTCAGCCTGACCCAGGAGTGGGGACAGGATTGGTATCTAGTCAGGGACAGGATGGGGTGGGATGAGGGGTGAAGGATCTGCATGTCTCACAGCACAGATGCTGCAGATCTCACTCGTGGCTGGTGGTGTGGGTGCAGCGATGGGCTTGTGTGCTCGGCTGTGGGTGACATCTCAGTTGAGCCACTGGGATGTGGGAGGTGTCCATGTTCTAGTGCTGTTTTGTTGGCCTGGAGATACGCTAGACTAAAATGCATCCCACGTCTGGAATGGCTGGGAATTTGCTCTCAAGATGCCAGGCATCCTTTCTGGGCTGTAATACACAGTGGAGAAAACACTCCAGCTGTTCCCGTTTGACTGGCAAGGAGCTGCCAGTGCCTATGATTGTTGATAAGGTTATTTTGCAGCAAAGGCATTTCTAGGGTCAGAGGGCTCTGGAAGAAGGCAGGGGTTGCCCATGGCTGCTCACTAGCAGCTCCCCTTCCTCCCCAGCCGGTATGTCCTGCACATCCAAGGAAGCTCGGGGATTGGGGATCCTGGGCGGATCCGCTGGAACTTGTGTCTGTGCCTGCTCCTTTCTTGGACTATCGTTTATCTGTGCATCCTTAAGGGAGTCAAATCCTCTGGCAAGGTAAGGGCTGCCTGGTCTCCTCTAAGGGGACCTACAATGACATTCACAGTGTGTGTGACTCTGCACCTCCGGGACAGTGAGACCCACAAACAGCATCTGCTGGGTACTTTGGGGCTGCCTTGCACACCCAGACACCAGCAGAGCTGGCAACGCCCTGCTGCAGCCCAAGGAGCCCAGGGTGATGTGCCTCACCCCGGGACAGGGCATGGGGGCAGTGCTCATACCTTGCTCTCATTCCCAGCTCTCCAGCTGGCTCTGCTCTCCCACAGGTCGTGTACTTCACTGCCACCTTCCCGTACCTCATCCTGGTGATGCTGCTCATTCGTGGTGTGACCCTGGAGGGGGCCTGGAAGGGGATCCAGTTTTATCTCACACCCCAGTTTGATCACTTGCTGTCTTCCAAGGTGAGTAGGATGTTGTGCAGTTTGCTCAGGATAAAACAAAAACAAAACAAAAATGAACCTTTTCCTGCCACCTCCTGCATGCAACAGAGGCAGTTCCCCTACTCAGGTGTCTTTTCTGGCTACACCCTAACCTAAAGCTCTCTTAGTTGTTCCTAGACCAAAAATCTTCATCCCACACATTGTCTGGGCCACTATTCCCATGTGTCCCCACCCTGTGCATGTGTTTATGTCTCTGCATGGACAGGACAGTACCAAGACTCACTCCCCTGTGTACCAGGACCATGGGCAGGATCATCCCAGCCCCTGTGATGGGCTGCGGGTGGCAATGGGAGCCCATGATGGACTTGACTGTTGTTCTCAAGAAATCCCAATGTGTGGAGTGGGGGTCAGCTTTACAAGAGCATTTAATGCCACACTGGACTGGCCCTAAAACATTCTTATTAGCCCTTCCATTAGCCAGCTGATCCACTGTGAGTGGTGAATGTTAACAAGGAAAGACAAATATCCCATGGGCTGTGCATGCTTGGAGTGCTGGGGAAGACGTATCCTGTGCTCTGGGGAAGCAGATTTCTAAGGCCATTTCTTCATGTGGGGGTTTCCAAACCCCTGCTCTCCTCAAAACTGCTTCCTTTCCCCAGGTGTGGATTGAGGCAGCCCTGCAGATCTTCTACTCCCTTGGGGTAGGCTTTGGGGGCCTCCTCACCTTTGCCTCGTACAACACCTTCCATCAGAATATCTACAGGTGGGAGCCAGCTGCTGTCTTTTAAAAATTATGGGTTGGGGGTTGCTGTGGAAACCTTAGTTTGTGGGTTCAAAGCCAGCAGAAGCACATGGTGCAGCACAGTCACACTGCTCTGCTCCTTGCACTGAGGGGACACCTGGCAGCTTGTCCAGGCTTGAGAGGAACAGAGAAAAAAATCTCCGAAGCACCAAGGCAGAGCACCAACTCAGAAGTTTTGGGCTGTAGGTGCTGAAAGAGCTGAGGATATTTGAGGATGGAGTTGTGTATGTGTGCCCTGTCCCCAGCATCCAGTGTAGTTCACCAAAAGAGATGGGTGTTGGATGTTTGGTCTGATCCCATCCACAGGGGGCAGAAAGATTTGGAGGAACCCTACAGTGTTATCCATGAAATGCTCCTTTTGACTCTGGAAAGCAGTTGCCATGAGAGGTCCTGAAGGACAGTCATTGGGCCACCTTACTGTGGCACCTGGGCTGGCAATGCCACCGTGCACTGGTGTGGGGTGGGAAGGAACGAGCATGTTCAGAGCATCTTCTTCCTTGTCTGTAGGGACACCTTCATAGTGACCCTGGGCAATGCCATCACCAGCATCCTGGCAGGGTTTGCCATCTTCTCCGTTTTGGGATACATGTCCCAGGAGCTCGGGGTCCCTGTTAACCAGGTGGCAAAAGCAGGTGAGGTCAAAGAAAGATGTTTTCCCCTTCCCCCTCTGCCTGGGTGTGCTGAGGAGCATCCCTTCCAGGACGGAAGGCACCTGAGGGATGAAGGTGGCCACGGGGAGGGAAGGGGACAGACAAGTTCCTGTGGTGCAACTATTGAGTAACAAGTGATGTCTAATGAAGTTCTGAGCAAGGAGCAGGCTGATTCTCCACCCTCTGCCTCATGACCCTTCCTGCCCATCTTGCCAGAGTCCTGGCAAATCCCTGCCATGGTGCTGCTCTGCTGAGCTCTCCTCTCCTCCATCCCCCCATGCCCAGCACTGTCACCACCTTTTCACCCTGCTGTCCTTTGCCTCCCCTAGGTCCTGGTCTGGCTTTTGTGGTGTACCCCCAGGCCATGACAATGCTCCCTCTTTCTCCATTCTGGTCATTCCTGTTCTTCTTCATGCTGTTAACCTTGGGCCTGGACAGCCAGGTAAGGACAGAGCCCACGGAGCCAGCCGTGGACTCCAGGCAGCCTGAGGGCTCAGGGGACCCTCTCCCTCTGTCATGCAGTTTGCATTTATGGAGACCATCGTGACAGCAGTGACAGATGAATTCCCCTACTACCTGCGGCCAAAGAAAGCTTCCTTCTCCGCTGTCATCTGCATCGCCCTCTTCCTGATGGGGCTCATCCTCACAACAGAGGTATAGGTGTGGGGATGGATCCATTGTAGGGACCAACTAGGGACTCGTTTTAGGGAGAACCTGGGTCAGCAGCCAAGTTTTCAGATATGTATCCGTATCAGATAACCAGGTTAAAGGGAGAGCAGCCTGGGCTTCCAGAAGGTGTGAGGTCCAAGGGGAGTGACAGTGTTATTCCCATCCCACACCAACTCCATAAGGACACTGCTGTCTCTTGAGGCTGCTGTCTGCTGCTCTCCCCAGGGTTCCCAAAAGTCAGAGGGTACGGGTGGAGGTTAATTGGGATGATGGTCCTGGAGATGCTGGCCTCTGTGCTTTGTCTCCTCAGGGTGGGATGTACTGGCTGGTCCTACTGGATGACTACAGTGCTGGCTTTGGTCTCATGGTGGTGGTGATCACCACCTGCCTTGTGGTGACACGTGTCTATGGTAAGGGTGCCCGTCCCAGGGGGGCACAGGGAAGGAGGGGCTGTCTGTATGAAGAGAGGGATTTAAAGGGAGCAGCAGAGAAACCAACAGGTCACAGAGGAGCATGAGACTCCGCTCCTACCACCTGTTTCTTCTTGGCTATCACTTGATTCACCTCTCCAAAGATTCATGTGGTGCACAGCCTGATCTTTCAGGCAGCACCAGCTGGGCCCCCCTCCTGCATTTCCCAGATGGGTGGGAGGAGACTCTGCTGTAGAGGATGCAAACCACTGCTTGTGATTAGTGCAGGGCAGCCTGGGACAGGCACAAGGCTCTGGGGGAGGGATCAAAGCTTCTGAGTTGCTCTTCTTCCTGCAGGCATGAAGAGGTTCTGCCGAGATATCCACATGATGCTGGGATTCAAACCAGGGCCCTACTTCAGAGCCTGCTGGATGATCCTATCCCCAGCAACAATGATGGTAAGTGCTCAGTTTGGGTTGTTAGATGGTGCTGGAGAACCACGGTGGTGCCAGTATCCCTGGGTGACCTCCCAGTGTAATAAGCTGCTCTGCTGGCATCTCCTGCGCCAGAGACCATCCTTCTGCTGGGAGGTGTCCATCATCTCCAGGCCTTTTTTGAGCATAGGACCTCTGGGATGGCCTCATTTTCTACCCTTCCCACAGGCTCTGCTGGTGTATAACATTGTCAAGTACCAGCCTTCCGAGTATGGCAACTACCGATTCCCCACATGGGCCGAGGTCTTGGGCATCCTCATGGGAGTCCTCTCCTGCCTGATGATACCCATGGGCATGGTGGTGGCTGTGCTCCAGGAAGAGGGGACACTGTGGGAGGTAGGAGGTACTGGGGCCTGGCACTGCTGGGGAGCACCCCAGAAATGTGCAGCAGTGAACACAAGCCCCTGCCAAGTCAGTGTCCTCTGGCAGTTTCTGTATCCTCTCTCATGGAGGGTGTGTCCCCACTCCCCTTGCTGCCCATGGGGTGTGAGAGATGGCACATCCCAAAGCATTTCCAGCAGTGCTGCTTCCCGTGATGCCAGGCAGGTACTGAGTAAAACTGCTGCCCAAGGGGCAGCCCAGTGTGTGTTCCCACTCCAAGGCAAGCCTGCTGTGCTCTGTGGGGACGCACATTGTCCCCAGTGTGGGGTGGCCATGGGCACCTGGAACTTTGCACCCACTTGGCAAGAGCAATGACACAGCAAGGCAGGCAGCTGCCAGGCTGTGCAGGCAGCCCAGATGGGATCCCTGCACTGAAAGGCTGCTCCCAGGAGCAGGTTACAGATCTGCTGTCTGCTCACAGCTTTCCCAGCCCTTCACTGCTCTCCCCAGGCTGTCAAAAGCAGAGCTTGATGCCCTACCCAGGCAGCAATCCCTGGCTGGAGCACTTTCTGGCTGTAACCTGGCTGGACACAGCCATGGGCACTGTGGCATGGCCAGGAGCCACCTTGGCCAAGGCTAACCCCTTGTCTGGGTGGCTCTAACCCCACAGGACAAGACTGTAACCCTACAAGAGCCCCTCACTCCTGCAAGCCCTCACCACCAGCACCCACAGCCCGTGACACTTCTCCAGCCCACAGCAAGATACTTGAATCGCCTTCACAAAAAGCTTCAATTCAAGCTTTTGACCCCATGCCATACACATTGGGGGTTCTTTCAGTCCCTGGGGGCCGGCAGGGCACTGGCAGGGTGGGTGAGCTGTGGGGTGGGGTGCTGCTTGGGGAGTGGAGCATGCAGGGTGCCTGTGCTCCCTCTGGCTGTCCCCCCACAGCGAGTCCAGCAAGCCAGCAGGCCGGCCATGGACTGGGGCCCGTCCCTGGAGGAGAACCGCACTGGTGTGTACGTGGCCAGCCTGGCTGGCAGCCAGTCCCCCAAACCCCTGATGGTCCACATGCGGAAATACGGGGGCATCACCAGCTATGAGAACACGGCCATCGAGGTGGACCGGGAGATGGAGGAGGAGGACGAGGAGGAGTCCATGATATGAGGAGACCCAGTGTCCCACAGGCTGGGTGGGAGCTCACCTCCCATTTTGCACAGGTTGCACTGCAGCACTTCAGGACAGCTTGGGGGGGGTCTTTCAAGGAGTAGTCAGGAGCTGCTGACCCTGCCAGGTTCCTCATCACCACCCTGGCACTACCAGGATAGAGCTGCTGCCTGTCCTGGTGCCCCCCAATGTGTTTCAGTTCAGTGTGACAAACTGTGTGGAGTCCATGTGTTCGTGTGACAGTGTCTGGTTGAAGTGTCAGGGCTGTCCCACTCCTACCCTCAGCCCCAGCCCTGCCATCCCTTCTTAGGGATGTCCAGGCTGCAGGGATGTCCAGGCTGCAAGAGGTAGGAAGGAGGAGAAGGAGCTCTTGTGTATTGATCTTTTCTCTGTTTGTCTGTATTTGACTCCAATAATCCATAAACACATGTGAGAGAATCTGTAACAGCCTCCATGCCCTGAGGACAGCGTGTGCCAGACTGCTCAGATCCCATGGAGGTATTCCAGCAAAACCAGCACAAATCAGTGTCATCCTAAAGCAATTTGACCTAATAAAGGAGCAGTTAAAAACAAGTAGAAGAATAAAAGAGAAGGCTTTATAAACAAACCAGCCTTCAGATCCTCCAAGCACCTTGGTGGGTCAGAGTGGTTCTTCCCTGTGCTGACTGGCAGGGTTGGGGTGACTTGAAGGAAGGGAAGAGATGGTGTAACCTGTCCCTCATGTGTGCAGGAGGTCAGGGACAGGTTTCAGCTGGACCCAGTGTCCAAGGAGGATCTGTGTCTATTGCCAAGGGAGATCCAAGATGTGGCCCCAGCCCTGAGTGCTGCTGTTCCCAGTGAAAGGAGAAGGGCTGGGTTTCAGTGTCTGCATGTGATTTTGGGGTTGATCAGCCCATGTCGCACCTCCTGCTGACACTGCTGGCTGAGGGTCTTGGTGACCTCCTGGATGGGGCTGTTTGGACCTGATGCTGTCAGTCCCCATCATCCCAGTGGCATGTGTGCCTTCTGCCACGTGCCACCAGCTCACCAGTAAAATTGCTGTGTGACAGAGCTCCTGCTGGGGTTACTGGGAGGTCTTCAGCATGGAAGAAAGGCACACCCAGAGGAGCTTCCAGGGTTTCTTGTGCACATCTACAGGGCCACAGCTCCTCCCAGTCTTTTTTCTGCAAATTTTTCTCCTGGTAAAAGACAAAACCCTATGACAAACAGAAAAATTAAGGATCTGTGTCTGGATTATGGATGTGCTCCTGGCGCACTGGGTCTAGAACTGTGGCCTGAGCCTCCAGGGTGAATTCTGTCAGGAGCCTGCAGCCTACCTTCCCTACAGTAGAGATTTAATCATTGCCTTTGCCCCTCCGGGAGTGTAGGATCGGCTCCTACACCTTATCCTCCTGCCTGCTCACCTCCTCTTGTCCAGGGATGCTGAGCTCATTCCTGGATGGCCCTTCCCTTCTCCTCCAGGACTACTGGTGGCTTTCGCCATCCTCTTCAGTGTACCCCACCACGGCTGCAGCCCTTGGGGGTGATGGGGGTCCCCCAGCCCCAGGTACTCGGGGTGTGTGGGACTCCTGCAGCACAACCCTGAAGCGCCTTCAGCTGCTGGCCCTGGGTTAATCATTAGAGTCCAGCCATAAAAGCGTGGCTGATGGAAAGTTCAGGCCATGGCGGCTGGGGAGCGGGGAGGGCCTGCCATAAACATTTATGGCCCCAATG
The DNA here is from genome assembly GCA_025920805.1 of Petroica traversi. Classification (NCBI taxonomy): domain Eukaryota; kingdom Metazoa; phylum Chordata; class Aves; order Passeriformes; family Petroicidae; genus Petroica; species Petroica traversi. The sequence continues at coordinate 6,596,280 of JAHLSL010000025.1, read as the reverse complement.
AATCCCTCGCTCTAACCTTGACACTATTTACTGAGCACGAGGCCTCAGGAGGTCACAATGCTGCCCAGCCATAGCTGTGGGTGCTGGCCAGGGAGCCTGGGCTGGGCTGGCCCTGGAGGGGCACACACAGGGATCTGTGGGGGATGATGGACTCGGGTGTTTCAGGATGTTGCTGCTGGCCACCAAGTACCAGAGGAACCAGGAAACCTGGTGTCTTCCCACTGCATGGAGTCAAAGCTGCTCTGGGCTGACCAAGATGGTCCAGTCTCTGCATGTTTCTCAGCTTTTCCTATCTGCACGGAGTGCTGCCATATTCCCCAAATCCCCACCATGAACCTGGGATCCTCAGGGCTCTCCCTCAGCAGCTGCCATCAACCAGCACTGTGCTGCAGAGCCATGGGAGGGATGGAGCCGAGGCTGTGCCAGGGATGTGGCAAAGCAAGCAGTGAGGGACGACACTGAGGGCAAAAGGCACTGGGGCAGTGGCACATCCGGAGGACACGTGTCCTGTGCCATGCGTGGCTGCCCAGGGCCGGGGGGGGAAGGCAGCAGCAGGAACATTCCAGTGCTGACACCTGCCGGGGCAGATGGCAGCGACAGGGGGGCAAAGGGGCACCCCAGGGCCTGGGGTGGAGCAGGAACAGGGAATGTGGCAGCCTGACTCCAGTCCCCCTGAGGTACCAGCCCACCCGCATGGGCAAAGCCAAGCAGGTGCCCCTGGGAGCCCCCTGAACCCTCCCTAGACTTGGGTGGGGGTCCTGTGCCACTCACCCTGCAGCACAAGCTTCCTCCAAACTCCCTGAAACTGCCCAGAGGGCACCCCCACCCCCATCTAGCTTGAACACCTGCTGGGGGCTCCCAGACACCTGCAGCCCCAGAGCCCTGTCCCTGGGAAAAGGGCTGGATTGCAATGAGCTGGGTCTGGGCAGACACTGAGCTCCCTGAAAGCCCAGAGATGCTGGAGACCAGGGGTGGGCAGTGTCCAGAGCACCAGCATCCTGCAGGCAGCAGGACACCTAGCCTTGATGCTTTCGAGGACAGGAGTGATGGAGGGACAAGGGGGTGGCAGACGGTCTGAGTCACTGCAGTGACGGAGAATCATCCGTTTCCATGCTCAGAAGTTGGTAGCTATTTATTGCACTTGAACACCAAGAATAAAACTGACACTCGCCCTCCCTCCCAACACCCACCCTGCTCCCCGTCCCCCCCCACCGCCCTCCCCAAACAGAGCATCCGATTTGAGCAGTGATCATTCTGTTCACAGCCACAGGTTCAAAAAAGACAAAGGAAAAGGAAACAAAATCAATCCTCCCCGCCCACCCCCCCAAGTTCCCACTGAATCCAACATGGTCACACTGCTCAACAGTTCGAGTGCACTTACAAAAAGAGAAGAGAAAGGCTTCAGCTGCAACCGTACGGACGGACAGACACGAGGGGACAGGCAGCTACCCCTCCCCGGGGCCCAATTTTTTGATACGTGACAAAGCTTGGTATACTCTTAATTATAATATATTTTTTGCAATCATCTTAAATAAATATTTCCATAGAGATTTCCTGTAAGTATATATATTTTTATATATATATAATATATAAGAGAGAGAGATAGATCTCATTTTTTTTTTCCTTAAACCACTGTTAGCATATTTTCCCTGCTTGTCCAAAAAATGTTACAAAAGCCCTAAAATTGTGCAACAGTTAGAAAAAAGGGACAATAATCCAAAGAAGGAAGGAGCCACTCGATACAGTCCCCTCCACTGCTCCCTCTCTCCCACTCCCTGTGGATAACCTGCAGGAGGGAAGGAGATTCAGATGAATCTGGTGGCAGAGTGGCCACCAGCCCCAGCTCTGGTGTCCCCACAGCCTGCTCATATCTGGGTTTCCCTGTCTGATATGGATGGGCTGGGACCTGTCCCATGGGACATGGGCAAAGGTGAGGTCTCTTCTCTGCTGGCTGGAGGATCTGGGCTGCATCAAGAGTGTGGGGTACACCAGGGCGCGTCCTGTGGTGGGGAAGAAGGGTCAGTCTGTCTCCTGGGGTGGTCAGAGGAGGTGATGGGATCTCCTGCTTGCAGACACCATGGGGTCCATGGGGCTGTGTGGCTCACACATCCCACCATGGGCTGCAATGCCCACTGGGAGCCCAAAGTGGGAGTAGATGACTGCTGCCTGCTCCAGCTTCTGGGGATCCATGGGAGCAGGTTTGGGGTCAGACAAGGGTTTGGTGCCTGGCAGAAGGAGCATTTAATGCAGGTTTGGGGGGGGGAAGACAGCTCTCCCAGCTGTTCCTGGCTGGGGTGAGGAGGAAGGTACCGGCTCCTCCAGCAAAGAGCAGAGGCCGAGGAATGGCCTCTTTGTCTTCCAGAGGGATGCATCAGCAAGATGTGAGGATTTATGATGTTGCCAGTGGACCCTGGCAGCCAGGAAGGGAAAAGCAGCTCCCAAGCCCAGCTGTGGAGCTGGGAGCTCAACACCACTATAGCAAGTACTTCCAGTTAGACATCCCCTGTGGTCTGGGGGGAAGAGAGGATGAGTCTGGAGGACTTCTGGGTTTGGTTTGACCCAGGCACCAGGAGACCAGAGAAGAGTTCTGTCTGTGCCAGGAAATGAAACATGCCATAGCTTGATCTCCAGCCTTGAGGCTGATGGGACAGGAGGTCCATGGTGGTAAACAAGGTGGCCTTGTCCATGTTGCTTATTAGGATCATCCCTGGATCTTGTCATTCCCAGAACCAAGGTGGGATTGGTTGGGTAATACCCATTTGCATGTACCAGAAGACAGTGTCAACAGCTTAAAAGTAGAGATGTAACAGCAGCATCCTTGGCTCTTCCAGCCAAAGAAGGATTTGTTTTCCTGCAAGTTTAGGAGGAATCAGCAAATGCGAAGGAAGACAGAGACAGATGTTTACCATGGATACTGAAAGAAAAGGTAGTGGTCCATCAGTGCTTGCTGAGATGCTCTGGAGATACAGGAACCCGCTCTGGAGAAGCAGGGCAAGGTGGGGCAGAGACACCAGGCAGGACAGACCCCTAAAGTGCAGGTGCTTAATGCTGCCAGCGTGGGCATGTTGGGAAGTTGGGTCTTCCTTGGTCAGGCTGCAGCTTGACTGGAAGACTAGAATGAGTTTAAACTTCAGACTCTGCTTCCCTTGGAAAGGAGTGTTGTAAGGACATCCAGCTGCCTCCTGGGGCGATGACCACAGGGAAACCTCATGGAGGAGAAATTCCCTCCAAGAAGACACCTCAAAGCCTTTCTGTGAGCCAAGGTGCTTCTCCTTAGAAGTGACTGTGGGTTCTCAGTGAAAGGAGACTTTACCTACCCCAACATCTCATCTGTTATTCCCAGCGTATCCCACCACACCTCCAGTCCCAGTCCTTTCTCCAGTAGTAGCTGCTGGAGCAGCTTCACCCTCACAGCCCATCCAAGGTCCACAGTTTTCAGCAGCTTCAAAACCAGGCTGAGATGGCATCTGCCCTTCAGCCACCAAGCAGAGCCCTGCTATGATGTCTTCCATCATCATCCACCTTATATCAATTCCCAAAAATCTTCTTGACACCTGGAGAGCTTAGATATCAGAAGGTGGATGACACTGACCATTGCTGGCTTCAGAGCCAGCTCTGGAGAGGGAGAGAGAGAACTGTGAAAGAGCTGAGTCCTTCCTTTAAAAACTAAAAAAACTTCAGCACTACATGACTACAGGAAGAAAAACAGATCTGTAAAAAAACCCAAACTCTACCTTCAAAGTTAATCCTTTTCCTGCATGGATTTCCCTGCTTTGGGGAACTCTTGCAAGCCCATGGTGCACAGGTCCACCAAGGGCATGGGGACCCTTATGGGCACCCATGGATCAGCTCTGCGATTTGCCCCCCAAAAAGGCATCTCCTACATACATCACCAGCAGCCATCGCACTGCTGGCACAGAGGAACACATCAAAACACTTCTCAGGGCCTGTCCATGCCCCAGCAGTTTAGATTTCTTCCCCTCCATCCAGTGGGAAAATGTTTTTGCAGTCTGAAAGGATGCAGCTGCATTTGGCATGGTGGCCATCCCTGCCTCAACAGAGAGCAAAGCATCCAAAACCACAGAAAAGGCAAAATACACGCTCAGAATTTACATGGAGGAAAGAGTTCCTCTTTTTTTTCCTTTTTTTTTTCCTTTTTCTTTTTTTTTTTGTGTCCAAAACAAGCAGTTTTTGTTCATTTCTTTGTTTTTCAACACACGCACCGTCTAGAAAGTTAAACACCATGCAGACAAAGAGAGTGGAGCTAGAAAGTACCCCGGGGCAGCAGTGCTGCAGAAGCCTCACATCAGTGAGAGAAGAGGCTCCAGTCGGAAAAAAAGAGAATGTGAAATGGAAGAATTGCCGGAAAAACACCCACCCTCAGACCTCTACCTGATGGCAAAGAGGTGAGACCAACATTCCCCTTCCCGGCCATGTCTTCTGTCCTGAAAGCCACGTGCTGGTGGCACTTCCAGAGCCACCACTGTGGTTTGCCCTGCAGGAAGACCCGTGGGAAGGCTCCATGGCAATGTGGGTGCCCCTGGAGATGGGTGCCTTTGCCACCCAACGCTGTGGGACAGAAGGGGACAAGCCACCACGGTGTGAGGAGGGGGCTGGCAGCCGTGGGACCCCTGGTAGGAGCATCGTGGCAGAACAACCCCACTTCAAATGTAAACGCAATGAAAAACAGCAACCCCCGAAAATCCCCCCTCCCTCCCCACTTAAACAGTTGAATGTTTCTAGTTATTACATAAAGATCCATTTCAGCAAATACTCAAAATCAAGTTACGAAATACACGGTAGGTTGGTTTGTTTTCCCTATAAAAAGGCATGCGCTCAAAGGAGAAGACAGCGAAAGGCTTGTTTGTTTTCATCGAAGCACAATCAGATTCTGCAGTTTGTCACTAAAGCTTGCATTCCTTGTTGTCGCTGGAAGGAGTCACGTGGGCCATGAAGGTTTGTGCCCCGAGCCAGCAGCCAGCTTGGCTGCTCCCATCCCATCCTGGGAGCTGGGAGCAAGGGAATGCCAGTGCTGTATGTGGGGGGCAGGGGTGGGTGCTGGGGTAAAGGATCCAGGCTGGGTGTGGGTGAGGAGGAGGGCACAGGGTGATGCCGCCGCCTGGGCATGGATGGGAGAGCCCCAGCTCCTCTCTGTGCCATTGTGGTGCTGGGAAGCAGTCGTCTTTCTCCTCCTCTCTTCTCCCATCACCACCAGTCTCTGCTCCAAAAGGAGAAGGGAGGAAGGAGGGAGAGCATCCTTCTTGGCACGGCAGCTGCCTGGAGCCAGGGTGCAAACCTACTTGCTCTCCAAGGAAGGAGCCAGCCGGAGCTGGGAAGGGAAAATAAACAGATAGTCTTTACTCACCCATCCAAACACGGCCCTCCTTGCACAGGTACGCATGAAAAATGGACATGGCAAATGGATTGAATTGCATTTCCCCGGCTGAGGCTGCTGGGAAGCAGGAACTCAGGTCAGGAGCAGGCGGGAGTCATGGCAGCAAATAGGGACCTTGATAGCAGCAAAGCAAAATCCACCAGCACGCAGGGAGGATGCAGCAGAGAGCGGCTCAAAACTGCCCCCCTCTTCCTCGGAGGGCTTCCAGCTGGGGTGAGGATGGAGGTGGATGATGAGTCTGAGCCCAGTTCAGGAGATGTGCTGGGTAGTGAGGAGGCCCACCGACGCTATGCAGCCGATGAGGGGGGCCTGTACACCGACCAGATGCTTGGGTTTCATGGTTTCTCTTTTTCTGGTTCATGCAGAGGAAGGGGGCCCAGCGCCATGACCCCGGCAGGGTGTGGGTTGATGGGATGCTTGCACTGCACTGGCGGGGCTGTCGTGTGTGTGCGGTGAGAAGCGAGGGGTTATTCCAGCGGGAACCAAGCAGCAGAGCCAACAGCCAAAGTCCCGTAGGTGAACATGTCGGAGGGGTTCTCCCCTTGGTAGTCAGTCAGTGACAAACCCAACACGGGCAGGGCCACGCTTCAGCTGCAAAACACAAACCGGGAAGAGCGGAATTTGCTTTGACCATCCCTTTGGCAGAGCATCTCTCTCTCTTTTTCCATCTCACAGCCATCAGCCACCTCCTCCCTGCCACGGATCAGGACCGGATCCCACGTGCTGTGAGCCTCAACGCCACAGCGAGCCCCCCCCCCCCACCCTGTCCCCGTGCCCATCCCTGGATGCTCACAGGGCTTACTGCGGTAGGACTGAGGGTGCGCCAGATCTGTGGAAGTGAACGATCTGCCATTTGCCATCCCGGCGGTGCCAGATGCGGGTCTCCTCGGACTGGGCAGTGCGGGGGATCCCTCCAGAGTCCACGTACTGCGTGATGCGGATGTAGGCAATGCAGGCGGACTCGTCTCCCATCAGGTGGATGTGGGGGTTCAGGATCGTCGTGTGCACGGGCTTGCTGTTCCGGGACCACACTGGAGAGGGAACAAGCACAGGTGCATTTAGCCAGTGGAAGGAGTTTGGGTGGCTCTTGCCCGGGGTGGCAGCAATGTGGGGAGACATTTGCATTAAGCTCTTTGCTTGAAGGGGCTGAGTAAATGGTGTACAGGTGGGTTCAGGATGGGTCCACCTGAAAAACAGCTGACCCAACAACTCCTCCACAGACACCTGGCCGCAGCTGACCTAACGTCTCCTGCTGGGATCTTCCAGATCAGCCACAAATGCTCTCACAGCCACCCTAACCCTATTCTCTCCAGCAAACTGATGGAGGTCAAGACAGGCACACGGGAGATGGGAGCAGTCCCTCAGAAAGCACGTGAGCTGCTTACGGTTTTCAAAGTAGAATCGGTGGAAATCCAGGCCTTCCACAAGGTTGCCCAGAGCCTCAGGCTCAAAAGCAGTCATTCCAGGGTCACACATCTTCCTGAAGTGGAGAGAAAAGGGAGTGGTTATCTCACCATTTCTGGCATGAGAGCCTGAAGAACCCAAACGCCTCCTGCTTGGGATGGCTTCCTCAGCCTGAGGCTGAAGAGTGTTTGCACCAGTGAGTAATTCTTCAAAAATCTGACCTCATCCCTGCATTCTGCCAAACCCACCTCACCTCTTGCCCACTGGCTGCAGCCAGGACCCCACCAAAACAGGATGCATTCTCCATCAGTCACCCTCTGTAATTAAACCTCCTCAAACATTTTCATCTTCTTTACCAGGAAGGAAAATTTCAGGGAAAAAAGTCATATTATCTGCTCTGTATCAAAATATCCCAGCTGCGATCCTCTGAGGTAGGGATGAAGACCTGCACTCACTCAGACATCACTAATTAAATCAGGCTTGGACAAACAAGAGGTGTACTCTGAACAGCATCAGCTCAGCAAGCAGAAATCATCTATGCTTCAGAACAGCCTGTGGCAATCTGAATATAAGGAATTCCACAGACACAAACACTTCTTTTACCATAAATCATGTTTACAATTATTCCTCTTCCTGCGAACCAAAAATTTGGCTCATCCATGTCAGTGAGACCAGAGAGCTGTGGTCAGTTGAACACGAGAGCAGAGTCAGGCTTAGAAACTAATGTCTCCTTCTTCTCTTGGATGGTCCCCACTCTCCCCCACCACACCAACCAGGTCACCCTGCCCCAGGCATCAGTAAAATTTTCTGTGCAGCACTGTAAGAGTGAGAGACCCCGGTCTGGGAGGCTGAACCCTCACCCAGCCCAAACCAGCCCTGGGCACACTCACGTGTAGGATTCAAAGTCGCCATTGCTTATAGCTTCAATCAGCTGCTCTGTGACTTTAATGATTTCTTGTTTCCGTACTGTTGGTTTAAAGAGAAAAGGGAAATAAAAGGATAAAACAAACCAGAAGAGGGTGTTGGTGTTACCATACTGGTGAGACATCTTTATGTCATAAGAAACTGACCACGGGATGTGGGGGAACTTTGGAAACTGCTCAGGGGAAAAGCAGATCAGCTTGGGATAGACATTTGAAAGGGCTCTTCAGCTCCAGATTTTCAAAGTCAGGGCAAAACTGAAAACCTCTGTAATTTCCTAAAGAGCCAAAAGGTTAATTGCCAAGTGGGAAGCTACCCTCAGACCAAAAATTGGGACAGGCTGGTCTTGGCTGAGAAGCCTTGCTATTGTGGGACAGTCTACCCCATGAATTCACAGCAGAGGCCAGCTAGGGCAAGTTGGACCAAGGATCTCTCACCTCCCTCTGAAATGGGAGGGGAGGGTCTCGGAAGGGAGGAGAACGGGTGAGTGACATGTGCAGCCACTCCAGGAGATACAAGAAGGAACCCTGCAAAGGACACCAAACTGTGCAGCTGCTGCCAGGGATTCCAGGCACTGCTGCTTTATCTGGGAAGGGATGGGCTGCAAGAGCAGCTTCGGCTCCCAGGGATGCAGGAGGAGCTGTCAGAGGTAACCCCAAGCTTATTAACAAGGCTCTGCTTCAAATGCAAATTGGCATCATGCTTGACTTTTTTTTTTTCCTTTGCCTTGTGACTAATGAAAGGAGAGGGAGCTCGTTCCTAGGAGTTGTTCAGAAAGGCAAGGGAATCCCATCACTTCCTGAGCACCACCTGCCTCCACATCCCGGCTCGGGGAGCCCCCCTCCAGGAGGACAAGTTGTCCCATTAGCTCTCATGTCAGGCCAAAGTCCATCTCGCTTTGTGCTGAGATCACTTCATGGAGAGACTTTACAAATTAACACCGATGAATTATTCCCTGGGTTATTCTTAGAAAGCTGCCACTGCAGGCAGGCGGGCGGCAGACAGGGATTTCCCCTCGAGGCTTTTCCCACAGGGACGCTTATTTTAAAAGAGCAGCTGGGCCGCTATCCCTGCAGATTTCTGCCATTTCCACACCTGCTTTCAGGAGACATCCCTGTTCATGGGAGCACCCCGCTCCTCACTAGCAGTGCCCCAGATGCTCATGTCACCAACCCAGCAGTGAAACCACCTGAGGAGTTAAAGCAACTTCTGCAGGGCCCTGAGGCAGCTTGATGGTGATGGGTTTTGCTGTAGCAAATACATTGTGAGGGGTGGCCAGACCCTTGGGCACCCCTCCAAAACAACCTGCCCACCTTCTCATGTGCCCCCACTGGTACCTTTGGTGTCTTCGTCCTCAATGGTGGTGTTGGTGCTCTCCGACGAGTCCTGAGCAAAGAACAGAAAGGAGAATTGGGGTGGTGAGAAGCGTCTTCTCCCCACGACAGATGGAGCTTGTGTGTTCGACAGCCCCCCCGAGTCTGACCCCACAGCGCTCAACTGTGCCAACAGACAGAAACCAAGGAAAACGCCAGCAGGTCCAACCTGTCCTCAACCACAGCTCTAGGGCAGCACTGGCAGAGCCCTCCCTGACCTCCACTCCTTGTCGCCAAGGGCACAAGAGGTGGGCTGTGGAGGGTCTCGTAGGAACGGCGCTGCCTTTCCTACCGACACCTGTGGGGACAGAGATGGGGGCAGGTCCAGGGGCCATGTGGTGGGTTCCTAGGAGTGTTGCCAGAGGGGCAGGGAGAGGGGCTGTGCAGGGGTGGAAGACACCATGTTGACTGTACAATAAAGAGAGAGATGTACAAATTAACAGCGAGGAGGAGCTGGGATGAGAAAGAGGGAACTGTGCAGGAGTGAGAGAGACCACACTGACCGCAGAGTAGGGAGAGAGAAATGTACAATAAAACAGTGCTTCCAAGACCCACATGGACCACTGAAGGCTGAGACACAGCTCTTTCAAGAAACAGCTGAGCACTACACAGATTTGGGGGCAGAGGGGTACTAACCCCCTGTCTCTCTCCGGGAGCCTCATCAAGGCAACTCTGCTAGCGGAGCTAGAGCAATGGCTCTGCTAGCTCTTCCCAGCAGAGCCTTGCTTGTGTATTACCCAGAAGACCCCGATGTAGGTTGGCAAGGTGTCCCATGACCATACAGTCCCCGCAGAGGCATGGAAGGTGTTTCTCCAAGGCTCCTTGGACCGATGCAGCCTGCAGACCTGAGTCAGGAGAACTGGGAGAAACGGCATGAGAACCCATCAGCAAGAACCAGGGCTGGCTTCCCACCAGATGGTGGCCAGCAAGTGCCTGCACCAACCCTGTTAATGGGGTTTGTGGGTGATACGGCTTTGAGGATGTTCCCTCCAACCCCGCTGTCCCTTCTTCCCTACCCCGAGGTAACTTCCAAAAACGGGGGAAGCTGGAATATGTGGAGAGGCCCAGCAATATCGGCATTTAGGAAGACGAAGGACACTCACCATTAACTGAACGCTGGAACTGGACTTTCTTTTCTGGAAAAACAAGGAGAAGAGATGGAACAGGAAGAGACACAGAGTGAGAAGGCTGAGAGCAGCACATGAAAGGCAGCAGCTCCTGAGCCACCCTTCTTGGTCCTCATGGAGGGGCAAACGAAAGGCGCAGAGGGACTCGTTGCTCCTTTGGGGATGTGCTGCTGGCTGCAATGTTGGTGGTGACTTGCCAGCTCCCTCCCCGCATTCCTGCCAGCACTTTTCTCTCCTGATCTGCCACAATCTCTGGGGTTTCTCACCCTGAGGACCTGGCTAGTCCAAAAGAGAATCCTCTAGGAGCCAATGACCACTCTGGAGGCCTGTGACCAGGCCAGCAAGCCCACAGGAATAGAAGAGGGATTCTGAAAAGCTAAGGCAGCTTCACCACAGCCCTGTGCCCAGTGTGAACTCTGTGCTGAATTCTCTGGATCTGCTCTGGGTGCATCTACTGATGGCACTGACTGGTGCAGAGACACTCCTTTAGCTTTGGACCTAGACCAGTCCTAAGCTGGCTGGTTTAAGGCCAGCAAAGCCTTAAGGCCTCAAGGCAGGCCCGCAGTGTGGGAAGCAGTCCTGAGTATAGTCCAGGGCTTTAAATCAGGACTCCAAAGAGAAGATCTGCATATTTATCTCCATCCTTGACCACTGCCACTAGGCTTTAAGATTTTTGGGTTGGATGACTCCTTATCCATTCTCCTGCTTGCAATTCCAAACTACTTCTGGACTCTCCTTCCTCACTGTTCTCTGCTCCTCATCTCCATCTTTAATTTAGCTAGGAGACAGGGAGAGATGCATGCTGACCTCATACCCTTTCTGCACCTCTGGCTCACAGGGAATGAATCCCAGTGTGCGTCAGGGAATACCAATGTGCAGAAATCAGAATCTGCAGTGCCAAATAACAAAGTGCTGTACCAGCATATTTAACAAGGCACCAGCTGTGCCTGCCCTGCAGAGGGAAAAGCAGCACACACTGTTCAAATCACTTGGAAAAGTCTATGGAGCGACCCATTAGGGTGCATGTGTGGGCTACAGCAACTGATGATATCCACTCCCCCTCATTGCACCTTTCACCTCCTAACTGGCTCTCACCAGCATCCCCCTCTGCTACTGCTGCTCTCCCATTCCTTACTAGGTGGTAGAATCATGGAATCACAGAATGGTTTGGATGGGAAGGAACCTTAAAGATCATCCAGTTCCTATACCAGGTTGATCAGAGCCCCATCTAACCTGGCCTTGAATACTCCCAGTGATGGGGCACCCACAGCTTCACTGAGCAATCTATTCCAGTGCCTCAACACTCTCACAATAAATAACTTCTTCCTTATATCCAATCTAAACCTGCCCTCTATTTGTGCGAAGCCATTTCCCCTTTTTCTATCACTGTCCAAAGTCCCTCTCCAGCACTCTTGTAGCCTCTTTAGGCACTGCGCCATCTGTCAGCTCTCATCCTTCCTTCACCAAAAAAAAAGATGTCCTAAAGGGCAGAGTGAGCTGTGGTATTTTGTCAGGAACCTCATGGAGAGAGGGAGTCACTGGAGCTGGGCTGTTGCAGGAAGGACTGACAGCTTCTGCTACCCAAGGACATGAGACGGGGCAGCAAACTGCAGAAATTTCAGACGCAACAGAATGCAACACAAAGCAGTGACCGCGTCGAGTCTGGACATACAGGAACAGGATGCAACACGGGGCAGTGAGCTCGTCGGTTCAGGACGGGACAGGATGCGACACGGGGCAGTGATTCCATTCGTTTACAATGGGACAAGATGGGACACTACATAGAGCAGTGAAATTATCATAGCTGCTGGGACCAGAGGACCTCCCATGGATCCCAGAGCAGGGCTCAAGGGGGATTTCTGGTCCCAGGAATGCTTTTAATAGGTGAGGAACCTCCTCAGGAAGGTGAGTTTTGAGCCCTCTGAGCCTGGGCTGGCACCATGCTGGTGTTGGAAGGCTGTGCAGCTCCAGCTGCCTGCTGCCCACCAGCACAGCTTTGGGCAGGAAAGGCAGGGGTGGCTGCCTGGGACCCGCCTGCTCTCACGGGGATGGCAAATCCAGCAAGTTACTCCAAGTGGGGACACAAATCTTCTGACAGTGACCCACACCACGTGGCCCCACTCTGAGCAGGCAGAACCATTCTCTTCCCACCATCCCAACCACTCAAGGCAGGCTTCCAGGTTCCTGCCTTGCTTTCCCAGCCAGTTAAGGAAGTTAACCCTGCTCAGCAGTGTCCTGACATCTGCTGGTTGCCCAGTGAGCCATTAGAGTTTCACCCACAACACCCAGCTTCCCTGTGCACCCTTGAATGAGTTATGCTGCAGGTCCCCTAGGCTGAGCATGGGAATGAGAGGTGGGGATGGTTATGCTGAAGGTGGACAATGCAAGGAAGCTGTTGGGAGTGAGCTTGTCTCTACCTTGTCTTCTCCTGCACCTTCCTGGCCACCTAGCCAAACTGCCTCCCATTTACTTGTGGGAAAGAGGGCAACAAAAAAGCAAATTCAGTCTCAGAGCTTGTCCACACTTTTCAGATGAGTGCTGATTCATAGATTGCACGTGGAATGAAGCCTCATTATCTGCTCCCTTCTCGCCAGCGAGGGCTGAGGGCTGGGGATGCAAACCAGCCTCTCTGATCCCACTCTGAAACCAGACTCTTCTCACTGAGTTTCGGTGAAGAGCCAGAAGGCTGTTCACCCAGTCAAGCTATTTTGATACAGCAGGAAGTGCCTCTTTTCCCAGGATAATGTCTGCCCTCAAAACTCCTTTGAAGTCCATCAGGGAGCATCATTAGCAAATTGGGCTGGCAAATTGATGTCTACCACAACACAGAAATTCAAAGCTGTCCCTTTCTGCTGGAAAATTAGATTCAGGACTGTGCCTGATGAAGCCTCTTCATCCAGCAATCTCTCCTTTAATAGCTTCAAAATGCGTCTGCTGTTTGCTGTCACCTGTGCTCCAGCAACTTGTACTGAGTCAGCTCTACCTGAGATGTCACATCTTAAGTGACTCTCAGAATTAGCCAGGACCTCAGAGCAGCAGAGGACAGGCCAGAAGTGGCTGGCACATGGGGTGTTGCGACTACCATGGCACCTGCCTGCACTAGACCAATTAATTCTGTCCTGGGAGCCTCATGATATCCTGACAGCCCAATGTAATGTCCTCTCAGAGCCATCCAGGCCATCAGCTTCATGTTGCAGAATAACAGTGCATGGCCAGAATGACCTTTTGTGAAGCTGAGCCCAGGTTTGGAGATTTGTGCGTGGTCTTAGTCCTTGCAGGCTTCTCCTGTCCCAGCTGCTGGGTCTGGGAGGAATGTGAAAATGATATGCCATCCCTAGACCTCTGGCTTCACCAGCTGAGGAAGGAAGAAGCTGGTTGAGGGCTCTGCTCTTCTAAAATCCTGCACCCATCACAGCCCAACATTTGGGTTTCTCAAAATGGCAGGAGAAGATTCTGTAGGTTCTCCCAAAAACGGGTCCCTATGGAGGTAGGAGAGCAGCCACACTGCAGTCAGGCTCCCAAAGCTCTGCCTGATGATGGAGGATGTCACCACGATGGAGGATGTCACCACGCCAGATCTCCCTTGATGAGTGATCCATTGTATTCATGAAGGGAACAGAAAAGGAGAGAAAGACCCATTCCTTCCTGCAGGAGGAGTTTGACAGAGCTCAATAACCACTGCTATCCACCACAACTCCATGTCACCAGAAGCAGCAGAATTTTGCAGCCTCCTGGAGCTGCCTTGTCCTGGAGCAGAGCTGCGGCTCCACCTTGGAGGGGCTGATGAACCTGCAGGCTCTGCAGCCCAAGAAAGAAGATCCACCAAGCACCAGCTTGTTTTCAGAGCATCACCGAGCCATTTACTCTGTTGAAGCAGCACCATGTTTCTTTGCTGTGTGTACTACAGGGGACAAGCAGCACTGCCAAGGGAGTTAAAAGCACCCATACGTCACCCAGTAGCACAGGGACAGGATGGGACAGGAACTGGGGCCAGTCTCACCACCTGTAGCAAAAACCCCATGCTGAGCGAGCAGCAGATGAAGCCACCCATCCCGCTAGATAGCTGTGTTTGGAGCCGTGGGCTGCACAGCTGCCTCCTCCTGCCCCCTGTCCTGGTCCAGCCTCTGCCTCTCCCCCTCCCTGGGAGCAGCGGGGGACAAGCGCATTTTGCCGGCAATGAAACAGCAGCGGGCACCCTCCAGCACCAGCCCGCTCCCCTCGGCCGCTGCAAAGCCTCCTGTGCGCTGCCTGTCCTGGCAGGAGCCCAGCCGGTGGCACGGGGACACACCGGGACAGCCGAGCCAGCAGCTGCCCTTTAAAGCGCAGGATGTCGCGGGGCTGCCGGCGTGGCACGGAGACCACGGGCACCGCTCGGAGACCCCAGCAGGGCTCGGGAACGCTCACCGCCGGCACCGCCCCAGCAGCGCAGGGCACCGGGGCTGGGCTTACCTTCACGCCGTCATTCTTCTTGTTGCCACCACTTTTGCCTCCTGGAGAGAGGAGGAAGGAGATTAGCAGAGCCAGGCAGGGCAGCAGGACCAGGAGGGCGAGGATCAGCAGCATGGTGCCGGGTGCCAGGGCGGCGGGACCCCCGGCTGGTGGGGTTCTTCTTCTCTCCGGCAGCCACCGGTGCAAGCTCCGGGAGCTCAGGGGCGACCTTGCCAGCACTGTCCTGTCCTACCCCAGTGGCTCTTGGCCAGGGGCATGACCCGTGTCCCAACGTCACGCCAAGTCCCTGGGGCGGCTGGAGGGGGCCGGCAGGGCTGCTGGGCAGAGGCGGGCTCCGGCCGGACGGTGCTGCTGACCCGGCGTGGTGCAGTGTGGAGGAATGGGCTGCCCGCCTGCCGCCCTCTAATTTTAGCCCCATGCTGCCGGGATCATGTGCTGCCGGCCCGCCGGCCCGACAGCTGCAGGCCCGCATTTTGACAAGGATGAAAAGCAGGCGCCTTCCCCTGTGCCCACCCACCGCTGCCGACACTGCCCCAGCCCCCCGGCCGCACAAGGGACCCGCTGCCCTGAGCCCTCCGCGCAGGGCGGGCTCGCTGGAGCCCAGTGCGTGTCGCCCACCAGCCCTGCCGTGCGTGGGGACACTGCTGAGCCCTTGGGCCACGCGTGGGACGGGCAGCACGAGCAGAGATGCTTTTGAACTTCCTGCCTTTTGATGCTTCCTGTCCGCCTCTCCCAGCTCGGGCCTGACATCGGATCCCCCCAGCTGCTGGACTCCTCCAGCGCCCGCCGCAAGTGCTAAATGTGTCAGAGCCATCCCGCCACGACAAATGCAGATACCAGCCCAGGGCACAGCCCTCTGCCCTGGCACCCCTGCCCACCTGCTGCACCTGACACTCGGGGAGCCTCAGCAAAGCACCCTGAAACACCCCCCTAACCCCAAACAGCTGCCGCCAGCGAGCTCAGCAGCGTGCAGGGCTTGGCTGGTGGGTCCCAGCCCTGTAGGGCCATCCCCAGGAGGGGAGGGCTGGAGGTGACGGTGGGTGGATGAGCTCTGCAGTAACTCCATTTGGTTCCATGTCTGGGGAATCGCCTGAGAAATCCCATCTGCAGCGAGGTGCCCCCAGAGGGAACAGCTCAGGGCGGGCGCTGGGGGCTTCTGGCTGCACTGAGACCTCTCAGTGCACGGGCTGGGCTGCCATGCTTGGTCCTGCCACCACGGCAGCCCTCGGCATGTAGGGAGGCAGGAGGAGAGTGGGGAATCCGGCAGGATTGGCATCCGCCTGCCTGGGGAGAGACCTGAGAGATCCTGCTGCCGTCTGCCTAGGGTGGCACCCAGGGGCCTTTCCCTACTCCCAAAGCAGGGGATGCTCTCCCTGAGCCACAAACCTCTCCAAGAGGACACAAACCAGCTGCTTGAGCTCTGGCTGCCCCCAGAACCCACATCCCCATCCCAGCACAAGCCAGATGGTTAGGTGCATACAAACCCCAAACCCTAAAGCACTGTGGATCACTGAGCCTCAGTTAGACACCTTTTTCTCTTGCATCCCAAGCCAGCAGCCAGCCTGGAGGTGACCTCTCCTGGAGGAGCACCCAAAGCCACACACATCCAGAGGCACAAGGCTGCAACTTCAGCCTCCCTGTACACATAAGGCAAAGCCAGCTCTTCAGAAACCCTACAGATTTGCCCTGGGTATCCTGTAAGACAAGGAGATGAGCCCCAGACACAGCACCTACCGGAGAAGTTCCTGGTGGCCAGCATGGTGGTGAGGATGGCTCCCTGAAAGACAAGGAAGGCAGAAGGAAAGGGTGTGCTGGACCCTGGCCCACTGCTGCTCCCCCCACCCCTGGGGGAAGACAGCCCTGCTCAGCACCTGTCCCCCAGCCACGGGAAGGAAGGAAACTGGCCCACGGATTGATATTCTCTTCCTGCCATCAAAAGCAGCTCTCAATACCTGACCCCATATCCCCTGCACCAGGGCATTGGGTTGCATTCTCCAAAACTGCCTTCCCTTGAGATTAAAGGGATATTAAATATCTGGAGGGCACTTTTCAGTCTCATACTACCCTGTCCTAGGTGAAGCACAACCCCACTGACTGGGGCCAGCAGCTGGCAACAAGGGGGACCCACTGGGAGTGCAACCGGACTTAATTGTGATTAAAGCTGTGCCAGCTCAGAGCAGCAAGGCAGGGATTGCTCTTGGGAGCCATGCAAAGATCACCACCACAAAACAACATTTGTAAAACTCCTTCCCCTTTTCCAGCTGAGTTACTAACTAGTTGCTCAGCGTATAATGAGATTACTTTGGACTAATTGCTTACAGTAATGGATTACTATTTTGAAGCATATGCCTGAACTAATTTGATTACTTGTCTAGCTGAAAAGTAATAATAGTTTATAGCCAGTTTCTTTGCTTGATAATCTTGTTAGTAGCCTGCAGCTGTACTGCTCTGTGCCGCGCTGCGTTCAGGCCTGGAGCGCTGATGGCTCCGGCTGTGGCACAGACCAGCCTCATCCTGCTCTGCAGGAGGCACTGTGATTTCCAGAGCCCATTCCCAGCACCGTGAGATGAGTGCCTCAGGGAGGGAGTCAGGCTGGAGATGGCGATTTCAGAGGGGTCCAGGCTGTGGTGCATGGCAGCATCTGAACGGGGAAAGGCTGTGGGGCTGCTGGCGTGGTAGAGGTTTTTGTCTGTCTGTTGATCACTTAATTTCTTGGCTGCAAAGTGTCTTGGCCGTCAGGCAGAGGGTCTCACTGTGCTGTGTCCAGCCCCGAAAAGAAGCTATCTTGACACTGACTCCTCACCCCAGTGTCCAGTGTGACTCGGTGCTTTCCTTCACCATGACTTTCTTTGAGCAGCTGGGATCCCCAGACAAATGAAGCTCTCATCCCACACAGTCTCTTTCCTCTTCTTCACAATGGGGGTCCCCAAATGCCCATCACCTCCACACCACTGCCCACAGACACCACCCTGTCATTTCCCACTCAGGGAGCAAGCCCACCAATGCCCTGATTGTGCATTTAGCAGCCAGCTTGGACAGAGTTACCTTCAGCTTCCTCCGGGCATTGAACTTCTTCAGACAGTCCACCGTCTCCTGCCTGTGCATGCATGATGCCACGGTGGCACGGTGCTGCAGGGAGAGAGACCTGGCTCAGAGCAGTGCTGGTGGGAAGGGGCTCCCCCAGCCCGGCTCTCACATGCTCACACACGTGTGTGATCTCCCATGGCCGAGGCACGGGCCAGAGCTGCCTGCAGCAGCAGATAAAAGTTTAATGGGCAGTGGGAGATCGAAGCTTTGGAGTCAGCAGGATCTGCTCTGGTGGTGGGGATGCGTGGAGAACTGTCTGCCCCCTGAGTTAACCCCTTGACTGACCAGCCATGTTTAGCAATGTGCTCGGGGTTTGCATGTGTGTGATTAAGCCCACAGACTCTGCCTGCCTTTGGGATCTGATTCAAAGCAAGAATCAGCAGCTGAAAGAGAGGGATGCAGCGAAGGGTGAAGTGATTGCTGCAGGGGTGGATGGGGATGGCTGTATAAACATGAGTCTATCCCATTGCCTCTGAAGGAAGAACCCCCAGCACAGCATGACACTGAGAAACCAGCCCGTCCCCATCAGGGCAGGGAGCTTGTGTGTCCTTCCCATCACCAGGTCCCTCAGGAATGGGCTGTTTGCATTCACAAGCTTTTCTCTGCTGTAAAACCTATGGGGAAATGCTGCTGTGAGAGTACTGGGAGGAACCATGCTAGGAATCCATCTTCCCAGGGTGGAAAAGAGAGCTGGCAGCATGTTTGATAACGTGATCCCAAATGAGGTGTTCCCCCTTGTGAATCCCCACATCTCTGTACCTGTGGCCCCAGCTCACCGATATCCAGGGGTGCTTCAGAGCCTCTGCTGCTGTGATGCGTTTGGATGGGTTTATGGTCAACATCTTGTTGATGAGATCTTTCGCTTCAGGAGTGACTGTGTCCCACTCAGGGGAGGGGAACTGCCAAAGCAAAGGGACCAGGGTGAGAGATGGCAGAGAACCCCTTTGCACTTGGGCTGCTTCTTCTGCAACTTGGGACAGGTTGGAGAAATCGTAGCAGCTGGAAAGAGCTGCCAGTTAGAAAACTGAAGAGCGGGAGAAGAATAAAGTTGGAAGGCTTCAGACAAGACCTGTCTCTCCCACAGAATGGCCCTGAAATATGCTAGTGTGTGTTCCTGGGCATTGTAACGTGGCCAGTGCTCTGTGACCAGGGCAGAGGGAAGAACCTGTTCCCATCTGTCTGAATTTGTCTTGGTTGCTCTTCTAGAGCAGCAGACTGCAAGGCAGGGACAGCAGGAGAGAGAGGAGATGGTGAAAGGGGGCAGCAAGACAAACCCACTCACATCATAAGCCCCAGCCTTGATCTGCTGGTAGAGTCGGTGTTGGTCTTCATCCCAAAAGGGTGGGTACCCCACCAGCAGGATGTAGAGGATGACACCTGCCCAGGAGAGGAGATGGGATCAGTGGGAGAGAATTCATAGCTGGAGGCAGGAGCACACACAGCCTGGGGACTGGTCAAACTCACGCAGAGAAACAGAAATTAAGGAAACATGAAGATTTGCTCACTGTTTAAAGAACAAAAGGCTTGTTGGTGGGTCCAGCTCTGTTAACATGCTCAGCACCTGGGGAGGTTCAAGGCTTTGGCAGCCACCTCGCAGAGACCAAAGTGGTGCCCTGGCAGAGGTGGATGATGCCTCCTACCCATCCTGGGTGGAAAAAGGCTCCCCTATGGCTGCAACTGCTCGGAGGCATTGCCTGACTCCCCCAGCACTGCAGGGGAAAGAGGCAGTATCTCCTCGACCGGGAGCTTTGAGTACATAGCAAGGGGGCTGATCCTTCAGAGAAGGGTGCTGCTGGATTGGGAGAGAGTGTGTTGCTCTGGAAACAGCCCAGGGTAATGTGCCACCTCTTGGGTAAATCCTCCACCGTGACTTCCCTGATATGTGACTGGAACTGCAATTTGGGACATGCTGTATGCACAGCCTGTCTTATCCCCCCCAGCCCAGCCCAGCCCGCACCCGGCATTCCAGCCCCGGTCTGACTTACCGCAAGCCCACAGATCCACGGCTTTGCCATAGGGATCCTTCCGGAGCACCTCGGGGGACAGGTATCCCGGGGTGCCAGCGAAACCTGGGACAGACAGCCCGCGTCAGGCAGCCCCCGTCCCGCACAGCTCACCGGCACGGACCGGCCCCTGGCCAGGCACGGGAGAGCCGGGAGTGCTGGCACATCCCCACCCCGCGGTACAGATCCTTCTTCCAGAAACCTGTGTGACTCCCGGGGGCAGAGCAAACTGTGTTTCTCTGCCACTGCCAACCCCAGATGGTGCCTAAGGCTGGAGTGCTCTGCTGTGCACTTCCAGCACTTAGAAGAGGCTTTCCTCCCGTCGCTCTGCCCCTATTGCTGGCTTGTCCATCTCACCAGGACACCTCGGTGACTCACAGAGTCCCTGTGGAGCTGTTTGCTCCACATCAACCTGCTCATCCACAGAGCCTCCTGGGCTGGGGCTGCTGGGACTTCCATAACCCTGGGCTCGGGGTCCTGGGGCCCCCCTGAACTACCGTGCCAAGGAGGGCTGGAGGAGACTCCACCTCAAGCCAGTCCTACTCACCAAACCACGCTTGCTGGTCCCCCTCCACCTCGATGGCAAGGCCAAAGTCAGCCAGCTTGACGGCAGCACCCTTCAGCTTGGATGCCAGCAGCAGGTTCTCGGGCTGCAGAAGGAGATGGGGTTGGAAAGGAGAGAAAACCCATCAGGGCTCTGCTGTTGGCAGGGGCAGCTTCCCAGCAAAGCACAGAGGAAGCTCTGGGTGTGCTCCCTGACTGCTTTGTCCTGCTCTTTGTCCTGGTGTCCCTGGAGCCTTAAGAGACCACGGACTGCAAAGACCTCCGTACCCCATCTCCCTGGTGTCATTTCCCTCTGGAGATGTCTTTGCTCTGTGCGTTTCCTGCAGCCCTACACACGTTCCTCCCTGCTGTTTCAGCAGCCCTGAAGACTCTGGGCATTGTTCCACAGTGTTTTACATCACAGATGGGGTCCCCTGTCCTCCCACAGGCACTTTCCCTGCAGCTCCTACCTTCAGATCCCGGTGAACCACCCCCATCTGGTGGCAGTGCAGGACGGCCTCCAGGATCTGCTGGATGCAGTGGCTGTGGGAGAGAGGAGAAAGCTCACACAAGTGGCCAGTGAGGCAGAGTTTTGTCAGACACTTCTAATCTGCTGCATTTCATCTCTCTCCCCATCATGGTTCCCATCAGCAGCCCTGCAGCACAGCTCAGCATCCCACTCCCCTGAAACCCACACAGTGGGGAGCAGTTCTAGCCCAGTAAGAACTCAACAGAGCTACTGGACACCCAGTAATGGTGAACAGGAGCTTGGGGGACACAGCTGAGCCCGTGGGGACCCCACAGAAGCAATACTGGAGGCGGGGAGCTGGAGACAAACAGTGGAACCACAATGCTTTGGTCTCCAAACCCAGGCAGAGCAGATGTGCTCTGTGTGACCTTTGCTCGAGCCCCATTTCCCTGCTCTCCTCTAATGCAGGTGGCTCTGCTGAGCCTGCTTGCTTTCTGTCTAGCTCATTACCAGGGTTCCAGCTCTGCTGCGTGCGTGAGACAGGAAGGGAAAAAGACAGAGGCGCTGATCGCTTCTGCTCCAAAGCAGCTTGCACAGTGTGCAAGGCAGAAGGTCTTTATTTACATGTATTTTATTTTATTTGTATGACACTAATAAGTGGATGGGCTGTAAGTGGATTCAGTGCAGACAGCCCATTAAATGAGATTGTTTTCTGCCTAGAAATAAAGGATATTTCCGTGCAGAGAGGTAATGTAGAGTTTACCATCCCCTTGGACATACAGAAAGGCTGTGCTTAGCCTGGGGGCAAAGCCAAGAGGCACAGTGATATCTGGAGATTGCAGAGGGCCAGATCACATCCCCTCAAAAGAATGAGACTGATACTGTCCCCTGGTCGAGCTGCAGGGAGCAAAGAGGTGGCTGAAATGGCTCTGCAGCAGGGTACCTGAAAAGAGCCAGTAGGAGTGTGGGAGGGAGCAGAGCTCCAGCACAGCCTGTCTTGACTGCTCCTCCTCAGTGCTTTGAAGTGGTAAATGCCAGAGAAACACTTGCAGACGGCTGGAATGCAGCTCCAAGGGGAAGGAGTGACATCCGCAGGGTGTCTGTGCTGTCGTGGCCCTGGCTGGGCACCAGCCTGTGTTGGGTTTCCTCCCTGCCAGCCTGGGGAGCTCTGGTGCCCCCAGACCAGGCAGTCCTGATGCCCCCGGACCAGGGAGCCCTCAACACCCTGTTCATTTACAGTGAGGTCAGATGTTGGCTATCCCAACATCCTGGGGAAGGAGGATGCTGTGGGCAGTGGCTGGGAGCCATCTGATTCAAAGTGGAAACCAGTCCTATGGCACTTCTTGGCATAGGAGTTGAGTGAGTTAGAAAGAGCATTTCGGGTGGGTTTTTTATGGTTTTTTGCATCACAGTTCTGGTCTATGAGTACGTGTTGCAGGGCAGCTGTAAAACACCTCCCAGTACAGAATTAGCTGGTGCTGCAGAAAGCCAGGCACGTAGGACCCTGGGAGGGAGCAGCTCGTGGCAGAAGGGGACACCTGCTGTCCCCTCCACAGCCGGGCTCACCTGGCATCTGCTTCACTGTAGTACTCCCTGGCCACGATGTCCTCAAACAGCTCCCCGCCGGTGACCCTGCGAGAAGACAGGGGGAGCTGGATTGACCGACAGCACACTCAGCCCTGGCAACCACCCAAAAATGTCACTGCCCCACGCATGGGGGGAGATCCGAGGTGCAACACAGGGACCCGCCCTCTGCCCGGCTTGGGGGAGCCAAGTTTGTCTCAAACCCAGCCCGTGAGAAGGGCTCGGGTGAGGTGGAGGTTGTGTCCCCCCAGGGAAGCACAGAGCTGTGGGTCAGGGGACACTGAACCATTACTCACAGGTCAAATATCAGGTAGTGGTGGCCCTCTTCGGAGATGCTGTCGTGGAGCCTCACTGCAGCAGAGACAGAAGGGTTATGGGGTACACCTGGCTCCCACCCCACTCCCTGGGAATGCCTTTGCTTCCCTTTGGGCACAAGCAGGAGCTGGGGAAGGGCACAGCAGGGCTCTTCTCTTGCTGTTGCCACTGGCTGGGTGAGGGTCCCTGCTCATCAGGGCACCCCAGCCACGGCCCCAGCCTGGGGCAGTGATGTGAGGCTCAAAGGTCACGTCCAAATCGGGGACTGCCCCGGGGCTGTGCCTGGCCAAGGTTCCAGGCAGCTGCTGGGCTATCTTGGGCACTGGGCAGGCTGCAGGAATGGGTGTCCCCAGCCCCATCAGGAGAGGTGCCCAAGCAGAGGGAGAGCTCAGCAGGGAGCTGAGCTGACAACTCTGGCACCCACGGGGCCTTTTTATTTTCTGCTCATGACCTTCCTCTTCTCCTTGGGAATCTCCATGGGATGAATTTCCCCATCTCCTGGCACCCTCTCCTCCTGGGCATGTCCCTCGCCGGGTACAAACCTGTCACCCTGCAGCTGCACGCTGGTTATTCAGGCTCAGATCCCCGCTCACACTTTGCAGGCAGGGATGCAGCAAGGGAGCAGGCACAGAAACAGGTAGGGTGGATAAACAGGGACTTGCCCAGCATCCTCTGTCCCCCACCTTTTATTTTGTTTGATTCCCTTGAGGCTATGAATATTTAATGCTTTCTCTCCCTCACCTGGTTTCAGCCTGATACAACTTCCAACGTATTTGAGAATGTTGGGAATCAGGGAGGAAAAAAGAAACACTCAGGTGAGAGATTTGTGGGAGTTTTTACTCCTAGCCCCTTTTACTTCATCTAAATCAGCTGAGCCCTTTATGGAAACATCCTCCAGACTCAGTGTGAGCCAGGGGAGATAACAACCCCAGCACTGAGCGCAGACACTGCACTGTGTCACTCTTATCTGCCAGGCCAGCAAACACCACTTTGCTGGTCCTTCTCCTGTCTCCAAGCTGCGTGGGCAACTCCAGTGGCTGCCAAGAGCGTGTTGCCAGCAGCGTCACCTCACCTGGCCAGGGCACAGGGCAAACAAGGCCTGGTGGGCAGGGCAGCATCTTTCCTGTCTGTCTCTCGTGGTCTCTACTGACACAACTTGCTCATCTTATTCCCCAGTTACCCTTCCCCACTGCTGGCCTCCGCAGACATCCCTGGTGCTCCAACATCTGTGTCTGCTCCGTTTTTCTCCAACATACAATCCCAGCTTTTCTGCCTTCCTCTGCTGGAAGAACCGTATTTCCTCCCGTTTCATCTCGCCTGGGAGGGATTTGGGGGTATCACAGCTGGGATCCAGCAGAAGCCATCGTATTCTCAGGGGGATTAGGTGAGTTTAGTGTGGATAAGGCCAGCATAACCATAAACACATGGTCCAGATACGTTCCCTGCTTGGGGAAGTCCCAAAGCCTGTGGCTGCCAGGAGCCAAGAAGGTGTAAGAGGGAGCAGCTGCTCTAAATATAGCCTGATCCTACAAGTATCTGTTACTGACCATAGTCAGAGAGAGCCACGCTGGCCAAACCCCTCCAGCTCAGAGCTGAGAGCCAAGGCAGGAGCAGGACACAGCTTCAGGAATGAGAGCCAGGGGACAATTACCTGGAGTTCAAACTCCAGGGCTGGGTGCAGCCAAAGTTTTCCCAATAAACCAAGATTTCCCTGAATGGAAACAGCTCTCCCTAATATATCACCCAGTGCTGTGGGGTGCTGGGGACCTGGACCTGCCCTTGACTGCCCATGCACAGCTTTCCATGCAAGGCTCTCCAGCAGGCACAGCTTTCCATGCAAGGCTCTCCAGCAGGAGCACAGGTTGGCTCCTCCAGGAACTGCAGCCCGGCATTCCCGTGGGAGATGGAAGGACCCCACCTCACTGCAGGGAGCAAGTAAGAGGACAGCAAAGCCCCTTGGCAGCTGGGCTGCTTCCCCCCAGGAAGGGCTGAGCGGGGCTGTTTTGCCTTATCTAGCAGCAGTGCCTCCTCTTCCTCACGCCAGGCTGCTCTGCAGTGGCACCGCTCACTCCAGCTCCTGTGTGGGTAACGAGCCGCCTTTGCTGCGCGGAAGGGAAGCTGCAAGCCCAAGTTTCCAGGCAGCAGGAGCAGTGGAGGGGGGTGAAAGGAAAGAGGGTGTGGGGTGGGGGGTGGAGAAGAGCCTCCTGGGTATAAATAGCAGCAGATTGGGCTTGTTAGCATCTCATGCTGTTAACCCCTTCCAGCCTTTGCAGCTCTGAACCTGCCAGGTCACAGCCAAACAGCAAAGGGCAGACTAGGGATAGGGAACAAGGCCAGGGACTGATGAGGTGTTTCGGTCCTCTGAGACCTCACCAGCTCCACGGGCAAGTGATGGAGAGAGAAGGGTGGAAAGAAGTGGTGGGAAAGAGCTGTGACCAAGCTGGGAGCCTGGGAAACCTGGAGAACCTGGGGAACCTGCAGCTACCATCCTGCAGGTCTCATGCGGTGAGTTCCTCTGGGTTTAGGATTTCTTTCTATTCACGCACTTTGCAGATCTCAGCAATCCCCACAGGTATTTCGGTGCAAAGGAGATGCTGGACACCCCGGAGGGACCCTGCAGAGCAGCTCCTCGTCCTGCTGGAGCAGAGGCTGAGGAATGCTGCAGGGTCCGGCAACCCGGGCAGTGAAGGGGAGACCTGCCACGCAGCCGTGTGCCCGAGACAGATGGAAGCTGACAGTCTTTTTTGGAACTGAAATATTTATGGGACAGGTGCCACATGGCTCGTCCCAGTGGCCCTGGATCTAGCTCCTGGATCTGCTGCAGCAGCTCCTGGGGAAGGACGGATCCAGGTCACCGGAGCAGTGAGGGGGCCAGGGAGGAGCTCAGCGGCAGGGGAACCCTCCCAGCTGTGGCTTGAGAGGGCTGCAGAAACCACCAAATGCTTCCCCAAAAGCTGCAGAGTCTCACTGGGGTCGGTACATTGCAGTGCAGCAGAGGGGAGAGGGGGTTCAACCAGACCATCCCCAGGGATCAAGAGCCTGCATCGGCATCACTCCCAGGATGGAGTTTGGGTTTCTTTGTGGTTTTTTTTACTGCAGTTTTTTCCTCCCCTCTCTCTCTCTCTCTCTCCTTCTGTCCTATTTTTGTCTTTTGCAGGGGCTCAGGAGTTTTCCTGAAACAGCTTTTCCGAAGGAGGCTACTTTCAGATGGACGGTCGGTGGGAAAGTCTTCGCTTCCCCCCCCGCCATCGCTCCTCCTACACGCCCCGCGCTGCTGCTGCTGCTGCTCCGAGCTGCAGCCGCTTTTTGGAGCATGCAGAGGAACACGGCACCCGGGTAGGGGGAGAGCAGCAAAAAATAGCCTCTTGCAGCCTCCTGGGGCTCTGCTTCTCCCGGAGGGAGCTATGGCCAAGTGGGTTAGTCCGGACCTACTTCAGTCCCCCCGTGCCCAGTGGGGGCCTTTCTTCCTGTGACCCCGTTTGAGGATGGTGCTTCCCATAAGGAAAAGGAGGGATGGTTCTGCAGATCAGCTGGGCAGGACGACACTGAGCCCTTCTCAGCCTCTGGGACAAACAGTCCATGCTGCTGCAGGCAGGGCTGGGTTATGGATGGAGATCCCCTGGCCCTGGCTGGGACACGGGAGGGCAGGTGGGCAGCAGAGCCAGGCACGGAGCGCCAGCAAGGAGGGTGCAAGTGCACTTACCAATGTTGGGGTGCTTCAGGAGACGGCAGATCCGGGCTTCTCGTTCCAGCTTCTGGTGATCTGAAAGAGGCAATGGCCCTAAATTAGGATCTGAGGAAGGGAATCAACTGCTCTCAGCTTCTGCTGGGCTCTCAGAGGAGCTGTTGGCTCAGGAAACCTTGGGGGACAGAGCAGTTTTTTGTTTTGCTAAAGAGTTACGGGTTTTGGGATAAGTTCAGCATCAGGGCTTGTTGGGCAGTATCCCAGCACAGATGCAGTCCCTGGCTAAGCCCCAGGTACTGATGCCACGGGCAGTGTTGGGTTTGGAATGGTCCCTTGCCCTCCCCTCTCCCTTCTCTTTGCTGAACAATCTCTGATCACCTCCCAAATACCCTGGATTTGTCTGGGTTATCCCTGCCGGCAGCACTGTTCCCTTTTCTCCTATTCATCCAGCACGGGCAATCAGCCAAGACATTTCTGGCCCCACTTGGTACAATTTGAGCAATTGAAGGCAGAGTGAACCAAGAGGTGTCAGGATGAAACGAGGCTATGGGCTTCACTCCCCCTCACCATCACCAGCCATTCCACACCAGGGCTTTGCTCTCCTACATTGCAGAATCCTGTCTCAGAACGGTGCCTGTCTCCAAACAGGAAGCACAGGACCCACTCCCCAGCTTTCAGCAGGCTTGGGGATGTGAGACAACAGAGCTCTGGGCAAAGCAAGCTGAGCTGAGCCAAAAAATCCTCCGCCCTGGGACAGCTCAGAATGAATCTGCAAATTATTTTGTTTCTTCCTCTGCACTTGTCTCCTTGCTCACACCTGACCCAGCCGCCCTGCGGTGAGGTGCCTGACTGGAGGCATTTCGTGCAGGAGCTCAGCAGCCAGGACAAGCGAGGATATAATTAGGGCTGCTGTCTCTCAGTGCTATCACTGCTACCTTGCAGGTTCACACCCCGGAGTCTCGCTCTGCATCAAACCAAACCTGGGTTTCTCTGGCTGCTGAGACGTGAAAGCGACACAGCCCCTTCTCTGTGGGGCTGGAGCCTTCCCCAGGCTCAGAATCCTGTCCGAGGGGCACCCTGGGCCTTGAGGTGAGTTCTGCAGCCTGTGCTGGAGTCTGTGAGCTGAAGGCTGAGATAACTTTGGTGGCCTCATTCGGCTCCCCACAGCGTTTCCCCTGATGGGTGACAACCTTCCCAGGGTGGGACAGGGTGACAAGGAGAGGTTGGAGTGCAAGGCTATTGCTTCTCTCAGCTAAAGTCCATTGTTGGGTGGATGACAGGGATGGGATGGAGGGACAGTGTGACCAGTGGGGCAAGCACTTCTCTGGGAAGGTGAGTTACAGCCTCTCCTGCCCCACAAACCCAGCTCCTGCACACACCCAAACCCCATTTCCCCCCAAAACCTCCACCTTCTCTCCTGCTGGCCCGTGTTGGCAGCCAGGAGGATGTCTGAGGAAACAGACCATGGCTGGGGATGTTTTTCAGCTTCTCTCACCTTCTCCCCACTTCTCTCCTTCCTGCCCTTTGTGTCTGGGGAAGTGCCATCCTCCCTGCCAGTACTGCAGAAATGGGGGGTTCCAGATCATTAACCAAAGTCGTTGGGGATTCCAGCTGGCAGAGCAGGGAAAATAATCCCAGTGAAGTCTCTCCAGGGGACTTCTGGGCACTGCAGGGACAGCACGAACCTCAGGAGAGGATGGAGTGGGGCAAACTGCCGGAGGAGGCGAGCGGAGGCAGGAGGGAGCAAAGGGAGGGTGGCTCAATCTGCTGCTCCAGGCAGCCCTGAAAACTGGGAGGCGTTTGCCAGCTGGGATACACGGGCAGGAGCCAAGGGCTGAGCTCTGCACACCCTGCCCAGAGCCCAGCCTTTGGCTTTGGAGGAAGAAAATGATCTGTATCCCTGAAGAGGGGCAGTGATCAGTGCTGGAGGACCTGAGGGGCTCAGTGCCGGTGCTGCGCCGCTTTGGCAGCACTGTGGGAGGGACACTGCAACATACTGCTCTAATTCCAGGTCAGAAAGGAGCTTGTCACTCTTTTCTGCATTTCAGTTTTGCCTTCGGAGGTCAGCAGTGGAACTGGGAGAGACGCCGGGGGAGGTTAATTAAACCCTCCTGGCAGGGCGCTTCCCGTCCAGCACTCCCGACAGCCAGGAAGGAGCCGGAGCGGGGACACGGCATCTGCTGCTTCATCCTCTCAGTCCTCCTCATCACAGCTCCTCGCCGGGTGCAGAGGGGTCCCTGGCTTGGGGGAAGGGCTGGCTGATGATTCCTGTGCTGGAATCAGCCTCACTCCGAGGAGCAGCGGGAGAGTCCCACCAGGACAGACCCACCAGCGTCCTTTCCAGCAGCAAACAGCCAATGTGCTCCACCAGAGCGATTCACCAGATGGCAGCGAGGGGTGAGGGCCCATTTTCATGTAGAAATGAAGTCAAACCCCTGCCTGAAGGGATGTTCCTATTTCAATGATGTAGGTATGTGAGTAATAAAAGTTACAGACCCCAGAGCAGGGATGGCGTGTCAGCAGGAGCCCTCTCAGAAAGTGATGCTCCCAAAATAACCGTGCTACCCTGTGCCCAAAGCTGGCAATGGTCAGACTTGTTGCAAGGCTGTAACCATCATTTTGCTGCAATGTGGTGTGCAGGGCGATGGGGAGTCTCAGGGACAGAAATGGAATCCTCTGGCTCCTGAGGCAGATTGAGGCCTGAGGGTTCCCCTGTGCCTCAGCAAAGCCAGGCTGCAGATGCATCCCTGTGATCAGATGGGATTTGGTGAGCAGCCACCAGGACACCTCCTCAGGACATTCACCCCATCCATCAAGGAGCTCAGTGTGTACCACAGTGGGGACAGGGTGGGATGAGGGATTCCCCATCACACATCAAACACCCCCCACCTCATTGCATATCAAAGGCATCATCCCAGCACTGAGCAGAGGGGACAAATTCCCCACTCCATGAGCCCTGCTCACCTCTTGCCTCCCCCAAAACACCCTCAGTGCGTACCTCGAGCAGAGAGCTTTTTGGTATTGATGATCTTGGCCGCATACTCTTGTCCTGCCAACACCTTCACGCATCTCCGGACAATGGAGAAGGCACCCCTGGGAACAGAAGAAGCCGGAGGTGAAGGGCTTGGTGGGGGCACAGGCAAGCTCAGCCCTCATATGGCTGTGGGGTGAGGGGCAGCCACAGGCATGGGGACAAGGATGAGGATGGGGATAGGTGCTGACTGGGGCAGGGACTTGGGCAAAACATGGAGGGAACTCAGCCGCTTCCCTGCACCACTGTCCTTGAGGAATGATGGGAGGAGGCCCATGTAGATGTAGGGGTGAATGTGGGTTTCTCCCCTCTGTGCTCCTCTGGGACACCTCAGGCCCCGTGGACTTTTCCTCCTCTTCCTCCTGGCTCTGCCCTACCTGTTGCCAGGAGAGAGGGGCAGTGATTTACCAGGGAGGCTGGTTCCTGAGGGAAACTGCGATGGCTGCAGCTGCCATGTAGCTCTCCACCATTCCAGGCTCTGTGGCTCTGCCTATTCTAGACCTTCCAGTCACGGCAGGACTTGGCAGCTGTGACCGGTGCCAGATCCTCCCCACTGCAGAAGTGTCACCCAGGCAGGGACAGCCCAGGGGACCCTGCGAGGATGGACAGGGATGGATGCTGCTGCACCTCGCACATGCATGAGCCAGCATGCAAAGCTCTCCTCGGGTCTGGCAGGCGAGCAGGCACAAGTGCTTGGGACACCCCAAAGACTCCCATGGGTACCCCATACCCCAAATCCTGCAGCTCGTGGCACTGGCAGTGCCGGCGCAATGCCGGGAGCTGCGGTACTGCATTCACACACACACAAACATGCACGCTCCAGCCCTGCTGAGCACAACCTTTGTGCCAGGTTCCCTTTCCTGACAAACCTCTCCAATCGCTCAAATAACGACTATCAAAAGCAATCCCACCTCCTGCCCCACCTTCCCCCACTCCTCTTCACCCCACTCCAACTCCCTGCCGAGGAATAAAAGGCCGCGGGCTGGCGAGAGCGGCGGATAATTGATTTTAGCGGCGGGGGGCGGGTGGAGACGGGCAATTTGGGTTTGAATGTGATTTTTAGGAGAGCAGGTGAGCAGCGGGTGTGGAGGGATGGGGATGGAGCCCCAGCAGAGCTGGCAGCCCACGCGCCCAGTGCTGCCGTGCAGAGCATCGCTCACTGCACGTGCCAGGCAGGAGTTGGGGGAAAACATCCTGGTGCTTCCCAGCTTCCCCGTCCTGCCATTTAATCCTGGCTGCTGAAACAGCTGAGCTGTTAATATCCCTGAATCCTGGGGAAGAATTAACTGGAAAGGGTGGGCGAAATGCTTCATATCCAGCTTGCCATAGATAGGCAGCCCAGAGCTGTGGCAGTCCTGTGGTCTTGCTCTCTTCATCCTGCTGGGAATCCCACACTGTGTAGGGTGTGTGGACTCCTGTGGACCCTTGGGACTCATCTTCTCTATTTTTTTCCCTAAAGACATGTGTGATGTTTCTGCATGGCAGGACAGTCTGCAGCAGAGAGTGCAGCAAGCAGGGATATCCCTCTGCCCCAGATCGGGGTTTCACTGCAGAACTCAGCATGATGCTGGAAGGGTGTAGGTGTCCCAGATCCACTGGAGGTTGGGGACCGAGGGCCACTCCTGGTCCCAGTGCCACAGCCACTTGCTCATCTATTTATTTGAACTGAACGGCAAAAAAGGGGGAGCCATGGGAAGCGACTGTTTCATTCCCCCAGCTGCATTCCTGGCTTTTGGCTCCTCCAGACCTTCCTAACAGAAACCAAATGTCTATTCGGGGTCTGTAAAGCATAAGTAAAACCCTGTGTGCCTGCAGGGTGGGTGGAACATGCAACACTGGATGCAGCACTGGATGCAGGTGCAGGATACCCAGGCGTACAGCACTGTTGCCATATCCCATCCCAGTTCCAGTTGGTTCCCTCAGAGGGTTTGCATTGGCCAGGAACCCCCCCACAATGGGTGTTTCACCCCCAGCCAGGCTCTACTCCCTGTGCCAAGCTGCTCCTTTGCTACTCAGTCTCTTGTAGGATTTTTCCAGCCTAGGGGGAAAAAAAGCTCCCCTTTGCTCCATCTAAATACAGCATCTGCCCAGCAAAGGCAGCATCCTCTTCCACACCAGGGACTCACGGGGCACTGCAGGCAGTGCTGGGGGTGCCAGGCAGGAGCTCAACCCCACTGTGCTGCAAGAAACCCTCTGGAAGGAAGGAGTCATGTCCTGTTCCCTGGCCATAGGCAGCAGTGTCCCTTTGCTCCCGGGGCGCTGGATCTTTGGATGGGGATCACCCCAGCCCTGGTGGCAGCTGAGGATTCCCATCTCTGCCGGGCTGGGATGAGACAGCATGTCCCAGTGTGAGCAGGGGACAGGTACATCACTGCAGGGCCGTGGGTACAGACTGTGTCCTTGTCCCCCGGCTGGCACAGCCCAGCATCAGCCCCTTCCCTGCTGCCCTGAGCCCTGGCACTGCCGAGCCCCAGCCCTGCAGCCTCTGTCCCTTGGTCCCCAGGCCAGGCATGACCCCATGCGTTGTCCCCACGGCCTCCCCCACCAGCTCAAGCAATGGCTCTGCCACCAGGATGCTCGGCTTCTCCCTTTTTCACACCTTCCCTGCCAGCGCCCGGCTGTGCTGCTGCCGCCCTCCCTCTCTTCAACACCTCCTCCTCCTCCGAGGCATTTTATCTCCTTTCTAGAGAGAAGAATGTGGGCTGGGGATTTTTTGTTCCTCCATTTTTTTTTCCTTTTTAATAAGCCCCCTCTCCTGCAGCTCCGGGAGCGGAGGGGCTGATCCTACGGCTCGGCACGGTAATTGTCTCCAGCCTCTCCCTGAACCTGCTGCGGGGGCGGATTTGGAGGCGCCGATGGAGCTGCACTTCATGTTTGTCCTACTCCGGGGGGGCCGTGGGCAGGATCCTCTCCCTGTCCCCCCCCCTGCTGCCCCCCGCCCTCCGCCTGATTCCCTCCTGCAAGCGTGGGGGGGTCGGAGCAGCCCTTCGCTTGCTCAGCTTTGCGGGGGCTGCCGCAGGAGTGGGTTTCCCCCAGCTCCGTGTCCCCCGCTCGGGACAGATGTCCTCCCGTGCTTGGGAGGTGCAGGGATGTGCCACGGGCTTGTGCCTTGCTGGGCAGACCCTGCAGATCTCCCTCCCCATCTCTGCCTGCCCCCAAAACCCCACCGTGGTGCCCGCGTTAGGTGTGTGGCATCTCAAACCCCACTTGCCCGGGTGTCAGGATGGGTGACAGCCGAGGAAACGGCAGAGAAACAGGGTGGGTGCAGCAGCCTGGCACCCGGACCTGCCGTCCTGCCAGCCAGGCTGGGGACACACCGCGTCCCCCGCAACAGACCACCCCAGACCCTCGGGGACAGCAAACTCAAGGTGGATCCTTTCTGCGCTGAATCCTTGCAGGACGCTGCTCCCTGCCAGGGTCTGGTGCGGGGAGAGCCGTTCTGCCCACCTCTGCCAGGACAGACCCACCCTGACTGGCACCGGGAGCAGCTCTCCGGAGGAGGAATGACCCTTCCCAGCGCCAGCAGCTGCCGCAGCAGAGCAGAGGTGCGGCACTTCGTCCTGATTTCCCTCTCTAAGCCCATGAAGCGGAAATTTCCCCATGGGAAACCGCTGATTTTTGAATGTGCCAGGATGTGCTGGAAACCATCCCAGTGGAAAATCCCCAACCAGCCCCACAGCGCCTTGGCTAACCTGGTGAAGCCCCTGACTCGGGAACACCTCAGTGCCGCGGTTGTACCTGCCCTCTGGAGTGGATGGAAAAGCTGTGGGATGCACCGAGCTGGGGCTGCTACTCCTGCATCTCCCCAGAACTGGGGTGGTTGGGGGCGATGCTCTCAGGGGCTGGTGAGCTGCTGCGCCAGCTTTGCTCCTTCATCCCTGTTAAAATGCATCTGTCCAGGTGATTTTACACCACAGTGCTGGGCACTGCAGGCAGCCCCTGAGCCTGGATGCTCAGCCCTCCAGTCAGCACAGACCCAGCAGAGCGTCGCAGCCCAGAAACCTTCAGGAGCCCTCCTGGTCCTCCCCCATCACTCCTGGACAGTGAACTCCCCTCCACATCCCCGCAGCCACCTCTGCCCAGCCCCACAGCTTCACCACAGGCACCCAGCAGCCACTGCCTCACCTGCCCACCCCCGTCACCACCGCAAAGCCCTAGAGCCGTGAAAAGCCGAGAAAAGTCTGGAAAAAGCAGGTCCCACATCCCACCTTGCCACCAGCTCCCCAGCGGGTGCCCATCCCCCTGCCCGCAGTGCCAGCTGGGGCTGTCCCTGCCACAGGGACCCGCTCCCTAACCCAGTCCCCTGCTGTCCCCCAGCCGCTCTCTGTCACCCTGATGCCGCAGGGATGGATGTGAGTGTCCCGGGACAGGGGGGTCCATTTGCCTCCATGGAGCTGCACTTCGTAGCAGCACCCTGGTGCCACGGTTTGGCTCGGGAATGTGAGCAGCATTCAGCCCAGCACGAAGTCCTTCCATCTCAGCCCCTCCATTTCCCCATCCCTGCCCTCTCCCTTCTCCCTCGCCCCCATTTTACACGCCCACGTGCATGTGGGCACAGCTCAGGCACCGGCTGCTCTGCACCCCGGCGATGCGGGGCTGCGGGGTTGGAGCATCCCTCAGATGGGCAGAGATTCCCCTCCGGAGCGAGGCACCCCGAGCCCACCACCACACTGCCAGTCACTCCGAAGGGACGGCGGCCACACGCCCCAGATTTACACACCAGCTCCAAAAAAGGCACAGAAACCAAAACAGAGGCACACGCCTGCTCACTCCTGCGCCCGTTTAAAGCCACACGCTGGGCGGGACACGGAGCATCCCTCCACACGGGGAGCCGGCATCCCCTGCTCCACCCTGGGCGCTCCGGGCTCCCCAGGATCCCCTCGCTGTGCACAGGCAGTTCTGTTTGCACACACACACAAACACACACACACACACACAAACACACACACACTGATCCGGGCACACGCGGTGACACCTGGACCAGAGGAGCTGAGCCCTCCCCCGCAGGAAAGCAGGGTCAGGCAGGGCGCTGGCTCACCCGCCCTGGGACAGGGGTAGGGAATATCCTGGGTCTTTCCAAAAGCCACCAGGATTCTCTGGGGGCTGCCAGACAGGCTGGGTCTCCTGCAGGTCTAGTCAAGCCCCGGTGAATCCACACAGATAAATTCCCTAAAGAAATGTGAGGGGTGCCCACTGCTTTGGCTTTCCTCCTCAGCTGTCCTGTCCCTCCTCCCGGCTGGAGAACTTCCCAAGGGAGAAGCAGCCTTCTTTTCTGGGAGCAGCTTTTCCATAAGAGGGGCAGTCGAGCCCTTCCCAGGCAACTCCAGACGTCTGGGGTGTCCCGAGCCCCCAGCCAAACACCCATCAGCAGCCCCTGAACTCAGGTAGGGACAGAGAAGCAGGTCTGGGGCTGGCAGCCCCCATCCTCACTCGCGTGCCCTCTCCGATTCCCACTGCATTCTCTCCATGCCCATCTCCTTTCCCTCATCTCCAGCAGTTCCCAGCACCGCTGAGTCTCTCTCCCATCCAGGGCACAGCCCCACTCTGAGCACCCCAGCCCCATCTCCAACTTACTTGCCCAGTTCCTCAAAGAGCTGGTACTCCTCAGTGAAGCGATTGCAGGTGATGGTGGCCATCCCGAGGGGCTGGAAATGCTCCCTCCCGGTGCAGAGTTTGGGGCAAGCAGCTCTCCTCTCACTCCCTCCCTCTCCGTGTGCTCCCGGGGCTCTCTCCTCGCTGAGGTAAATAAGGGAATATGTTTGATTGACAAGCCCAGAGATAATGATGAGGGCAATTTGTCTTCTCAGCTTCACAAGCCTTCGTCAGCATCCCCGTCCCCATGGTGACCACCGCTGCCAGAAACGCCCTGTTTCTGTTGCCGGGGCAACTGCTTCCCAAACCCGCCGCCCTCCGTGGGGACCGGGGCCCTGCTGGGGACCCGGCCCGGGGGCTGCCCGGGGGTCACCCACCTGCTGCAGAGGGGGGAATAGCTAAAATACAACTATTAAAGGCAAATTCAAGGCTGTGGCATTGGTAAAATAATTGGGGCAAAAAAAGGTTTCCATGGAAACCGTGGTTTCCATGTTGCAGGAGGATGCTGTCACCCCAGCAACTGCTTATCACCCCCCCCCCCCCCCCAAAAAAAAAAAAAAATCCAGGCCCTGCTGGTACCTGCAGCAGCATTCCTGGGGCCCTGGGGGGCTGCGGGATGGGACACGCTGCGGCGGGAGGGAGCAGATGGAGCAGAAGTGTGTCAGGAGAAGCTGGAGAAACCATGGCAGGTCCCCAGGTCCCCACACTGTCCCGCCTTCAGCCAGGGTCCCCGCGGGGGCTGGCCCCGATCGCACTGCAGGGTAGGGCTGCCTGCTATCCACTCCCCTCTGTGCCCACTGTGTCCCCCCCCAAGGGCCCTGGATTCCCCTGGAGCAGCTCCTGAGGGTCCCCCAGAGAGGGGAGAGCAGCCTGGCCTGAAGCACAGCCAGAGGGGAGCACAAGACTGTGTCCTGGGGTGATGTGTCCCTGTGTGCCCATGCCAGGGTAGAAAGGGGGAAGTTTCAAAGTGGGAATAGGAGGAAGGTCTGGCCCCCTAGTCCTTGGATTTTTTTGTTGCTGAGTCGCCTCTCTGCTGTGCTGAACATAAGAAAGCACAAAAAATGCAATAAAAGAGGAGTTGTGAGGTCCAAAACCACAGGGAAGGGGTTTCCCTCTGAGCCTCCACCAGCACTCACTGGGGATCCAGAACCTCCCCCTCTGCCTACATCACCTCTTGCACTTTCCACCTGCTGACTTCCCCCAGAAGAGCTTTCTACTGAGCTTTTGTCCCATTCCTGGATGATTCTGCAGCAGCAGGACCCTCAGCACAACAGGAGAAGGGACTCCCTGTGCCGGCTGGGAGGGCATTGCCTTTGGCAGCTGAGATGGATTGAGTTGCCTTTCAAGGTGCCATGGAAGGGTTAAAAGGAAAATAAAAGGTTCTAACCAGACAAAAATAGGGAGAAATCTTTGAGAGGGGAGAGAGGAGGAGCAGAGAGGGAGAGAAGAAAGGAGGTGGAAGTGGAGGAGGACAGCAAGTGGTGGAGTGAGGAAGAGGAGGGGGAGGAGGAGAAAGGTCTAATGGCTTTTCCATTAATTGCACCATTACCCACCTTCATCCCCACCTTGCATCCCCGCATCCAGCCTCCTGCTCCTGTCTGGTCCCATCCAGGGGACCCTGGTGGCAGAGCAGGGACTGATTCCCAGCCACGGATAGGCACAGGGATGGGGCCACAGTCGCCAGGGGCTGATGCCTCCAGACCCACCCAGGCCATGCCCTGGCATGGGCAGAGCACACCAGGCACCCTCACCTGGGCAGCAGGCAGTGCACATGTGCCATCTGTGCCCCGGGGACACGATGGTCCCTAAAACACCTCCTTGCATCTGCACAACTCCTCCCCATGTCGCTCCCACAAAAATGGGGTTTCAGTCCCCACCCCAGGGCTGTGCCAGGAGGAGGGGGCTGCCGTGGGGGACGGCGCATCCGGATGCTTGTGGGAGTGCTCTCCTCCTCCAGTGTTTTGCTGCCAGCCCCCAGCAGTACTTTGGAACCCTAAAGGCAAGAGCCCCCACTCCCGAGACCCCAGGACCCCCGCGGGTGGCTCTGTGCCCCTGCCTCACTCCCACCTCCCTCCCACCTGCGCTGATGTTCGTGTCCCCGTGAGCTCGGCAATGTGACCTGCCCCCCACCCCCGGCCCCCCCCCACACTGCCACACGTGCTCAACCCCACATGCGTGACTCTGCGTGCTCCCGGAGCTGGGGGGAGGGATCTGTCCCTTCCTTCCCCCTGCTGCACCCCTGGCACCCCAAACCCCTCACCCGGGCAGGGAGTGATGGCAAAGCCCCCACGAGGACCCTGCCTCCCTCCCCAGGGCTCTCCTGCCTGGCAGGGACACGGCTCTCCAGGAAAAGTTTCTCCTGCTCTGCTCTTCTCTCTATTCAATTTTTTTTCCCCTTTTCCTCGACATTTTTCCTTCTGAGGGTAAGGGGGTGTCAGACTTCTGCATGCTGAATATGCTCTGCTTTGCTGATGTTTTCCCAAGCAGGAACTGCTGCGTGGTCCCACTCCCGGGTACCTGGGGACAATCCAAGGGGAGCAGGAGCTTTGAGTGGAACCTTCCACCTCTGGGCTGTGGGCTCCCCTGCAGAGGGGAGTAGTCCCAGTCCTCTCCCAGAGGCCTCAGGATATTCTTAGGATGTGTCTGTTCCCAGCATTGTTCCTGCAGGGCTTTAGGAGCTGCTCTCCTGCTGCCGTGCTCGGGTCTGGCCACCTGATGGAGACCTTCATGCCCTGTGCTCCTCTCCATCACTGGGCTGCCTCTCTAAAAATCATCCTGCTCTCCACACCCCGCTCCAGCTCTGCCTGCAGAGCTTTAGTTTCTGCATTCCAGCACGGGGCTGCCCCTGGGTGGGCACCCAAGGTCTGAACTGCAAACACACTGGATGGGCAGCTCAGGAAGGATCCCCGTGTCCTGGGGGGCAGCAGCAGGTGCCCCTGGCCCAGGGGATGGGGCTTGCAGCAGTGCCTCACACACCAAACCAGCCAGCCTGCCAATTACGTATTGCAGAGATCCCAAAATTACTGGGACAGCTTCACATGCAAGCTGGGGTCTGGGGGATGCTCAGTTG
This sequence comes from Petroica traversi, assembly GCA_025920805.1. Classification (NCBI taxonomy): domain Eukaryota; kingdom Metazoa; phylum Chordata; class Aves; order Passeriformes; family Petroicidae; genus Petroica; species Petroica traversi. The sequence continues at coordinate 6,558,232 of JAHLSL010000025.1, read as the reverse complement.
CTGTCCTCTGGGAAGCTGAATTTGGGGTTATTTTTAGACAAGATTATAAATACCGTGGTGGGGAGAGCTGATTTACATTTAGGGCTGTGTTTGCAAACGTGCCCTGTCCCTACGGGCCCAGCACTTGCTCCTGCAACCACAGGAAGCTGCTTTTGGCTGAGACAGGGTGTCCTCAGTGCCACCTGACAGTGGGGTTCATAGGCAAAGACCCTGCTGTGGACGTGTCCATGATACTTGGGGACACGCAGTAGGTGCCATGTGGCTCCCTGGAACCATCATGCTCTGGATCTGAGTGGGGGGGAACCTGCAAATCCATACGTCCTCAGATCCCTGGCACGAGAAAGGACACAAGTGCTCCTGGTGCAGAACTCCTTCTGCTCAGCATGAGGTGCTCAGGGCGCTCTGCCACTCTCCCACTGGGGCAGTTTGCTGGGACCCATCCCCTGTCCTGGTACTGGGCTTCTTCCCTCTCTCGGCTGGGAGTTCCCCGTGGGGCTGGAGAGGCTCTGACGTACCCCCAGTCCTCTCTGCCACATTCCATCCCTATTCCATCCCCATCCTATGCCACTCTGCTCCTCTTCCCAGCGCAGCCCAGCCCAGCCCCACCCTCCTCTTATCCTCCTCCCCATCTCCATCCCATCCCATCCCAACTCCATTCATTCCCAGCCCATTCCCTTCCCACTCCCTCCAGCCAGCAGGGTGGAAACAGCCAGGAGACAGCCAGTCCATGCCGACAGAGAGGCAGCCACCACCCCTCCATCCCTGATTGCCCCGCCTGCATCCCCTGCCCCATCCCGCCCAGGCCGCCATCCTACACCCAGTTCCTGCTGGGAATCTGGAGCTGCCTGGGGCTTGCCAGGCGCTTTGAAGGGAGTTTGGGAAGGAGGGGAGCCTCAGCCTGTCTGTGGAAACACAAACACATCTCCCGGGTGCAGGGAACTCCACCGCCTGAGCATCTCTCCAGCTGCATTAACCCCTTGGCAGCCAGAGTACGCACAGAATCCTAGGGGACTTAGCTCTCTGAAAACATGGGATTTTGGCACGTTGCTGTGTTTTCCCCAGCACAGACCATTAATGAACATTGCTGTGGTGAGGAGAACACGTGGCAGCAGCTGCATCTCCTTTCCCAGCCCAATGTTCAGACACAGCACAGCTGGAATCAGTGGTGAAGGACAACTGCTGTCCTCGGGCTGGAGGTTTTGCTCTCTCCGAGCACCCAGAGATGCTCCTGCCTACTTCTCCTCTTTTTTTTCAGGGACTAAGATTTTCCTTCAGCTCTTTCTTCTTGCAAAGATCCAGAGTCCAACTATTTTTAATTAAAATACAGATGACAGCAGATCCACCACCGTGGCCAGGCTGACTGCAAACCCGGCATCAGCCCAGCAGATCCAAACCTGGAAAGGAAGTGAGACCAGACGAACCTTTTCATGGGGATGTTAGTAAAAGGGAAGGGAGAAAAATCGAGCATGTTTTCATGGAAATTTCCGTTTTTGAAGGAAAAAAAAATAAAAGAAGGATAAACTTGGATGCATTTATATAAATATGGAAATGAAAGCCATTTTCCCAGCCTTGTCACCACCCCACATCCAGTCCTGTTCTCCCATTCTCTTCAGCATCAAGTCTCCCTTAGCCAGTATTTGTTCCCAAGCCCCTCTAGCATCACCCCCTGCCCTCCCCTGGCTTTGGCTCTGCCTGCAGCAGCCTCCTCTTCTTCAGCAAAACGTTGCTTTATTTTCAGCAACCAGTTGGCTTTGCCAAATCCAGCCAGTGCTGCAGCCCCGCTCGTGGTGCACATCCCCAGGGACCAGGCTGGCTGGCTGAGGTAGTTTGAGATGTGGAGCATCCCTTTGGGGCTCACCTCCACCCAGGTGATGCCATGGAGTCCAGTCCTTTTGGAGACACATGGTAAGGGAGCAGGGGTGGAGATGGGGCTGATGGAGGAGCTGAGTCCCCCTCTGAAACCTGTCCTTGGGATGTGCCTGCAGGGATGCAGGGAGCCCACGGGATGGGATGGCACAGCCCAGTGCTGGGCGTGCACTGAGCAGCAGGGACTGGCGCACACACTGCCACACTCTGGCTTTTCAAACTCCTTCCCAGCTCTACAAGAAGAGGCCTCCTCTCTTCTGCCTTGCTGTCAGCTGTTTTTTTTTTCCTTTGTTTCTATAGAAAATCCTAATTCCCCCAAATAATCCAGCTAAGAGTAAGAAAAAAAAATACAAACATGTCATTGCATTTTCTTCCCGTCCTCATCCCTCTCTCACACACAGGGCTTGAAAGCGCACTGAAAGGTATTCAGTGTGCACGCTGCCAATTGTCACATCTTTCAATGACAGATTTTAAATGAATGTTATTTTGCAAGGGAGAAAGAGAGGGGGAAAAGAAAAAAAAAAAAAAAAGAAAGCCCACACTGCTCATCCAAGAGCTGACAAGTCCTAACGGGCCTCATTTTCCAGAGACAAAAATAACTATTTTCAAAATTCACAGCAGGGCCTTCGCCTACACACGCTGCACCAAGAGAAACCTGTGGGGAGAAATGTAAAACACATTGTGTAAATGGAAATGCACCATGCATCCAAAACGGTTTTAAAGCTATTTACCCCCTTTCATCCTCGCCAGCTCTCCTGCGAGCTCACGTACGCGCGCTCGCACCCTGCCGAAGGCGCGGGGGCCCGGAGCTGTGCTGGCTTCCCTGGCCCCCGGCGATGGGATGGGCTGGCTCCCCACAGCAGCGGATGATGGGGAGGTGTTTTCCTCCCCACGCGTGCGCTGCTGGAAGAGCAGTGCCCATCTGCAGCGAGGGGATGTGGCACGGTGCTGGCAGGCGGGAGACGTCCCCATCATCCCCGTCCTCCACCGTGGCTTCAAAGTCCGGCAGCTACAGAACGGCACCTCAGCTTCTGCAGAGACCTTCTTGAGATCTTCCCTCTGCCCCAGGTTCAGCAGTGGGTTGTGGGGACAGTGACAACTCTAGCACTGGGAAGGGGCAGCTGGGGGGGGTTGGCTGGTTGGATGTGTAGGATTCATAGGGAGGAACAGGGGTGCTTAGAGCCATGCACATGAGGGGGCTGTCCAGGTGAATTTTGGGTTAAAGGGTTTGCTGGGTGGCTGACACATGTGGAGTCCACCAGAGCCTGGGCCAAACCTGCGTCCCAAATGTGGGGCCAAAGACAACCACCTGTCCTCTGAGAGCATCCAACCATGCCTCCATGGGCCACAGCTCCTCACCATGGCTGCTCCCAGCCCCCCCAAGCCAGTGGAGAGGGGAAGCCATAGCCCCACATGAGGTCCCTGTAGCAGCATGACTTAGTCCAGCCACACTGATCTCAGGTCTGACATCCATGGTTGGGAATCCATCCCTCCACAAAGAAGCAATGCAATCTTGGGTTTGAGGGAGGCCCTCGAGTTCCCAGAGCAAGAGCAGCTGCTTGGCAGCAGGCTGAGAGCCTGGAGAAAATAGAGGGAAATGGTGAGGGTTAACATGAAGGCAGAGCCCTCCATGCTTCCTCCTGCCATTGATGGTGGCCAAGACTTAAAGTTTATGATTGGTTGCAGAATCCTTGAGGAAAGGGTGTTTCTCTTTGGAAGTGGCTGTGCAGGGCCAGCCCAGCTCAGCACAGTCATTCACCACCACCAAGCACTGCAGCAGAGACCATATTGCCCTTCCTCACCCACGGGGAACAGCTCCCTGTGGCCACTACTCCAGCCAAGGAGGAGAAGTGTTTTGGAGTGAATCCTGGAGCAAGGGAGAGCAAGAGAGAACTGGCCACCTCCCCATGTGTCCTTCTCCCTCGTTCCCACCCCACGGCACTGCAGTCCAGAGCTCCACCCTGGCCAGGATGGGTGGATGCTGGGGGAGTGTCCTGTCAGATGCGGTTGGACATGAGCCTGGTGTTCAGCTTGCGGAAGAAGGAGCGCAGCTTGCAGATCTTGCACTTCTTCTTCTTGTTCCTGCTTTTCACAGGCTCCCGGCCATCTTCCCACTCCTCCCCATCATCCTCACTGGCCCAAGGTCCCCAGGCACCGCCGTTGAAGTCTGGGTGAGCCCGAGGGTTCTCTGCAGGGTACCTCACTGGGATGGCTGTCCGGTTGTAGTGCACCAACCTCATCAGAAGGGTCCTGACCACGTCTGGGCGCTGCTCTGAGAGGTCATAGCGCTCGTAGGGGTCAGCAGTGATGTTGAAGAGCCACACGGACTTCCTCAGGCCATCAGTGAGACGCTCCAGGTTCCACCAGCTCCCTGGGAAGTTGGTCAGGGTCTGTGGGGGGATCCAGTCACTGTAGCCTGGGTCCCCAGTGAGGAGCTTCCACTCGCCAACCCGGATGGAAGCTTGCACAGCCGTGTTCCAGATGCCAAAGCCATCCTCCAAGGAGCCGTACTTGGCATGGTTGTACAAGGGGTCAATGTTGTGCAGGATTTCAGTGCGTGGAGACTCCTTGCCCTCACTGATAGCAGGCCAGACATCATAGCCATCCAAGCCTTGGACATTGCTCAGGTTGCCCCTGGCCAGGCTGACCAGAGTCGGGTACCAGTCTGTGATGTGAACCAGTGCCCAGCTTGTCCGACGCTTGCGCTTGATCAGGGGACTGTGGACAAAACCAATGCCACGCACTCCCCCTTCCCAGTACGTCCCTTTACGGCCCCGTAGTGGCCAGTTACTTCCCCCGGAGAAGGTCTGCCCACCATTGTCTGTGGAGAACACGATCACACTGTTGTCATAATAACCGTACTTCTTGAGGGCCCAGGTGATGTTCTTCACCGCCTCGTCCATGCAGGTCACCATGGCCGCGTACTTGCGGCGGGCGACGTTGCCCATGGAGCGGTAGCGGTAGATGTACTCCTTGGGGGACTGCAGGGGCGTGTGCACCGCCTGGAAGGCCACGTAGATGAAGATGGGCTCCTTGGGGCTGTGGGATGCCAGGATCTTGCTGACGCGCTGGGCGTAGAGGAAGGTGGAATACTTCCCACTCTGGTCCCAAGCCACATCCTCCCCTTCGTGCAGGTCGTAGCCACAGACGCCCGGCCCGTCGCAGTTGTCGTAGGTGTAGTAATCCACGTTGCCTGTCAGGGAGCCCAGGAAGGTGTCAAAGCCCCGGCGAGTGGGCAGGCACTCTTTCTTGTAGAAGCCAAGGTGCCACTTGCCCACCATATGTGTGGAGTAGCCGGCCTCCTGCAGCTTCTGTGGCAGAGTGACCTGGTCCAGGGGCAGGCAGTTGGGCTGCCGAGGGCGGATGATGGAGTGCTGCAGTCCTGTGTGGATCTGGTACCTGCCAGGAAGAAGAGCCAGAGGGAGCAATGGTGAGGTGGTGCAGCACCAGGTGAGGATGTGATGGCACTTTATGTGTTAGAGATGCAAAACACACGATGCAAAGAACACAGAGGGGCTCAGCAGACATCTCACAAAAATGCCAGCAGCAGTTGTCCCCACTGCTGCCAGCCTGGGGAGGTGGCTGGGCTGTGTCAGGGTTGGGCAGCACAAGCAAATGGGTTCACAATGCCCCACCTGAATGTCCCCACCATCCCTGTCCTCCCCTGCTTTGCACACCACAAAAATGTCTGGGAGTCCTCAAGAACCATCAGGAGAGAAAGGAGGCCTGTGCCTGGACCCTGCTGGGCTCCACCACCCCAGGGAGTAGGTGACCACATCCACAGGCACTTCCCTGAGGCCCAGTCCTCATCAGGAGATGGTCTGGTGGGATCTGCCTCCTGCAGTGAGTGCTCACCACAGAGCACTGCCCCAGAGAAAGCCCCACCTATCCTAGAAGGCAGAATGGCCCAGGATAAGTGGAAATCTGACTATGCTGCCGTGGGAGAGGGTGATGGAGCAACATCCTGCCTGTGCAGGCCAGTGCAGCACTGAGCACACATGCAGGGAAAACACAGACCAAGGGCCTCACAGCAAATCTCCAAGGGCCAGTGTGTCAGGGACCACCTGGGGACACAGCTCCTTGCCCAGCACCAAAACACCTCCCAACTAGAGACCACCCTCTCCCGAAGTGACAATGATTACCCAGCAGCATTCACATTTTTGCTCTTGCCATGTGCCACTATTTATCCTGTGTGGAAATCAACTGTTCACCCAGGAAGCTTTCTAGAGAAATCCAGATAAGCTGGAGGATTTCCATCCTCTGCCAACATACCAGGGCATCAGTTTAGCAGCAAGCTAGGGTTAAGCCCCTCAGACCTACAGAAGTGACCAAAGGGGGACATGAGGAGGTTGTGAGCAGGCACTGGCTTACCTGCCAGTTATCAGCTGGCTCCGGGACGGGGTGCAGATGGGCTGGATGTAGTAGTTCTCCAGTTTCACACCCTCTGCTGCCAGCCTGTCCAGTGTGGGCGTCTGGATATCTGAGCCGTGATAGCCGATGTCGTGGTAGCCCTGGTCATCGGTCAGAATGAAGATGATGTGGGGTGGCCTGGTGAAGGTGGGAGGCAGTGATTTCTCCATGGGGTCCGTGGCCACATCAGCCACCAAATTGGGCTTCATCCAGTCCCAAGATAAATAGCCAAAGCTGAGCAGGCTGACGAGCGAGAAACCTGTGAGGGCATAGACGGCCATCCCGAAGCACTGTGCTGCCGGCCAAGGGAGTTACTGTCCCAGCATCGTCTCAGAGCCACGAAAACAGCAGATTTCCCCCCCCTCCAGGAGGGCTCCCTGACCTAGGGGATGCTCCCTGCAGCTGTTTTCGCGGGAGCAGCTTCCATCAAGGCACACTCGCGTGCACACAAAGAGCTTAATCCGCCGGGGCTGGGTTGCCTTCAGTCAAAGGAAAATAAGCCTCGCTCTGCTCCAATCACACACATCTGCACGGCAGGACGGGCTCCTCGCAGGGACTGGCGGCGGCCCGGAGCCGCTCACCAGCGTCCCGAGCGTTGGAAACACTTCCTGGCTTCCTGGGGTTTTCTCCGTGGTGTTATTTCTTTATGAAGAGCTCCATAAAATCCTCGTCGGAGAAAGTTGCTGGTTTCTTGTCTGCCCCAGCCCTGCGCCTGCCCGGCTATCCAGACGGCTCGCTCGGGATACGACGATCCTTGTCTTTAAACTCCTGCGGAAGAGGGTGCTAAAGTTCAAGCCCAGGGGTGTTGAGCTCTCCTCCTCACTCTCCGGGCAAGAGCCGCCCTCTCCTTTTCCCAACCTCCGCTCCAAGGCAGAGTCCCAACATCTGTCCAGGAGTTGCTCTAAGCCGCCAGGTTTATGGGGAGCTGCCGGCTCGGCCCCTCCCAGCTCAGCAGCTCTAGCAAAAAGCTGGGAAGCCCCAGAGCGTGCAGGGTCCTAAGCGTGGCATTCCCTGAGCCAGAGATGCTTCCCGCCCTGCTTGCACCGGGGCGTGTGACACAGGATCAGGACCCTTGGTGGGATGCTCAGCTGACGTCCCCCCAGCAGCCAGCCCGGGAGGGCAGCAGGAAGGGCTGGGTTTCGGGAAGGGATTGCTGGGGCCAGCTGCCCGCACTGACAGGATCACTATCCAAATAAATCCTGAACAAGGGGGAGCTGCAAAAACTTGTTTGAACACCCCCAGTGTTAATAAAACCACCCGGGGGCTTGCAGAGCACTATGGAGTGGGGTTGGTGCTGCTGCACCCATTTTTTAAGTGGGGAAACTGAGGCAGCAAAGGGCCATTGTCACAGCCAGACAGGGGCAAGGTTTGGTGGGAACCAGAGACTTCTGCCAGTGCAGGGGTACCTATCTGAGCTTGGGGTGCTGGGACAACGGGCCAGTGCCCTGATGCTTCAGTGGGGTTTCTGGCAGAGATGAGCAGTGACCCTGTGCAGTCCCTTCTGCAGAGCCAGCATTCATCAGGCATCAGGAAGCCCTCAGACCTGGTCTGCGTGGTGTCCCCTCCACTTCCCCAGTGAAGGACATGGCCCAGGAAGTGGGAATTTGGTAGCAACATCCCACTCACATTCACCTACCCCAGTCAGAGGTGGGAGCTGAGTCCTGTGGCTGTTTGCAGTCCCAATGGGGACCCGAGGGGTCCCAGCACCAGGTACCCCAACAGCCCCTAGCCCAGCCACCCCAGCTGCCTTTACAGCTGCAGGGCTGGGGTGGGGGCTCACTGGGGGTTTGGGAGGGCTCTGCCATCCGAACTGGCTCAGAAGAGCAGAAGAGACAGATGGCTCCAGGACCCCTACATGTCCCCTTCCAAGATCCCCTCCTTGGGTCCCCTCCCTGGGCTCCCCCCACACTCCCTGTCCTTCCACTGACCCTCCAGTCCTCAAGTGTCCCCCGTTCCCCATGCCAGCCTGCTCCCTAGCACCCCTGACACACAGAGGAGTGGGGAGGAGGGAGCACAAGGCTCCTCACTCCCAGGGACAGGGGTGGCTCCCAGAACAGCAAAGGGATGGGCTTCTCCCTCCTGGCTTAGATGCAGGCAGAGAGGATGGGGTCAAGGACAGGGATTGGGACAGAGCCAGCTCCAGCCAGGGCTCAGGGGCTTGCAGGAGCACAGGGAGGGGTGCAGGGGCAGAAGCAGAAGGCAGGGATGGATAGCTGGGTCCTGTGCTTTTGCCTGCTGGCAGGAGGCCCTGTTCACTCGACAGAGCTCGGAAGGGCTGGGCTGAGCCCTTCAGTGAGGTTTGATTAATCCCCAGAGGTTCATCTCTCATTTCTTCTGTCCGCTTATCTTCTCCCTTTCCCTTGCTCCTTCCCATCACTTGCCTCCCTTTTCCTCCCCAACATCTTTAGTTTTGAGCAATACCCTCCTCTTGAAAAAACCTGGACCTGACTAAAGGGGAATAGAGGTGGGGGATTTCTGTCTCCTGGGCCCTGTGTTCTCCTGTACACATTGCTCCACACACACCCCGAACCAGAGACAGACTTTTCGCCGGGATTGTAATCAGAGCTCTTTCCAAATAATAAATAATGGTCCACTTGGGTGAGTGTTACAGATGAGAGAGGAAATTGAGAATGTCAGGCCTGAGACATGGCAGAGAAAGTGTGTTCAAGGCAACACAGATCACTGATAAACAATGTCTTGCTTGGGGCCAGAGGACGAGCAGGAGGGAGGTGCAGGAGGGGGGGCAGCAGAAGGGATGTGTGGCCACAGGCATGGGACTGGAGCCCACCTATGAGGAGCAGGGCTGGATCCCACCTCTGAGAAGCAAGAGCAGAGCCAAGCACCTCCTGGGTGTGTGGATTAGCAGCTCCATAGCTGTGTGGTGGGTCACGTTCAGCTCACACCCTTAGGACAAGGAGGCACAGGCTGGGAGAGTCATCTTGTGTTTAAACTGCTGTCAATGGCCAAAGCTCAGAGGGTTGAAAGGAGGGAAGGAGGGGGCAGCAGGGACGTGGGCACATGCTGGCACAGGGAAGGGACCTTCTGTGCCAGCCAGGGCAGGCGGCTCAATTAAATCAGTGATGGCCCTGGGTCTGGGGAGGAAATAGCAGGGTTAACTCAGCTGAGGGAGCTTTCCCAAGAGCCAAAGGGTGAACAAATAGTGAATTTGTTGGCAGTGACCCTGCTCAGAGGGTTCAGGGACAGTTGGCTGGATCTCAGAAGCACATGGACACCTTCTGGGTGCTCCTCCAAGAAATTATAAAAGGGTGAAAAGCAGCAAGGGATACAGTGAAAACACTCTAGATCCCAGGAAATGGGGTGCAATGGGACCCGCAAATCAGCCCCACTGATATCATGGCAGGAGGCAGGAGGAGGGAGTGGCTAGCAGGGAGAAGGAGGAAGAAATGACAAGTCTGGAGTTTTGGGGTCAGGACGATTTAAGCTGTCTGCACAGCTGCTCTGAGAGTGATTAATGCATCACAAGGTCTAGGGATGGAAAAAGTACTCATGGCCTGCAGGCACCCCCTCAACCGCTCTTAATTCAAGACAGTCACTCGTCCAGCCTCACTCAAAGATGTCTTAAGAGCCAGGAGCTTCCTTGGAGAGCTCCAGCATGTTGCACAATAGGGAGATTTCCCCTGGCAGCCGGCCCAGCTGTGAATACTGAGCCAGCCAGCAGACCCTGCCTGCTTTGGTCCTGCATCTGCCCTGGCAAGGACAGCCCTGGTCCTCCCTGTCGCATCAGCTGCTGTGAAAAAGACACTGAATCTCCCTCCCAGCCTGATCTGCAATGCCATAACCAGCTCAGAGTGATGGGGAGGCCCATCAGGTGAGCTGGGTGCTGGATGTGGGGCTGGCAGCTGATGGGCAGCTCTGTGGGCAGAGCATCACCCACCCACACTCCACCCCAGCCCTTCCAGGTGCCTGCTGACCCTTCCCAGCTGGAAACTAGCTCCCCATGCTGAGGAATCACTCAGCAGCCAGGGTAAAATCACCAACCAAAGCCCAAAATGCTCCTTTGTGGTGCTTTTAAACCCAGGAACGTGACCTGTGAGACATCAAACACTGACCAGTGCCTGGACCAAGTCCCTCCGTGTCCCTGCAGCTGGCACAGCTCCTCACGTTTGCACAGCTGGTTCTCTGACCAAATATTTAATTATTACTTCTTTTTTTAAAATTATTAATTTTATGTGGCCTGGGGCAAGAATGAAAATAAACACAGCTCTTCCTGCTTTTTTCTCCCCACCGCCCCCCAGCTCCGGCCGCACTTGTGTTTTGGCTCTGAAAGTGCTCACTGCAAATGGGGTTATGCAAACAGGCTCCACATATTTCTCTGCGCCTGCGATCTGCCACGAGGGCCACACAGCAAAGTTTAAAACTAAGCCTCAAATCTTTCTTTTTTTTTTTACTTTTTCCCCCCTTTTCTTTATTTTTTAACCCTTCCCGGGGCCGTAGCTCTTTCAGCCCTCAATACTGCCTTTCTCTTGCCATCAATGGGGCATTATGGCAGGGGATTTATTGGAAGCAGAACTCCCAGGCTTTACAATGGGAGCTCTGTGCAAGGCAAATATTGCACAATCTGTTTGCACGCCGTCAGCTCACTGCCCTTCCCCCCTCGACAGCCCCACTCACGCCTCGGCCTCCGGCCTGCTGAAACAGGACCTTAAAAATCAGAAAAATGAAAGGTTTTTAATAAGTCCCCTCTCTCCTGCTTCAGAGCAAGACATTTGACCTAACAGGGCATCAGGGAACCTCGAAAAAACACTCCTTGTCGCTCTCACCTCTTAGATGTTTAAGGGTTTCCGCTCTCCCTGGCCAGCGTGTGATGCATTTACTCTTTTATTGGCATGATGAAAGAGCCTAGGCAACTCTGGAGAAGAAGGGAGCAGTCCCAGGAATGGGGAAAGGTTGTTTTGTCTAGAAAGGGGGGGAAAAGGCTGAGAGAAGGGTTGGCCAGGTAATCTCTGGTGAAAGAAAGAGACTGGAGGCACTGCCAGTCCCAAGCCCAGGAGAGGATGGGGCTGGAGGTGAGCACCTCTCCATTGAATTTGGGAGCCTCCACATGGTCCTGGACATCATGCCATCAACCTGGGGTATGGTCCTTTCCTGGACCTCTCCCTGTCATGAACACTCTTTGCTCCCCAGTGTCTCATCCTCCAGGGATATCCCCAGGGACCACCTTCCCTCCCTGGTACATTTCAGGTAAGCAGCATTTCTGCCAGGCACTTCCAGGACCTGTCTCCTCCCCACCAGCCCCCCATATTCTATTTGCCCACTCTAGAACCTCCTTTTTCCCACACAGAGCCCAGTACCTCTCTGCCTCTGGCCACATGGACTCTGCGGATAGAAACCAATTTTCTAGTGGCAACCACTGCGGCGAGACCTCGAGCAGATTACAGGGATAGGGTTTGGGCTGGGGGAACTCGGAAGTTTTTGAATACACCATAATTCACTCTCTGGGAGCTGAAACCAGAGGAGGAGAAAACAGCAAATCTGCATTAGTTCCTGGTTATGCAACCTTGATCATTGCTGAAAGAATGAGGAGCAGCAGCAGCCGTGGCACAGGATGCCAAAGCCACCAGGGTAGCGCGTTATGGGGCAGAGAGGAGAGCATCAGCTGTCCTCTGACAGGGGCTCTGCATTTTTTTCATGAAGCCAAGTGGTGTTTTTTTCAATTCTCTGCCTGTATTTCACACTATTTGAGCAGTTGAAAATAACCATCACCATCAAAATGCACTTGGAAGCCATAGCACAGTATTAAAGTATTTTCTAATGTAAACCATAGCCTCTAAAAACACATGTTTAGCTTGGCCAGGGTTTGTTCCCCATCAAAACACTGCTGCTCCTCTTCCTCCTCTCTGGGTCCTGCAGTACCAGCAAAATAGGAAATAAAAGCCCTGAATAAATTCCTCTTATGGTAATGAATTTTTCTTCTGTTTTTGGTCACTGTGATGATACATCTGAATGATTCTGCAAATCCTCCTGTGAAATGACTTCTACGCCTTCCCTCATGTTTGTTTTCTCCCTTCCCTTTCATTCAGGAGACTTCAGTCCATCAGCTTCCCTTCCTTCACATAATATTCTTTCCCTTGCCTTTCTCCACCCTCTGGGAAACTGCAGCTCGCCGCCTTCTCTCCTCTCTCTAACGACTTGCTTTGAAGAGTTGGAGAGGAGCCCATGGGTTTGGCACCGCTCCCTCCTTCCCATGCCTTATGGCAAGCTTTCCATGTCGCCTGGGTGCTCTCCCTCCTCATCCTGCTCCCTCTTCTCAAGCCTGAAATCCAGCAGCCCCTGAAGCGAGGTGCTCCCCACTGGAGCTTCACAGCAGAGCCCCAGGGCTTGGCAGTCTGGATGGAGAATTCCCCTCACAGGGATGAGTTGAGATGTGGATCTCCACAGGTTTCAGAGAGGGTGACAGGGGAAGCACCTCAGCTCTGGCTTTGCAGGCAGGACAGGCTGGAGATGAGTGTCCTGCCCAGGTGTGTCAGTGTTTGATGTGAAGATAGAGAGCACGTGGGCACATGGGGACATGGGGACATGGGCATGGCCAGGTCCTGTCAGGTTCTCAAGGCTCAGGCTCCTGGGGTGACTTTATCCCCAACACACCTTCCTGAAGGACTGAGCCTTGCTAAAAAAAATGTATAAAAAAAGAGTCAGCAGTTCCCTGGCCTCCGAGGGCTCTCTTTGAAGCAGAGAAGGTCCCAAGGCGGTGGAAGGAAGGATTTAAGCATTTAGCATAGCTGGTTTCTGGCAGCACTGCCATGTGACCCTGACACTGGCTTCCCCAGCATATTGATTTTGGATTCCCCCACCTTCATTCCTGACACGATTTATCATGGGAGACACAGAAACTCCTCAATCCTCAAAGTATGCAAGATGCTGGCATCACTTTCAGCCTCACCCGGGCTGGGAAAGAAAGAGCAATTCTTCCCAGCACCCACCTGGCAAATGTCTCTCCATCCCAAAGCCACTCCAGACTGCAACCCAGCACCTTTGGTGGAGCCCCTGAACAGGCTTCCCTCTTGGAGCTGCCATGGCCAGCAGGTATTCAGGCCCCCAGCAAACTCCCAGGTCCATGGGAGCAGCCGCAGCCCCTCCATGTCCTCCTAATACCCTACTGGGGTCCTGGCTCTCCTCCCAAGCCACAGCACTGCAAGGGACTGCCCATCCTCTCCCCAGAGCTGGGCAGCCTCCTGGCTCCTGCCTGCCCTTAAATTCCATCTCCCCTTTCAGGTGCAACCTCTTCAAAGGCAGCCGGTGGGTTTGGGCTGGCAGGAGATGCGACAGGCGGTGGGCAGGGTGCCCACCCTGAGCTCTGCTCTCTGCCCCAAGCCAAGGCATGGAGGACGAGGAAGATGAAACCCAGCACACCCTGGCTTGGCTCAGGTGCCTGGCCCAGACAAGGAGCCCTTTCTCACCACTGAGCTCGCAGCAGGGCAGGGCAGGATGGCCTCAGCACCCTGCTTGTTTATAACCCCACTTCAGCACAAGGAAAACACACCTGCCTGTGCCAGCCGGGCTCGCACCTGTACCCCCCTCGGGCAAAAGGACTCCTGTTTATCCAGGACGTGTTTCCTCAGCACCCTGGGGGACCATGGCAGAGATGCTGCTGCTCCCCAGCACCAAGGGTTGTTTTCCATCCTGGCAGGAGACGAAGGTGGGAAGCTCAGGAGGGGCATTTCAAAGGGTTTGACATCAAGGCTGTCTACCACCACGCTGCTGGAGCAGGAAAAGGGCAGGGAGCATGTCCGGCCAGACCCGCAGCTCCCCTCTGCCCACCCCATCCCTGCAGGCAGCAGCAAGCCCTGGGCACAGGTGCTGGAAGCTCCCACTCCCACCCTTTCAAAAGGTCTTTGTGCTGTTGAGCACCGTCTGGGGAGTGGTTCAGAACAGGGAACAAGCCCAATTAGACACTGCATTACTTAATACAAAAGATATCAATAATCCAGCAGGAGATGAGAGCTCTTTCTCGCCCAGGATGCCAAGAGCACAAATTGCTTTCTTGTAAGAGAAAGGCTTAATTTCCATAGAACATGACAGATTAAAGTACAAGTGGGTGGGTCCACTCTATTATTCATCAGTCTTCCGTGCTAACAGAAGAGGGTGTGCTGCCTCTTTTGAAGTTTCTTCGAAGGCCCAGGGTGCCCACAGATATTTTAACAGGGGGGAAAGCAAGATACAAGGCAATGCAGCTTTGATACAAGGGAATGCTGAGCACCCACATTCCCCTTTGCACTGGGTTTGCAATACACCAGCCTTGTTGCTGCTTTGATTCCCAAGAGGAGTCAAACCAGAAGGTTTTGGTTTAAACCCAGACACCTGTCTGACCTCTGGACCTTATACCAGCAGAGAAGAGATCCAAGACAACCATGCTGCTGTATCAGTCTTGCCCGAAGCCAAGCAGAGCTCCCTTTCCTGGCTGTGCAGTGAGCTCTGTCAGCAGAGAAATCTAGGATTAAACTTTGGAGCTAGGATTCCTCCCTCCTGAATGGGAAACAGAGCAGAATAATGAGAATAAAAACCAGTTTCTCTCAGCTGAATTTACTGAGTAGAACACTGGAGTATTTCACTCGAACAGAAAACCCCAGGAGTGATTCCTCAGAGGCAGCACATGGCATTTGCAGACAAACTCTGCAGGGTGAGATTGTGCCAGGAGAGGTTTAGATTGGATGTTGAGAAAAATTTCTTCACTGAAAGGGTAGTCAAGCATAGAAACAGGCTGCCCAGGGAAGTGGTGGAATCACCATCCCTGGAAGTGTTGAAACAACATGCAGATTTGGTGCTTAGAGACATGGCTTAGCAGTGAAGCTGTCAGTTCTAGGTTAATGGTTGGATGTGATGATCTTAGAGGGCTTTTCTAAACTTAATGATTCTAAGACTCTGTGATGGGTGTAAATAGCTTCATTCCAAAGCAGAGGGGCCTGAAGCAGCCTCCTCCTGGAGCCATGGGTGGGCTGTGTTCATTCCAGTGCAGGCAGCTGCCCTCCAGGAACAAGTAAAACCACCAGCTCAAGCACAGAGATGCAGTTTCCCAAAAAGAAAGCACCAAACCCAGCACTGAGAGACCGTGTAAGGCAACGTGGGCACCAAGCAGGACAAACGTAGGAAAGGGGTTGGAAGGGACTGGATGCAAAGTTCCAGGCAGGAACTGGGAGCTGAAGCTGAACCACAGCAAAAGACAGTGGAGAACTGTGCTCTGCAGACACTGGATCTGGAGCACCATGCCCATATTCCAAGCCCACCTGTTACCATCGAGGGCTTTCTGCTCGTAATCGCAGGCATAACTTACAGGGTGGTTGTTGGGAGGTTTAAAGTACCTATATCAATACTGCAGAGGGTGATTCATGATTATCTGCAGTAATCCAGAAGCTATACAAAAAATTGCTAATAATAGGTCTTCAAAACCGACATTTTAGTCAAGATAAAAAAATGACTGGAACAAAATCCAATCATGCTTTGCTAAAACTATAAATGGAAAGGTATAACCCATATTCAGCTCCCCTAAACACCAAGCTAAATGAAAACAGGCAATGTAGCTCAGCCCCAGGATCCAAGTTTAGGCAGGGTTCAGATCCTGCTCTGGAAGAAGTTGATTCTCGAATATGCTGAAAGCAGCTTGCAGTGTACCAGGGGCCACAGGACTGGCTTAAATCTAGGATGATAAAGGGAATTTGGGAAGGGGAAAGCATGAGCACGGATTATGCAGCTGCCCTGGCAGCACATGACAGACTGCTGGCAACTGCAGAGCTGCCAGAGCCAAGGCTGCAGCAGTGGGGATGCGGATGTGGGGCCCGGCAGGGTTCAGGTCCTGCTAAACACTATTTATTTGAGGCTGCCATGCAATCTGATGCACAGTTGCTAGGTGACCAAAGCCCAGGGATGCGAGGATAACACGGGAACGGCTGCGCAGGTCAGCCCTGGTCCAGCTCTTCAGCATCACATCTCCAGGATGGTCTCTGGGATGCAGCAGGATGTGCCTCCAGCACGAGGAGAGGGGTAAATACAGAGCTTGTGCAAGGGGATGCCACACACATGGTCCTGCCCCTCAGCCCGAGCTCCCTGCCAGGAGAAGGGAGCAAAGCCTTCCCCAGCCCCAGGTCCCAAACCTTCCTCTCCCTTGCAGTTCCCACATTCCTCCTGCCTCCAAATGCCTGCTTACCCTGTTGGGAAATCTCTTCTCACCCCGCCTGACTTGCACTGTTTCATCTGCCTACGGATCGGATAAGCTGATAAAATGTGCTGAACGCACCAAACGGAGCCCATTCCCTCCATCCGCTCCCCGCCGCCGGCTCATCCAAACCAGCGCCGCCGCGTCCAACACCCCGAAAATCTCTCTTGCCATTAACACTGCAACAGAGCACGGCATTTGCAGGGCCAAAGTAAACACCAAATCTGCAGGGATTTTTGTGGTATTGAGGATAACTTAACGACTGGAGCCTGAGGCAGATTTATTGTCACAATTTTCACTGAGGTCTGTAAAATCCAGCGTGTTGCAAGCCGGTCATTAACGTTGGCTTTAGGCTTTCACAGTTCTGCCTTGGGGAGTGGCAGAAAATGTTCTGTATGTTGCTGTGGGACTGAAGGTAAGCATGGGATCAGCTGTTCCTCACTGAAAAACCCTGGCCCCATTAGTTTTTGGCATAACCAGCCCCTCTTCTACCTTCTTCACTCTTTTCAAGGGAGAAAATGTTTTTTCTCACCTCCCTCTGGGAGGGCTTCGCAGTCCCAGATGGGTGAAGAAAGGTGGGATTTAACCCCATAGCAGCTCCCGGGAGCCGAAAAGAGGAGTCTTTCTTACTTTTTTCTCTACTAAACCATCAGGCATTTCATACCGACCACTTAAATGAAACCAGACTGTTTAGTCCAAGCAATTACTCATAAGCAGCTTCTAATTACTTCTAGTATTTAAAGAGAACAAAGGAGAATCTCCTTGGAGTGTAAATTCAGTGAAGAAGTTGCAGCTGCAAGAAAAAATCTGAGTTACCCGGGCACACACGCTCCTTCACATTACCCCATGTCTCTGCCACACGTGCACCTCCCAAAGCACTTAGGGGGCAATCACCACTTTGTCCCCTTGTCTTTTTACCAAACAGCATAAACAACAGATAAGAGTGAGGGGGTTTGCAAATATCCATCCCAATATGCCATATCCATCCTGCACTCCTGCAACAGTGTGAGGGGCAAAACAAATCCATGCTCTGTGGGAAAATGTTGTCCAGCTCTCCGGCCAGGCAGCCTGACCTTCCCGGGAGGCAGGGCCAGCCCTCAGCAGCCGCTCTCTCACCAGCAGCAGATAAGATCAGAGGTTGGCAGAGCCACCCTCCTGTCTGCTGCACTGCGGGCTCTTCCCATCCCATCCCAGCCCAGATGAAGTTACAAGGGACCTGGCTGGCACTGCAGGCCGGAGATGCCGTCGAGCCCACACCCGCTGCCCCGGCCTCCTGGGACAGAGGGAGGATGAGACTTCGGCTTGGAAACCTCCCAGAGCACTTCAATCTTCTGTCTTGGACAGTGCGTCGGGCAGCTGCTCAGAAGAAGCAGCTAGAAGCAGAATTGCAAAGATCATCCTGCAGGAAGTTCCCTGGTCCCTGTCCACACCACACCACAAACAATGTTGCAGTCTCAGAGGGAGAGAGAAGAGGCAGAAGGGACCACTGCTTCTCCCCAGGGAAGGCCACAAGGATTGGGATCTGCAACAGAGTCCCCATAGGGCCAAAAGACAACCAGCAGTATATGGCCATGGACAAAGAGAAGGCTGCAGCCTGTGAGGTGTGACATGTCCAGGATGACCCCACACTGGCACCCTGGGGACATCCCAGGAAGAAATAAGAGGAACAGGAGTGTCTTTCCTTCTCAGGATCACTGCAGGTGGCACAGATGCTCCTGGAGCATCCTTTCCAGTGGCACCAAGCTGCCTCCATCCCAGCCCTGTCTGAGTTTGGGTGGGTTCTCCACCAAGCCATGTCTCCAAGCCCCAGCATGTTTGGAGCACTGGGAGGTGCAGGTTTGGCTGGCCACAAGCTCTCCATGAGCACAAAAGACAGATGCAGAGCACCTCTCTCTTTTTCCAAAATTACTTTAAAATATGGGTTTTGCATTAGACCACCAAGGGGAAGCAAGGGCAAGGCTTCTCTCCCTGTCTGCTACAGCAATTTTGGGGAGTTCCCCCCCCCTCTTTTGGCAACAGAAATGGTTTGCAGATGCCAGCACTGATGCTAACTAAAGCTAGGTGAAATAAAAAAAATCTCTGGCTCCTCGGTACCAGCATCTCATTTCCAGCCAGCACTCTCTCCCATCCAGGACTTCATCAAGGACTTGCCAAGAGCCTCTGGTTGCCCTCCAAAGGGGATTGCTGTCCTCTGCCAGTCCAGGACACCTTCGGGTTTGTCCAGGGCCACCACAGCACAGGATGGCACTTTGTCACCCTCTTGTGGCTCACAGGGGCTGTCAGGCTTGCTGTGGCTTTGAGGTGGCCACATCCAGGACCCCTGGTCCAGGAAAGGCAAGGGACTGCCTTCAGCATCCTCCTTATTCCAGCATCCCTGCTTTGGCCTTTTGCTCCCAGGGGCGGGGGGAGGCTGTCCACCCCCGGAGGACCCGCAGCTCTCCCAGCTCTTCTGCCCCTCGAGTCAGGAGTCTCCAAGGCAATTTCAAGTTCAAGGAAGAGCTTCCCTCAACATCCCTGCTCACCCCACACTCCCGGCAAGCCATGGGAAGTGCCTGCGAGTCATCCAGATTGAGTTGCTTTAAGGCACTCCCTCCTTCCCGGTTTGGGTGGCTGAAAATCTCCTACCCAATTCCCAACCCACCCAAATCTCAGCTAGGAAATTAAGCTGCACCAGCCTCTGAGACAGAGAGAGATTCATTCAGCTTTATCTGAAAGCCATTTCAAGTATGTCCAGATTCCTAATGAAACTTGGATAAAACCCCAGAGATTAATAACAGTGCAGGGCTTTTCTGGATAATGGTTTTCTTCTGTTTCCAAGAGAAACATATATATATGTGCTTTGGTAGAATCTCTGCATACATTTTTTTGGCAGAAAAGCCAAAATAAATCCTTGTACTGCAACAACCCTCGAGCAAGATAAGGCAAAAATCTGTTTGCAATTCCAGTCTATTGTTGTCATACACAGATAAATGGATATCTCTGGCCATGCTGCCCCCTCAGCAAGGCAGGGAGAACAGGGACTAATGCTGCTACAGAAGCTCATCTCAGCTGTCCCCATCACTTAAGGTCCAAATCTGCTCCCCCCACATGTTAGTTCTTCATAAAAACATGTGTACATTTTGCTCCTGCCTTAAACTTGAGGTTTTTCTGGTACAACAAAGTTACATCAGTCTGGAGAATATGCTTGGAGCCAGCGTGGGGTTGTGTCCCACTTGAGCAGAGGCAAAATGCTTCACATTCCACCTGGGAAGCCCAGGAGCAGACAGGTTTGGATACCAGGAGCACAAGGCGCTCAAAACCCAAACCTGTTTCATCCTGCCCACCTTCCTGTCTGGCAGAGAGCAGGCAGAGCTTGTGCTGACAGAGAGCAGAAGTTGTGCTGGGGGTCCCTCCCACCCTTCTGGCTGCCTGTCCTGGGCAGGGTCAGAGGGTTTGGGCTGCAGCCAGTCAGGCTGGCTCAGCACTCACACTTTCAGAGGATGAGGATGCTGTGAGCAGGACCCTGCCCACCCTGGCTGCTCATGCCACGAGCATCAGGAAGGGCTGGCAACCCTGCAACAGGAGGCAAGGCTCATGCTGGGTGTGCTCACAGAAATCTCCCCTGCCTTCACACTGAGCCCTGCCAGAGCAGGGTAGACCCTTGCAGGGTGTCATGTCCCTTGTGGGGTCTCCTCTCAACCTACAGCCACTTGGTCAACGAGTGCAGGTCCTGGGGAAGCTGTGTCTTCTCAACTCTTCTCCTCCTGAGGCAAAACTCCTAAGGAAGGGGCCCTCCATGACTGCCCAGAGCTCTAATGCACTGGCATCTGTCCACTCCACTCCCTTAACCACCGTGGCTTTTTCCATCTTCATAAGCAGGGAAAGCAATCAGTGTAATGAACGTCTCTGAAGCTCTCACCACGGCACTCAGGATGTGCTAAACGAAATAAACACACATCAAGAGCCCATTAATGGCCTTCTCTCGTGCCCAGCAGCCACATTCAGGCACAAAGAGACCAGGAAGGGACACTAATGTATAAAGCAGAAGCCCTCAGAAAGAGAGGCCTAAAATCTTACTTTTTTTCTCTCTTTTTTATCGTTTTCAGATTGCTGCAAACCCACTGCTATGCCCCACCAGTGTGGTGCCACAGGGAGGGTGGTGGAACGTGCTTCTTCACAGTGATGCTCCTCACAGTGATTCTTCCCCGGGTGACCTATCCTGCTGAGCCTTCCCAGCAAGCTTTCCTCTTTCCCAACCTCCCAGACTCTACACAGGAGGAATTCAGAGCAAACCAGCTGGCCACAGGTGGTAATTATGGTCAGGGACTATGGGGTAGAGACTGCCAGGCTGGGGGGACAAATCCTGCTGGTCTGGCGGGAGTACAAACAAAGGCCAACTCCTGAGGTGAAGTAATAGGACAGAGCCACAGCTATGGCAGAGGGGCACAGAGGGGCAGCTCACTGCTGGAAAACAAGAGGTTGTTCCTCCTTTTTCAGTCTCATATTGTAGCACCTAACCAGGAGCAAGAGTTTTGCTCTGATCAGAATGGAGCTGAGGAAGCTCAGGATGCTGGAAGGACACAAACCCCAGCTCAGGTCCACAGCACAACCCCAGCACGATCAGCCCCCTGCTGCCTCCTTCCCCTCCTTTTCCTGCTGCATGCCTTTAGACTCCAGTTAGAGCAGCAAAGGGTGCCTGATGGGAGAAAAATAATACCCCAGATCCCTGGCTTCATGAAGGCAAACAGAGCCCCTTCCCTCTCCTCCCAGGTAGAGCTGCCGAGTCCTGGATCAACACAGCAGAGCTGTTGTGGCTGTTGGTGTTGGCTGTGCTGCACGCGAGGCTGCCAGGCCTTTTAACAGGGATAGGTTTACAAAGGAGAGCAAGAGCCTGCGGGAATGCAGGGCTGGGCTGGGGGCTGATTAATAATAATGGCCCTTCTGCTCGCTGCCTCGATGTACATTGGATCTACTCCCCCCAAAAATGAGAAATTTAAATGGCTTAATGCTACTTGATGTTCAGTGCCAGCGCTGAAGAACTGCCACGCCAGCAGACACACAGGCAGTGAGACACAGCCAGAGAGACACTTCCAATCGAGGTTGTTAAGCATATTGCAACGAAATGTTAATGTCACGTCTTCTGCTCGTTGGAGCTCTCAAATCTGTTCTTTCAGCTACCAAATTTAAAAGACTGCTTTATATTCCACAGGCTTAGAGGTGACTTTTTCCCCCCAATTAATTAGCTTGAAACTAAAAGGGCTGGGTCGCTCTAAGTTCCAGTGATGGAGCTGTTGGGATATGTGTATATATATTTTTTTAATATTTTCATTTCTGAGCTGCTCCTTCTCATCTGGCAGCAAGCTGCATTGAGTGAGTCAATATTATTCAATGCTTGCCTCATAGCTTAGGGGAAATGATCTGATCACCCCAAGCAAAGCCTCAACAGCAAGTGGCCACATCACAGCTCTCAGGTTTGGCTCTGTGGGTCCATCCTGGCTGTGGGGCCAAGGAGGAGGCAGGTGTGGGGACACAGCTTTGCAGAAGGGCCAAGGGCTAAGCTGGAGGTGCTGGGGAGGGCTGTGCTTCACCAGGACAGGCTCACTTGATCTCGTTCTTTCACCTTGCGCAAAAATCCTTTGAACATAACACGAGAACTGAGTATCATTTATAACCCCTGAAGTCCCCAAAGGCAATGTGGAGCAGATGTTCCAAAACTAAACGCTGGTTTTACCACTAGCAAAGTGTCACGAGCTTGGTTTAGCTGCCAGGAACGTGGCTGGTGAAATTAATGAATGTGTCTTGGACACCCAGGTCTGGGAGGGCACCTGTCACCAGGCTGGTGGGGTTGCCTGAACAATCCCCAGTGAACTTGCAGAGCTGGAGGCAGAAAGCTGCCCAAGCGAGGCCGAGCAGCAGCAGGGCCACCGTGTACACAAAACAATGCCATGATTCATCCGAGATTGCCATAACCCATCGCATTTCATCGGGATGCTGTGGCATTTAAAATGGCATTTCCTCCCATCTGCTGTGGATTAGCAGACAAAGAAAAAGGAGGAGGGGGGAGAGAACAGCAAAACAAAAGCGGGGGGTATAAAACGGGATTCCTGAGTCAGACTGTTCCCAAAGCAGTTCCTTGTCCTTGCAAAGCCTGAGCCCACCGGCTGGGCAGAGGACAGCGGCACCGTCCAATGACAATTTTGCCTCCGGTGCTTCCCGGCTGCAGCCCAGGACGCTGCCCAGACGTCGTGAGATCTGCAGTGACTCAAATCTCTGCGTAGCAGCACCTGGCAACCCCCTCCACACCCAATCTGCCCGGCCAGGGGCCCCACTGAGAAAATACCCCCAGGCTAATTTCGTAATTTCTTCTGCTTCTCCATCCCTCCTCAGATTTTCCTTTGTTCCCTACCTCCCTTCCCTGACTCATCTCCCCCTGGAAATGAGAACCCCTTTCTCTGTCCGTTCACTGCTCCCCCTTTTCCTCTCACTGTCCATGCTCCCACATTCTCTCCTTGCTGTCCCTTAACACCTTTCATCCCCATCCACCTCTTGCACCTTGTCCAGCCCCATCCCCACCTCCTCCAAATTCCTTCCTCTGCTCAGTCCAAGTGGTACGCCCAGGGCTCTTTTCAGGCGGCAGACGGCTTGAAGCTTTTGACAGGGCACTCTTAGCAGAAAAATTCAGCTCAGTTTCTTAACTGGGCCATGAAGATTATTCTTCTAAACATGGCTTGCGTACTGAGCCACGAAACACATTAGAGCTACCTGTTGGGTGTCACAAGGGTCCTGTCCTTGGCCACCCACCCCACTCTGCTCTGGAGCCGAGGCAGAAGGACCACTGTGCCAGCAGCTCACATTCTGGATGCAGCCATGGAACATGCCACAGCTGAGGAGCAGCCAGAGCACCTTCCCTCTTGTCCCTGCTCCACCACCCCCACTCGTGCTGTGTAGCACCCTGCCTCATGGTCCCTATGGATCACAGAGTCCCTTCCTTCTGCAAGCCCTCAGCAGGCATCAGCAACCCATGAGCACCAAACAAAAAGGCCAAACTGTGACCGGGGCCGTGTCCCACACTGCTTCAACACTCAACATGCCAGGGTGGACAATACATTAAACTGAAGCTCGGAGAGCAGCAATGTGTCCCTGCAAGCCCAAGAGTCCTGCAGACGTGCCTGGAGGCTGTCAGCTCCCGCTGGGAAATGCAGGAAGGACAGTGCTCCCCAGCCTGCAGGCACACTCCCTGACCCCAGGCTTGGCCAGGACACAAGCAGTCATTCAGGACGGAATAGGTGTGGACAAGTTTGACCCCAAGCAAGAACCAGGGAGCCTGTGAAAGTGGCAGAGAGCAAAGACCTCAGCTCAAGGCTGAGGGCAGGGAAGGGCTCTGTGGTTATTAGCAGACAGAGCTGAGCTGGCTCCTCAATTACAGCTGTTTTATCCCCTGTCTGGACTTCCAACAGCTTCCTCGGATCTCTTCGTGACTCAGTGTCTTGGCATGGAGAACACATACCCGAGAGGTTGGCTTTTGAAATCCACCAGGGACATTTCACCTTCCTAAAATAAAGAGTGGGCAAAATATTTTCAACCTCCTTCCCAAAAATGTGTGCACAAAAAAAAAAATACCACTCCTTAATAAGCACATGTTGTTGGGTCTCAGCTGAGTTTGGGCTGGGGTAGATTTTCCTGGTTATAATCATGCAGCTGTTTGCTGACTGAATAGCTGTATTTATTTTTTGACATGTTTACTAACCACCTCAAATACCTTCCCTACCTGTAATTGTGGTGCAGCATACATATTATTTTTTTTCAGATTTCTTCCTTCAAGTGGGTTGTGTTATTCCCAGGCCCTGTGCTGCGGTTTGTGGAGCGCATTCGTGGTTTGAAGGTTTGAAGCTTTGGACTCAGGTGACCCTGAACTATGGCAGACTGGAGAAGAGACACTTGGTGGAGGCAGGGGGGAAATGGACTCAATTTTTCAAGCCATTTGTGCATGGGCACTCAGAGCTTTAACATCATCTATTTGCCTTTCTCAAGCAGTCTCTCCTGAAAGTGTTTCTTCCCATCTGTGCCGATCTGTCTTCCTCCCTTCCATGCTTTATTGAAGTTGGTCAAAGCCAAACCCTTTATGCTTTCTAGTTTATGTGAGCCCTGAGCCATGGGAGAAGAGGGGAGGCCTGAAAATGCAGGAGAGCAGGGGCTTGTTGGACTCCTGGCACCCAAATGCTGGAGGAAAATAACGCAGTTGCTTCCGCCAGGCGCCCTGTAAAGAATCGTCCCTTGCACAGAGATCAGAGGGCTCTGGAAAAACTGAACTGGCAGAACACCTCCAGCCCCACCCTGAGGGCTGTGCTCCCCTCCTCCTGACCTGAGGGTCCCCCTGCATTGTCCCACCCTGCAGGTTATCAGGACATGCTCCTCTCCTTTGTCTCTCTGCTGGCATCTTGATGATTTGCTAATCTGGTCACCTGCCACTCTCCCAGTGCTAAATGTCCTACCCACCCTCCCTCCAGACCCCTCCGAACAGTGCTTTTGCAATTCCCTGCACCACACAAGCCTCCATTAATAGTTTGACATTTGTTTCAGGACGTTAGGAGTGCTTTGCTGCCCAGGAGAGACGCTGAGCCCGGGGCAGCAGCTCTTCTAATCACCGGGCTCCTGGTGGGAGCTGGGTTAGTGCTCAGATTTGGGGCTTTTTTGCCTCAAATAAACAAAGCAAACTGAGCAATTCCTGGAGGTATAAAGCCATTTCAGACCATGTCCAAGTAGGTCCAAAGCTCTCCATCCATATCCGGCAGCAGACAGACCTCTTTTTGGATGCCAGGGGCTCAATCTCTACCCAACCTCACTTTCAGAGGCCATAAACAGCATCCTCAGGCTGCCTCTGTCCACTCAGCCCCATCCACAGCCTCCACAGGAGACACCTTCTCTGCCCTGAGATGCTTCCATGTGGCTTTTTCTCTCCAGGCAAGAGAAGCAGGGCCCCAAACCTGGCCACCAGCTGAGACCCTGTGCCTCAGGCCACCTCAGAGCAGCCACAGCTGTGCTGGGACACTGTCGTGGTCCAGCCACCCCATCGTGCAGGTGCTGTGGCCACATTTACACCAGGCTGCAGTGACCACTTGAGCGGGGGGAGGTCAATCCCAGAAGGGGCCATCCAGGTCTGCGATTCATTTACAGGAGCTGTAAAACTGCCACCTGGACCGTGGCTTTACAGCCTTGGACGATGCTGGTGTCAAAGACGTTTGGTGCAAGAGCCAGCTGGAGCCAGGCCAGTTTTATATTTAATCCTGCCTATGAATACAAATAAAGGGTCTGTATTTTGAATGAGCGACAGGCGCACCACGGACATTATTAAACCTTCCAAAAATAAACCCCTGCCAAAGTGATGGGAGCCAGATTTTTCCTGGAAAGTATCAGCACAGGGTGGGGGGTGGGAGTGGGGCAGCCCCTCCGTCACAGGCCCCTCTCCAGCAGCTGCTCTGCATCAGGAGCAGCTTCTTCCCTCTGGCCCTTTGCTTATTTAAGCCCCAAAAATGCCAGAGCAGCTCAAAGTCCACTCAGCACTAAACCAGCTCTAAGGATTTGGCTCCGGAGCGCTGTGGATGAATCTTGTGGAAAACTGCTCTGAAATATATAGAATTACATATGGTGTTGCCGGAGCAGCCCCCGCGGTGCCACCCCCGCTGTGGGCGGCTCTCCCTCCCCCCGCCGCTCTCTGCTCGCCCCCATGTCCTGCCCGGGGCTGCGAGGGGCCCAACCCCGGCCATGGAGTGATCCCCCCGCTTTCCTCCTCCTCCATCCCCCACCAGGGCGGTGTAGGGAGCCGCCGTGGGGCGACCCGCCTTTCCCTGCTCCCCCATCCCCTCCCAGAGCGGGACCACCGTGAAGTGACCCCCGCTCTTTGTCCCCCATCCCCGGCCGAGGGGGTGTGAGAGAACCTCATGGGTGAACCCCCCTCTGCCCTTCCCTTCTCTCCATCTCCCACCGGGGCGGCATGAGAGACCCCATGCGGCGTTCCCCTCCTTATTTCTCCTCCTTTCCCCCGGGAGGGTGTGACAGACCCTCATGTGGTGACAGACCCTCATGTGGTGACAGACCCCTCCTCACCGGCTCCCCTCACGCGGTGCCCCCGGTAACGCTCGGCACTACATTTCCCATGGGGCCGCGCGGCGGAAGCGGAAGTGGCGTCTCTCCGGCGCGGCACGCGGGCCGCGC
>JAHLSL010000025.1:6500919-6531197 GCA_025920805.1 Petroica traversi | reverse complement strand
ACCCAAGAATCCGATCTATCGGATTCTTGGAAACCCCCTGCGTGTGCTCCCGCTGGCCGCGGGCCGTGCCGGGCCCGGACCGGGAGGAGGGAGAAGTTGGCAGCCCGTTGGTAGAGCCTCCCGTAGCGGGCGGCCGCTGCTCCCCGAACACGTGCTGCTCCGGGAGAAGTGTCCAGGGGAACACGCCGCCCTGGGTGCAGCGGGGCGGGGAGTGGGAGGGATTCTCGGGAGATGCGTGCAGGGAGATGCGGTCCCGTTCTCCCGGGGAGGCTTGGATGGGCCCCCGAGATCGCTGCTTCTGTCTGGTGGTCACATCCCGAAACGGGGCCGGTGCCTGATTAGTGTTCGCTCTGCTTTCACAGAAATTGCTCCCGTCCCTCTCGACCTCTCTTGAGGACATCTTTACCCACTGGGAAAAGTAAGTCAAAGGAGGGTATGAGTATCAAATAGATTCCAGACTGTCTAGGCTGCATGGCACGTGCGATTTTTATTTGCTGGAATTCCATGTTGTCAGAGGATTTCCGATGGTAACTGTGCTCAGCAGAGTGCTCTCCCTACCTCTGGTTTCACAGTAATTCATTTCAGATGATCAAGGTTATGCTGGTTTAAAGTTTCCTGAGCTTGGAGATAAGATGTTACTTTGGTTTTGGGCAGCTGATGCTGTTGGTTGATGCTGGAGTGTTGCAGAGCTCAGAGGCATGCTTTACTATAAGAAATCTTGTTCCCCAGTTCTCTTTCACTTTCTTTTTAAAGCCACGTGCTTTGCAGGATTGTTGCCCCCAGAACAGTGAAGTTGAGCAGATGCTGAAATGCCAAAGCTCTTACAAGGACTTAAACCTTGGCGTAGATCACAGATGATCTGACTCAGAGGAAATCTCTTGGTTTCAGCCTGTCCTTTCAAGTCCTTACATGTTCCAAACGCCTTCCTTCAGCGTTCTCCCCCGTTTGAAGGTCTGCAGGAGGGAGCCTTCCCATCTGTGATATTTGCTCCCACCCTGTGCTTGCTTTGGTGGATGTGGAGTGCAGCACTGCAGAGAGGCCAGTGGCACCCTCAGTGCTGGGTGATCTGGGAATTCGTGGAGTTGGGAGCACTGAAGTGAAGATCTCAGTGTGGCTGTGTCAGCAGCAGCCTTGGAAAGTGTTTTTTCAAAGGTGTTTTCTGCTTTGTCCTCCATACCTGAGCAGGTAAAATGCTGGATCTAGATAAATATGTAGTAGTGTAGAAATAGGTTTGCAGTTCCTCCTTCTAACAGTTTGTTGCTCTCATGGGTGCTGATGGTGGTCTTCCCTTGTGCTTGTTGTCTGCCTGCTGTAGCAAACTCTCCCAGACTCCGGAGCTTTTAAACCTGAGTGACAAGGGGGCATTTGCATCAGGTTTAATTCCTTTTTCTTCAGTGTCACCCTTCTGTTCTGGTCCTGCCCCACAAAGACTTCTGTTATTCCTGGTCTGTCTGAGTTCTGCCTGGTTGGGAGTCAAAATGAGGGATGTATTGGGCAGTAGTTATCTTTGTGCAGGAGTGCTCCTGTGAGTGAGCTGCCTTTGTTACATCCTGTTGCTTCATAGGCTTTTGGTTCAAAAATGTCGTTCTTTAATCCACCCTGTGGCTCTTGCCCTTCTCAGCAAGGCCATCCCTGGTGCTTCCTGCAGAAACTGTTCCAGAGTGAGCCTAAAGCTGAGACTTACAGTTACAAGAGTGGCCTCTCTCCAGAGCTGCATTTGCTCTTGGAGGATGCAGAGAGGGGGTGGAAGGGTGCCTGGAAGCAGGTGAGACCTGATCAGCTCAGCCCTAGGAGAGCCTGAGCCCTGCAGCCCTCAGATGTTTCAGAATGCAGCAGGGACAGCACTAGCAGACACCATTTGTTCCCCTCACAGAGTATTCCTGAGCTCCTGGTCACTCACAACAAAGTCTCACATCACCCTGTGTTGTGCTGTCAGCTGCCAGTGGATCAGGAAGGTGTTGCAGGATCAGAGCTGCGTGTGTGGGCTGCCCTGTGGCTTTATTAAAAGGATTATTGGAGTAGTTACAGGACTTTTTCAGATGTGCCTTTGACTTAGCCTGCTTGTACAAAGCTTGCTGTTCAAGCTGTGCTGCCAGAACACTCTGACACCAAGCACAATCTTTACTCATCAAATTGTTCAACTAATCTTGTTTTTAAAACAGATGAACAAATGAAATGAGCTAAACTTGCCCAGAAGTGAGGATATTTGCTTCTGGTAACTGTGTGTCCCAGGGCTTAGAAGCATTGCATGTGTGAATCACGCCAGCGTGTGCCCAGTGTAATAAAGCAACTGTGCTGTCTTTAGTTCTCAAATGAAATCGTGGGTAACTTTTGCCACATCATCTCTTCTGATGCAGGTAGATTTAGTGCCTGGAGAAATCTTTCTCCAGCTTAGTGTTTTAACCCACTTGAGCAGCTTAAGTGTTTAATACTTACGTGACCACTTCTCCTTTTTCTAACACATCTTCTGTAGGTGCAGCCAGTTCCTTTCTTAAACCTCTCTGCAGCCTGACTTTTCTGCCTTTTAGACTTGGGAGCCCGAGTTCAAATGGCTTGTGTAGCCTTTAGATTGACTTCTCCTGGCCCTGTGGAATACCATGACCTGGTATTTTTGGGATATCTGCCCTTGCCCTGAGGCTGCACTTCTCTCTGAGGCTGTAGCTGTCTCCTGGAGATGGAATTTGTTCTGTAAAATTCCTTCTATTGAGCACCAGCCTGGCTGTGTATGTTATTTCTCTGATAAAGTGAGAGTTTGACTAGGGCACAGAAAAATGGTGTATGCTCAGTATCTCCTGACTGTTGCAGGGATATGTTGCTTTTGGGTGTTTACTGAGGTCTGGAGGCCTCCCTTGGAGGTTAGAGAAGTATTTCCCACCCCCTTAGGAATTCCTCTGTAAAGAAATGACACTGCCTATTCTTAGCCCGGAGCCTGATCTGAGAGTGAATGAATAATTATATTCTAATTTGTTAAAGATATTTTTTCCCCATTTTGACACGCATTGTCTTCCCTTAGAACTCCACCAAATTCCAAGAGAAGAAGGGTGAGTGATGAGGAGGCAGCCATCCCAGAAAAGATCAGAGTGCCTGATCCTGTGAGCAGCTCTGAGAGCTCAGAGAAAGAAGAAGATGAGAAAGAGAAGGCGAAAGCTGCAAATGGTAGGAGCCTTTCATCTCCCTGCAGCTGACAGAGTAGGACTGGAGCCTTGTGTAGGAGCAGCCCTGTTTGCTTGGCTGGAGAAAATGCTCGTAAAATGATGGCTATTCTTTTGTGCTCATAGAAAAATAGCACCCACTTCTCATGTCGAGTTTCTGAGGAGCACAGATGTCTGCTGAAGCTAGAAAAAACTTGTTACCATTCATTGGGGAGGGATTGGTGTTCTTGTTTGGATAAAGCTTAGGGAACCTCTTGCTGGGTTCTGTAGAGCAAGAGGTGGAGCACCTTTTAGTTGGTTCCAGGGGTGTGTTGGGCCAGCAGACAGGCCTGTTTCATGGGTCAGGGAAGGTCTTGTTAGCTGGCCTGGAGAGCCAGTGCCCTCTGCCTGAGGTGGGGATAGATCTTTTGTGCAGCTGATGTGGGAGGTGTTGGCTTGCAGAATCTAACAAAAACTCGTGTCTGGTATATTTTGGCTTGGTCTGACATGCTGTACACCAGCCTTTAGGAGAATGCAGATCTTGACAAGTTCCCAGTCTTGATGGCTGGGAGAGGGATGGGGTAGAGGAGCAAAGCACTTGGCTATCACAGGGACTGCAGTGGTGATGGTCTGGGGTCAGGTGTGGAGATGGGACCCTGCAAACCAGAGACAGGGTTGGTGTGAGAAACACTCCCACAGCTGCTCTGTGGCTCTCTCTGCAGCAGCCAGCCTTTCTCTGGCCAAGAACTCAGTAGTGAATGTGGAAAGCAGTGAGGAAGATGACTCCTCCTCAGAAGACGAGGCTCCAGCTGGGAAAGGCGCAGTGACGGTAAGGCAATGCTCCTGGCTTTGAAGGCTGGTGGAACTCTGAGGCCAGGATTGTCCCAGGCTCCTCTGCATGTGTAGAATTGTGTCCTGGGATGGAAATTGTGTTTACATGACCCTTCTGTTGTGCCATAAGCCTTCTCTTAGATACCTGTCCCCCCCAAATTCTGTGTTAAAGAGCTCTGTAGCTTACCTTGCTGCCACACTGCTGTTGTGGATACAGAAAAGATCCAGTTTAGTTCCTCATTTGTGTGTACCCTTCTAATTTCTTTTGTTTCCCCTAGGTGACAGCAGCTGTGGTGGGTGGCAAAGCTGCCAACTCCCTGCATTCTCCTCCCAAGCCCACTGCCCCAGCAGGCAGAGCAGCAGGGCTCCCTGCTGCCGACAGAACTGTGCTCTCTAACAAGCAGCAGCCCAGTGCCCTGGCTGCAGCTCCAGCCCCAGCCAAAGCCCACAAACTGCCCACTGCTGGGAAGCCTGGTCATGCCACAGCAGCTGTGGCCAAAGCAGGGCAAGGCAAAGCACCAGTAACAACCAATGCAGCGGAAAGTTCCAGCAGCAGCAGCAGCTCCTCATCTGAGAGCGAGGAGGAAGAGGAGACTGCAAAGGCCCCAGCCCCCAAGGCGGGTAAGGAGCCTGCAGGGTGGGGTAAATACGTGTGAGCTGTAGCTGTGCTGCAGGTTGGATCTGAGACATGTCTTCAGCATGTTCCTTTCAGCTCCCTCGCTGGAGAGCTCAGAGTGGTGCTTGTTCCTTGGGGAGGCAGCTAGAACACTGCAGAGCAGCCAGCTCAGGAGCTCTGTGGGATGAATGCAGAATGCTTGCTCCCATTTCAAGCAGCAGATCCTGTGCTAAGATGTCTGGCAGCACCCAGCACATACCCAGGGGTTGGGGGTAGCAGCGTAGCGTGTCCGGAGGAGGTGCAGTACAAATGCTGCTGATACTTTCAGCTTTATGGAAAGGCACCACAGTTTTCTCTTTATTCCCAATTGCAGAGTGATTCGTTTGGGGGTTTGAAGTCTTCAGGGAAGTCTTTAAATGCTTTGAAGTGTGTCTGTGTGTGTTGGAGGAGGAGGGTGAGAAATAGATCGTTGAAGTTCTGGAAATGATCCTCCTCTTGGCTCTTTTCCAGAGGAGGCCCAGCCAGGCTGGGTGCCCCTGCAGGGAGCTATATGTGGCTGGGCAGCTCCCCGTAGGGTCAGAGGGTGCCCAGAAAGCATTTCCCATCTCTGCCTGCACTTGAAGAGAGGTGTTTGTGGGCCAGCATTTGTCTGGAGAAGCTGTTCCCAGCAGGCCATTGATGCTTTCAACAGGGCTAAGTCCTCTTCCCTACAAATCCCCTTAGCCCTCTCTGTGGCTTGTTTTGTTTCCCTGATTTCAAAAGCCACATTAGGATCATGCTCTGGGGGCTCAGAGCACGCCTCAGCTGTGGCATCTCCTTGCTTGTGTTTCAGAGCCAGCAGCTGGGGCTGAGAGCAGCAGTGAGGAATCAAGTGAGGACACATCCTCTGAGGAAGAGCTGGCAACTCCAGCCATCCAGGTAACCTCTCCAGCAAAGGGTTCTTTGTCCCTATGAAATCACTTGCCTTCTTCTTCTGGAGAGAGGAAATGCTGCAGTGCTGTATTCTAACAGCATCCCTTACCTTGGGTGTGTGAGATCCCCAAACCCAAGAGCAGAGCACATGCTGTGTGGCTGAGAGCCCCACTAAACCCTGCCAACATCAACCATTCTATTCCAGTTTCCACTAGTGCCTGAAGCCGAGGGAGGTCCTTCAATCTGTAGGAGGTTATTAGTATGCAATTTGATGGATATAGTCAGGCAGTCCATGGAGAAAGTGACTTGCTTCAGATATTCCACAGCGCTTGAGTCTGAAAAAGCCTGTCCTGGTCAAAATTAGCAAGGTAGCTTGTTATAAAACAGATTCCATGCAGTTAGAGCTTTCAACCATTTTCATCCAAGGTGTTACCTGATTCTCCTGTTCACTTTTGTTCCCTCTGTTCCCAGGTCAAGCCAGCTGTGAAAACAGTGCAGTCTAACACAACACCTGTGAAAAGTGCACCTGCTGCTTCAAAGTCCCTTAAGAAGAATGCAGTGAAGCAAGCAGCACTGGCAGCAAACCAGGCCAAACCTTCATCCACAGCAGTTCCTGGGGCTGCACAGCCTGAGGACACAGAGAGCAGCAGCTCATCAGACACTGAAGATGAAGAACGTCCATCAGTAACCCAAGTGTGTGTCTCTGAGATCCTCTCTCTCCCTGCATGTCTCTCGGGGCTGGGAACTGCAGTGAAAAGAAAATTTTGTAAATGCATGTGGTGTGTAGCAAAGTCATGTTGGGGGTGGGAGGAAGGAGGCGTGAAGTGTTAAAAGGCACCTCCGTGTCTTTGCTTTGAGCTTTAATCAACCCATTGTGCCTTTCTTAGAAAAATCCATCAGTACTTTTTAATGAAAAAAAGCCCCAGTGATTATTTTCCCACCTGAAGGGGCAAATTATCATGGTGGAATTTGCTTCTCAGGTATAAATTGCAATAAACAGTGTCTAATTTGTCAAACTGTAGTGCAGCTCAGCTTCCCTACTGTGGAGAGTGCAAAGTGCTGCCTTGTACCTCACTGGAGGGGACTGGTAGTAGCAGCTGCCTGATGAAAAATGTTTGGTCTTGCTTTTTCATCTTGGGAGACCATCCCCACACAGCTAGATGAAAGAATTCCTAGTGTCCTGCCAGTCACTAATCTTCCTTCAGGGTTTACCTTTCCCGGGGGACTCTGAAATTTCTTCCCTTGATTGTAGTCTGAGCAAATGAATTGTGCTGCTGTGGGATTTGCCTTATTTCACTCTGTTCATATCTTGTCCAGACAAAGCCACCTCCAAAATCCTCCCAGGCCGTCCCGTCCCCAGTAAAACCTACACCAGCAGCATCACTCTCCATCAAAGCATCTCCAGCAAAAACACTTCAGCTGTCCCAAGGGAAGTCACCAAAAGCAGCAGTGCCAAAGCAGGCTAAAGCCTCAGTGGGAAGGACTGCTGCTCCCACGAAGCCTGCTGAAACTATAAAGCCAGTGGAGAGCTCTGCCTCGTCATCCAGTGAAGAGGAGGATCTCCCTGTGCCCATCAGCCAGAAGGTAGGTGCTGCATTCAGCCCAGTGCCAAGGGATGGGATATGCAAGACAAGTGTTTATCCTTTAAATGCTGCCACTGATCTCCTTGAAACACCAGGAGTATCTTGTTTCTCCCTTCTCAGAGAGGAAGATCTTTCTATTTGGAAGCAAGTACAGCCTCACGCTTCTCTCTCAGCTGTACCAGAGGAGGTGGGAGGCAAATGGTTTGGTACCAGCTGATCACTCATGTCCTGCCCCTCTGGAGTGGCCTTGTGTACAAGGTCACAGGTAGCTTGGTCTTGGCTCTTCTGTGAGGGTTTGGTTAGAGTTCTCTAACCAAAGGAGAACCGAGAGCTCACACTGGACTCAGGTTGCTAAACTCAAGGGGATGGAAATCCCATCCTGAGAGCACATTGTATTGAGACCTGCCTCAAGTCTGAGCTGCAGGGCCCTGCAGAAAGTGCCCTCCCTGAAAGCAGCCTTTTGGAGATGCAGCCTTACTGTCTGCAAAGGAGGAAGGGAAGCTGGGGGTAGAGCCTCACGTGTCCTTGCAAGGAGGCTCTTTGTCAGCATGTCCTTTGACTGTTGAACAGGCAGGAGCCAGCCAGGCTCTGCATTTTTGTCTTCATAGCCTCGGTCTGCTAAGGTGGGTGGAGGGGGTGTTTCTCTGACAGTTGGCTCTGTGCTGCTCTCTTCCTGCATTGATTATATGTGAGGATTCAGCTCTGGGTTACAGGAACAGCTATTTGATAGCTGTCCCATGAGGTCCCACTGTAAAACTATCAAGATTTGTCCATTTTAGCAGGGTTTATGTGCTGGGTTAAGTTTGTGTCCTCCAGAGTTGATTCTGTGAAGCTGTCAACAGTAAGTTTTACCTGCTGATTTAACCACTTCAGCATCTTCCTTCTTGCAAACTAATGTTTACCCCTCAACAGCCAGAGTCAGCAAGGAAGAGCTGTCATATTTTTGCCAAACAGGCTGTTCCTTCCCGTGTTAGTAGTCTACAGGCAGAGACCACGAGTGAAGCCTGAAGATAAACCACTGAGCTTAGCTGTGTCCACAGTCCTGTCCTCCCAGTCAAACTCTTCTTAGCTCATCCCTCACCATCTGCTACTTGGGCATATGCTAACCACTGACTTACTGTATCCTGCAACTTCCTCTGGCTTCTGTGCAAGATCCAAACAGATACAGAGCGTTGGAAGCTGCTTTCATCTTTCCCTGTGGGGGTGGATTATCACAATTAAAATGAACATCATGCCTAAATTGAACTGCTTAATTGGTATGTTTACCCCTGAAGACTAAGGAATATTTAGTCAAAGAAGTTGATAAGGTATTTGCTTATTTGGGGGGGGGAAAGGATGATGATGGGGGACAGTCTGACCTAGAGGTGCTGTGAGCTGCTTTTCTTTTGGAACTGCTAATTTTTTCTCTGCTGCTTCTCTCCTGAGTGTTGTGAGCCAAAGGTGGCACTTGAGCCCTCTTTAGACAGGCTTTGGCTTCTGTTTACAAGGAGTGGGAGTGAGATGCACGTGCATCCATGTGTTGGGAACCCGTGTATTCCTTGAGCATCCCAGGAAAACCCGTGTGGGTGGTGCTGACAGAAGTTGTGCCAGCAACTTTTTGCCTTGGACTGCAGGCTGTGTGGGAAGAGGCCAGATCTCCCAAGAGATGAGGGTCTCTCTCCCTCCTTGCACCCTGTTTCCCCCACTGTGCAGGTGGCAGTTGTCCCTTTGCTGGGCCATGATGCAGCTGAGATGCTGATCCCAGTGCTGGTACACTGCTCCCGTGGCAGTGCTGGAGTGTGATTGTACAACGTGCTCCCAGCACGTGGCTCAGTGTTGTTCCCCCCTCTTGTCATGCAGCGCTGCAGGATGCAAATGGACCCAGCGAGTGGCAGATGGGTTGTGCAGGAGCTGAGTCATCACACTCACTGAGCCACAGGCAGCTCCTGCTTTGGGGGCTGTAGAGGGAGCAGGAAAAACCATTTCCTCTTGAGTTATTTTCCTCCTCTCTGAGTTACCTCAGTACCTGTGACTATCAAGCTGTCAGAAACTCTCTGCCAGTGTTACCTGCTCCCTGGATGCAACTTACCTGTGCTGTTGGCCAGATCCCACCTGAGGCTGTGGAATGGATAGACTGTGGCTGCCTCTGAAGCTGTGTAAACCTTATGGTGGTTTCTGTGTGGATGCTCTTATGTTCTTTCTGTGTTAGGATGCCCCTGCATGGCAGCTTTTTCCCACTCCATTGCTAAGTAAGGAAATGGGGCAGTCCTGTGCTGTGAATCCACGTGGAGGGAGAAGCCAGACCCGTTGCTATGAAGGGCTTAAAATTGAGTGAGCTTAAAATTCAGTGGGCTCTGATCTTGGTAGGCTGTTTCCTTGCACAGCAGTGTTCAGAACAGCACAGAGGAGCTATCACGTTCAGAACAGTGCGTGTGAATTCTTCTGATTGCTTCAAGTACTTGAGTCTCTTCAGCATTGCAAAGCTGGCCTCTCTCCTGGAGATTGTGACTCACTGGTATCAAAACAAAAAGAAGTGAGGTTTGCAGTCCCCCTTCCCCAAGCACTTGTGGAGGTTTCTGTTTCTCTGAGCAGAGTCAAAATGTGCTTGGCTCGTTCAGAGAGCTGTTCTGCAATGGGATAAACATGCAGATGCTGTTGTCTGTTTAGTGTTTGTCTTGGAGATGATAAACAGTGCCCCAGTGGCAGCCCTTGGCAGGGCTGTGCCAGGAAGCACAGTAAGACTGATCTTCCCGAAAGGCTGCTGTGCTGGTGCTCTCTGCTGTGGGGGTATCACTGCACTGGCAGCATGGCAGGGGTGGTGCAGGAATCTCTCATGGAGTGCCAGAGCAGGCTGGCATCACACACAGGGTGCACAGGGCCTGCCTGCCCTGGCAAACACAATGTACTCCTTGGCAGAGCAGCCCGGGGATGAGCCAGGAGTGGAGTAAATGAGAAGGTGCAGAGCACTGCCAGCCTGGGGAATATCTGCAGGGGAGGAAATTCCCAGATCATGCCACAAGTGCTTCCTTTCTTCTGCCACTACTAACCTTCAGTATGCAGGAGGGGAATACTGGAGAGGAGCCAGGAAGAGAGAGTCTCACCTGGCAGTTGTGTATCTGGGACACAGGTTACTGTGGCTTCCTAGTGCTGACACAGCAGGGAAAGTGGCTTGTGGTCTGTCCTGGAACATCTGAGTGTTGACAAGTGCTGCAGAAAGACACAGCCCAAGAGACTTTCAGAGGCGTTTGGTTGTCTGGAGGTTCCTAAATTCTTAGACCTGTTGAGAAATTAGTTTCAAAGTTGAGTCACGCACTGTCTCTGCCTTCCCTCTGTGTTCCCAGCCCTTGTATCTACACTGAGCTCTCTAGCAGCACGAGGCTGTAGCTGCTCTAATGCTGTCTCTGAATCTTGCAAGTGTTATGGCACAAGGCTTCCCTACTCCTACTGATTCCCTGAGCTGTGGGTAGGTCATGCTTAAATGAGAGGCTTCCGTGGAGTGGGACTCGTGGGGTTGCAGTTCTTCTCCTTTCTTCAGGCTCATGTCCAGCCAGTGTCTCTGCCTCAAGAAGGAATTGCTGTTTAGCTTACAAGCACTGCTATCCTGTGTGCTTGTATAAAACACACTTGGGCTTTCTGTCAGAAGGAAATTGATAAAGTCTGAGGGATTTATCTACAGCAGCACAGTCCAGGCAGTGACTGAAGCCACTTCCACTCTTAACACACCAAAGATAGTGTGAGTGTTAGAAACAGCTCTGTTAGGGTAGAACAAAACCAAACCTGAGCTGAAACTGCACTTAAACTCCTAAACACTGTACTAATAATGCATTTCTGGGCCTGTGTTTGTTTTTTGTTAAGAGGTTATCAGACCAGCCCAAGCTTGTTCCCAACCTGAGCCAGGCTACTAAAGCTGGACAGCCTGAAAAAGCAGTGGTAAGCACCTTGAAAAGCCAGGCTTCAGAAAGTGGGAGCAGTGACTCGTCTGACAGCGAAGAGGAGTCTCCTGCAGCACAGGGACAGACTCCACAGGCTGGTAAGTCTCCTGCTAGTAGCCAGGATCCCTCACCTGCACCCTTATGGGTTTCTTTCTCTCCCCTGCACATGGAGCAGCTCCTGCTCTGAACAGCCACGAGAAGCAACTCTTTCTGACTGTGACAATTCCTTATGCTTTTCCTGCAGTGAAAACCAATTCTGTGCCCAAACCAGCAAATGTGAAAAAGGCACCGGCTTCGGCACCAGCCACAGCTCCTCCAGCTGTGGACAGCAGTGATGATTCCAGTGAGGAGTCAGATTCAGAGGATGAAATAGTCCCCCCTTCCCAGGTGAGAAGCCACTGATCCACAGGCTGTGTAGGCTCTTAGTGCTGCATGCTCAGGAGCTCTCAGGACTTGGGAGGCAGTGATTGTATAGGTGATGAGTGGTGCAGAGGAGCCTCCCATTGGCTGGATCAGGTTTTCTCAGCCATGTCCGTGGGTCTGGCTGACCTCAGCTCTGGGTGCACATCTCAGCCACAGCACTCTTGCAGTGTCTGAGAGCAGTGGAGAGTGTGAGTGCTTTGACAGGAGCATGAGTAGACACACAGTTCCAGACCTCCCCTGGGACTCTGTCCCTTCTGCTCTGCTCGAGGAATTTAGACTGGAAAAGCAGCCAAATCCTTATAGGAACAATCTTTCCATGACCTGAGTAGCTCCAAGGCAACCCATCGCCTGGTTCCTCCCAGGCCCCTGAAATTCTTTGATTTTCTTTTCCACAAGCCTTGGGAGGATGGAAGGATCTGCTCTGAAAGGTAGCACAGTGGTCCTGCAGCCTTTCAGCTGGAGGAGCCAAGCTCCTGCCTTGAAGAACAGAGGTGACCACATATCTTTACTGATAGCACCCCTGAGTGTCACGGAGCTGATCCCAGCTCTCCCACTGGAGTTTCTTTGTGTCTCCATGCCAGTCCTGCAAAGCTGTGACTGAGCTCCCTGGGGCCAGAGCTGCCTCAGTGTGAAGCTGCCTTGGGAGTGTCTGCACTTGTGCTGTAGTTTGAGCCCAGAAACCACATGAAGAACCCACTGACTGAGGAGTGTGGCTGCTGTTCCACATGGTGGTGGCTTGGCTGGTGCTCTGAGCCCAGGACTTGGTGACCAAGCACACTTCTTACCCCACACATGTCTTTGCTGGGAGGGGGACATCATGAGCACACAGGAAACCCTTCCCCACGTTGGGCTGAGGGTGTGGCCAGTGGAAAGGCTGTCTCCTGCCAGCTGATGGGCAGGCAGCCATCCTTGAGCAAAGCATGTTTATATTACTGAGATTGTGTAAAATAATGCAGTTGCTGTAACTTGAGCTTTGTGTGAGAGGGCCGAGAGCTCACGTTGGGTTGGCGCCCCTGCACAGCAGAGCAGGGCCTTTTCCTTTCCCCAGGCCAGATGTTTGTGAGGGAAATGTCAGCCCACAAAGTCCCAGCTTGTCAGAGATCTGGAGGGGGAGAGCTGCTCACGTAGCCTTGTCAGT
This sequence comes from Petroica traversi, assembly GCA_025920805.1. Taxonomy (NCBI): domain Eukaryota; kingdom Metazoa; phylum Chordata; class Aves; order Passeriformes; family Petroicidae; genus Petroica; species Petroica traversi. Next base: position 6,518,652 of record JAHLSL010000025.1, on the reverse strand, counting down.
AACACAAACCAGGAGGCTGATTGCTCCTTCGTGGCTCCTGCTCCCTCTTCTGCTGGCATTTGTGTCATGGACCTGTCCACACTGCCTGGTTTCCATGCCTCTGGCCTTTCCATTTTTAACCCCTCTTATGTTAAGTTTGGTGGGAGATTTCAAGTGTGCTGCAACAAAATTGCTCTTGTTAATTTGACCCCTATTCTGTTTTTGGCTTGTGGATCTGGAGGCAGATTTTCCCTGTGATTGGTGTCTTTGTTTATCTCTGTTGCCAATTAACTCTTGGTGTGTGATTTTTAGAATGCAGAAGACATCCTGGAATCCAAGTGCCCGCTTTGCAAGGGTTTAAAACTGCAGTCATGCTGGTGCTGCAGTGGGTAGGGATTCACAGCCTGCAAGCACAGCACATTTCCCCTGCCTGCCCTCAGGTTAGGAGCCTTTGGGGCACTGAGCTAATGCTTTTGGCACTCTCAGGGTGCTGGCCCTCATTTCTGCTCCTGGCTGTGCCAGCGGCCTTGCTCGGAGGCTTATGGGAGACAGAGCTGGTCTGTGAAGGAGAGAATTAAAAATCAAAAAGTCTTGGTGCTGTGCTGAAAATGATTGACAGTCTTAGGAGTTAGTGCTGGATTGGTGTATGCCTCTTTATCTCTTCCCTCCAAGCTTGCACTGTGCTGATTTTCTTTCTCATCTCTTCTAGAATCTGTCCCAGCAGAATGTCAAAGTAACTGCAGTTTCGAGCCTGGTGGCTGCAAAGGCAAATGCCACCCTGCCTTCAGGGAAGAGGACAAAAACTCCTGCTGTCCCTGCACTGAGCAGAGTGTCTGAGAGCAGTGATGCCTCAGAGCACAACATGCTGGCAGGAAAGGTAATGATGGAGGAGGCTAAGGTGGGCTGCTTTCCTGGGGAGAGGGAGGGAGGAAGAAGATGGGTCTGCTGGGGTCTGGGGCTGGTGCTGTGTCCCCAGCTGAGGGATGTGTTCATGAAGCAGGGAGAGAGGGGCTGTTCTATCCTAACCACAATTATCATGCCTTGAGATGAGGCAGAAGAGCAGAGGGTAGCCCTGGTGCCTTTGCTGTTGTGACTCCGAGCTGGCTGGCTGCTCTTTCCTATTGTGAGAGCAGTTGTCTGCTTGGCCTAGCTGCCCACTTTCCTTGTGAGCTGGAGCAAGCTGGGCCCTCTGAGGCTTTCTTGGGCTGACTGTGACATGAACTGGAGCAGTACAGCTGAAGAAGGGCCAAGGTGGTCCAAGCCCATCTACTCCAAGCTTCTGTCTATAGTTCGTGGACATGAGCAGTTGATTATTCTTCCTTCCAGATGCATTTCATCTCCCTCTCCCTAGGTCCCCACTGCTTCTAGCAAAAAGCAAACAGCTCCTGTGGGAAAAGCTCCTCCAGCCACCACTGCCACCCCGGGAATTTCCACTGCCAAGGTGAGGAAGCCAGTCCAGCAGCCAGCACAGGACACCCACCTGAGCCAGACCGTGCTGCCCACCCATGCAGAGGACACCACAGACAGCAGCAGTTCCTCTGACAGCGACGAGGAGGAGGCACCCAAGCAGCCCCCCCAAACCTGGTAATTCTCTCCAGAAGTTGCTCTCGGTGCTACCAGGGTGGGGACAGCCTTTTGTTACCCCATGGCAGGTGTGCAGTGGTTAGGGAGGTGTTCCTCCTCTCCAGCCTGGCAGAGACCTCCTCCTTCTTTGGAAGCAGAAGGGCTTTTGGTGGCAGTGCCTGTGCTGGGAGTAGAGCTCAGCCCCAGGCAGCAGTGGTTTAACAGGAGGAACTCTGCTCTTCCAGCAGGCTCCCTACAGAAGCCAGGAGGGATCCAGCCAGCCCACAGCTCCTCAGAGTCCAGTGATGAGGAGGAGGATGCAGCATCACAGGTATGGTACCTGAGCAGGCTGGATCCTCTAGGGTCTTGCAGCTGTTCCTAAATAGGACTGAGGGAGACTCGATTCTCATCCATATCAGACAAGGTGCTGTGTGAGTTTGCCAGCAGAGAAGTGGGGGTTCCCCAGTGCAGTGGTGTGAGAAAGACCTTTTGGTGGAGGCAGAGGGAGAGGCTTTTGAACCCGGAATGCTTACCCAGGCAGCCAGGCCTGGGGTCCAGAGTTCGTGGTGCCTTCCCTGGGAGAAGAGACAGGAGGAGGTTGTAACTTGCAAGGGTTAAACTAGGAGAATGCTGCACAGTGCCAATAGCAGCAGGGATTTTTTTCCCCCCACTTTAGTCTGTAACTTGTGTCCAAGACATTAAATTCCCTTTGTAAGGAACGTGCAGGGCGTGCAGCACATCTGCAGTGCATTAAGTGTGCGTGGGCGCACGCTGATGGCCAGGAGCCTCCCCCAAGCCTGCCTTGCTGGGCGAGAACAAAGGAGAAACTCTGGCCACCAGCTCTCGAGGCTGTCAGCCCAGCTGGTGTCTGTCGGTGCTGGCCCCTCTTCTGGTAGCCCTGGTCTCTCAGAGCTGGCTCCACAGATGGCCAAAGGTGGGCCCTTCACTTGAAGTATAAGGACAAAGCAGCCAAGACAGAGCTGTCTGTCTGATGGGTGGGAAGCTGCTCTGCTGTGGCTCCTCAGTGTGTCTGTGCTCTTTCAGTCCCTCCTCACAGGCTACCCCGTCCTCTCCAAGACCCCAGTAACACCCGAGACACCAAAGACAGTTCCCCCCCCAGCCTGGAGGTGAGGTGGGGCCAGGGAAGGCAGCTGGGAGTGCTGCAAACTCCCTCACCCTGAAAGCAGCCCCGGCCGACAGCTCAAGCAGCGACAGCAGTGACTCTGACACAGATGACAACCAGGTGTCTGCAAACCACAAAGCAGGTGGGTCTCCTTTGGCAAGGCTGGGAATTTGCTTGGCCCAGGAGCGAAGCCGTGCTGGCACAGGAGGGTGACACTGTGGAGGGTGTCACTGGGACGGGCCCTGTTCCCAGTGTGTCTCTGCCACAGCATGGAGTGCTGCTGCCGTCTGCTGGCCACAGCACAGCCTTCTCCCTGAACACCCTGCTTGTGCTGGCTGCCTCCAAGCTCAGTGCCTTTGCCTCTTCCAAGATGTGCTTTAACCACAGTAATTAACAGGAGCAGGTAGGGCTCTCCCTGGAGCCAGTGCACACTGCACTGCTGGCTTCTGTGGAAGGTTCAAACACTGCCTGAAGAACATCTGCTGCACAGTGCTGGCATTCAAATCTCCCCTTGGGCTGTGTGGGCTGTGCTGCATGTCTAGAGAGCAGAGGAGGGGAAGCAAGTGAGAAGGCCTGTGGCGAAACAAAAATGTCCCATTTCCCTGATTTGTTGGCCAATTGTAAAACTTGGAGCCAGAAGCTGCTTCTGCTCTGGTGTGACTCTGGCACCTTCAGATGAACTCTGGCCCCCTCTAGGAGCTCAGATGGATCTCTTGGTCCCTTGGGCACATCATGAAATTGTGCAAAGGGCTGTTGAGGTCAGAGCTATCTATATATGGGCTCAAGAGGGCCATGGGGCTTGGCCTGTGGTGGTGATTACACGTGGCAGTGTGGATACCTCCACCATCTTGGGGACAGAGTCCTGGGGAAGGACTGCTCTATCTATGCTCACCCATCTTGTCAGACAGCCAAGGCTCTTGTGGCTGTTGTCACCCACTTCAGGCTGCAGCATCTTTCTCTGCTATAGATGCCAGCAAGTTCAGCTTTTTTTTTGGGGGGGGGGAGAAGAGCTGGATGCTCCTCTTCAAAGCTTATTTCCATCCTCCTGTGACTAGGCTGGCTGAAATGAATGTTCCTGAGTTGTCTTCTCTCCCTTGTCTGTTTCTGCAGAAAACAACCCCCCTTCAGGGCAGGAAGCTATAGAAGCCTCCAACAAAGAGAAGGTTGCAGGAAAAACAGAGCCAGGTCATGGCAGCCTCAAAGCTTCCTCACTGAAGAAGACCCTGGCAGTGAAAGAGAACAATGTTGGGGTAACAGGGGTGCAAGTGACCCCTGCATCATCACAAGCCCTGCTCTCCGTCCCACAGGCACAGCAGCCAAGCTCAGGGAGTGAAACTGTCACCACTGCTGCTGAAGTCCCTGCAGTGCAGACAGTGGAGGGGTTAGAAGTGAAGAAGAAGAAGAAAAAGGAGAAAAAGGAAAAGAAGGAGAAAAAGAAACCATCCTCCACAGCAGACAAGGCTGTGAAAGTATCTAAGAGCAAAGATAAAGAGAACAAGAAGCAAAAAACATCTCAGAAGCGGAAGCTGACAGGAGAAGATGGGGCTGTGGGGCAGCCCAAGGAGAAGAAACGGAAAGGGCAAACTAATGAAGAAGTACCCAAAAAGAAAAAGAAGAAAGCAGACGGTGACCTGGAGAAGGCAGCAGGCAGCAAGGAAAAGAAAAAAACATCTAAAAGTAAGTATCCTACACTTGGGGCAGTTTGGAATAGGTTCTTGCAGCTGATGCACCTTCAGCCTCTGGTGCAGGACCTTGCAGGTAGCACCCACTTTCTCATTGGCTTCCTGCTTGGCTGCTTCCCTCATGGAATCATAGAGTCATGTGGCTTGAAAAAGGCCTCTAAGATCATCAAAAGCTGATAACCCAGGCCCATCCCCAAACCATGTCCTCAGGTGCCATATCAACACATCTTTTAAATGCCTCCAGGGTTGGTGACCACACTACTGCCCTGGACAGCTTGTTCCAGTGTTTGACAACTCTTTCAGTGAAGAAATTTTTCTTAATATTCAACCTAAACTTCGCCTGGCTCAACTTGAGCCTATTTCCTCTTGTCCTGTCACTTCTGAACGTTCTACAGCTTGTTTTTCTGTAGTTCCTGCTCTCTTCCCTAATCCAAAGGCCATTTTTTTTTTTGTGGTGCAGCCTGTATTTACAAATCAGAGTTTGTTTTGTGCTGGATCTGGTAGGTTTTAAAGAAAAAGGGGGATTGATTGGGCCAGATCTGATGGAGTTCCTGTTCTGCTGAAATGCAGCCCTTATTTTTGGAGGAGACAGACTTGTCAGTTTGCCCTTGTGTGAGCTGTTGAACAGGGATGAGTGGAGCCTCTTGAGCAGTTTGTGCTGAGCTGAATCTCATGTCCATCCTGTGTTAGCAGCTCCCCTGCCTCTCATTTCTGGCATGTGCACATCTACTCCAGCCCTGAAGCAGCTCCTTGGAGCAGGTGGGCAGCAGGAGGTGGAAAGAAGGAAATTCCATGTAATTCCACCCATGTGTGTGCACAGAAGGTGGGATCAAGCTGCTCTGGCTCAGGGGTATTGGTGCAGCTGCCTGTGGCAGAGCTCTGCCTTCACCCAGTTCCTACTCTAGAAATATTGCTCAGGTTTGGATGTGATCAGAAACTTATTGGAGGTGCTCCTACCAGTCTGGGCTTCCTCTCAGAGGCTGGCAATACCAGAGTCCCTCTCTTACTTGGCTTTTCTTTCCCACTCCTAGAAAAGAAGACTGGAAAAGAAAAGAAGAAGAGCAAAAAGGCACCTTTGGAAGGGGCTCCTGTAGCAGATGGCTCTGCTGAGGTTCCCAAGAAGAAGAAGAAGGTATGTGTCAGGCCCTGGGCTGGGATGCTCATCCCAGCAGTGTGCCAGGCTGGGCAGGAGCAGAGCCATGCCTTGGCCTTGCTGGCAGTACAGGGGAGCCTGCAGTTTGCTGTGGCCAGTCTTAGGACACCCTGACCTTTGGCTGGGATTAGGGTGGCTCAAAGGGCTTGTCCTGTATTGGTGCCCTAGGGGATTCCTTCCCTGGAAGGGAGGGACCCTTTTGGTGGCAAAGGACTTAATCCTGTCTAAGGAGCAAGTGCTGCTCTCCAGCTGTCTCTTCGTCTCAGCAGAAGCTGGAGCTGCTGAGGGCTTGGCTGGCTTCTGCATCCCATTCCAGGGGCTTGGAGGGGTGACAGAGGGACACTACAGATGTTCCTGTTCCTACAGGGACATATCCAGGAAGGCTCTGTGGCTTTGCTGGGTCCTTCATGTCTGTGGTGCAAATGACACTGATGTGTTTTTCCCCCTTTTCATTTTAGAAGAAGAAAGCAGCTGAGCCTGAAGGATTGTGAGAAGGTACATGGCCTGTGGGGACTGGCCAGTGGTACCCTGAGCGGCATAACCTTGGCCACATTCAGAACTCCTGGGCCAGTTTTGGGAAGACAGTGTGCCCTCAAAGAGCTCACTGAGCCAGCCTGGCCTTAGATCAGAGGGCCAGGGAGTGGAGCAGTGTGAGGAATGTCGTGCAGCCGTGTGCTGGCTTCTCTGGATGTGTCTGACCTCAACTCTTTAGCTGCTGAGAAGTGGATGTCCAGCCTGGGTGTTGCTGACCTCTGTCACCAGCAGAGATGAGCGGCCTCTGGCAGTGTCTGTCTGTCCCTGCTGATCACAGGGAGCTTGGAAAAGTGATGGTGATGGTGATGTAGCCACCTGGAAGTGGACCAGATGCTTCTGCCCATGCTCTGCTCAGCTGTAAGGCTGTTCTCCTCCTTCCCATCCCTAACTTTTAACTCCTCTCCCCAAAGGTACCGCATTCCTGTGATTAAGATTTATGGGTGAAGATGAAACAGAAGAGAGGAAAAGGAAGCTCACCTGGAGAATTCCAACTTTTTTAAAAATAATAATTTATAACTTCTTTTAACTGTGACTTTTAGAGCAGAGCAGTGTAACTTCCTGCCTCCTCCTGCCGTGCTGAGGCCCAGAGATGTGTTTATAGTCCCTCCAGAGGGAATGGAACTGGAGGAGGCAGTTTGACCAGAGCAGAGCAGAAACTGCTTTTCCCCTCGTTGACACCCAGCCATCCCTTTCTCTTTCCACAGAGCTATATTTTTGAGAAAAACTTTCACCTTTTTTCCCCTCCTCCTGTGACTTGTGGTGTCAGTCCTTTTGCTACTACAAAGAAAGCTCTCGGTTTCCTTTTTATCCTAACACTGACAGCAATGATTACCACGTCCCTGGAGTTGCACTGAACAGTTGTGTCCTGCAGCTATTCTCAGCCAAGGCAGAGTCAGGTTTTGTGTTGTTTTTTTATCAAATACAAAATAAAAAACAACAAACGGCGAGATTTTATTTCGGCTGCTTTCAGGGGAGGCCAAGGCTGGCTGGCTCTGGAGGATGTTGTGGTTGGGAGAGCAGAGCCCAGTGTCTGCCTGTCTGGGGCAGGGGGACCTCAGGGTACCAGTGAAATCAAACAAGGGAGGGGCCAAGAATGGGACAAGAAACAGCCAGCCCTGGGAGGAGATACAGCTGTCCAAGTGCCTACAGAGATTTTTCTTTATATCTTTCTTGTTAAAATTCATTTATTTTTAACCTCGGACAGCTGCAAACAGCACGCAGAGCCCTGCTGGAGTTGCTTACAAGGCTTTCTTATTCAAAAGTTTATTTGAGATAATTAGCTTGTGAGATCGTTTAAAAGGAACAATCAGATATATTCAGGAAATTAGAAGCCCCTCTGCCCATGGTTACCCACTGCTGAGGCTGTAGGCAGATCTCTTATCTACAAATCTGAGCATTCCACAATAAAAACCCATTACTACAGTAATCTAACAGGGCTCCAGCCTACAGGGATCAGTTAAGAAGCTGGTGGGGGTTGTTTTGCTGCTTTAAGTGTTTGTTCAGTGTAAGGAAGCATTAGTTCTTCAGCAGGGGTGAGCTGTACCACTGCCTGGGTCCTGTTGGAGATTGTGCCAAAGAGAACAGGATTTATGGATCTGACGTGGTTGAAATAATTTTCCAACTTGCTCTGCCCACCCTCTGCAGCGACTCTTTGTCTGATGGTGGTGACAGCTCAGCCCTGGCTGGTGCTCTGTGGGAGGGGACGGGTACCCAGGGATGCCTACTGTTAACTGCCTTGGAAAAGCAATGTAAGAGCAGAAAAGAAATAGAGAAAAAAAAAATAATGCAGGAACTGGGATGCTGAAGGCAATTGCTGGCATCTTCTTTTACTCTGCTGTGGGGGAACAAGAGCAGGTACTGAGTAAAAGAGCTCAAGGCCCTCCCAAAACCCCTCCATCGCAGCCTCCCCCTCCCCAGCAGTCTCCAGGGCTCTGGGGACACTTGGACACTCACATTTGCCTGAGCTCATCTTAAGCATCCACCCCGGAGAAGGTCATGTCCTCTGGACCTCCAGTGGCAGCGGCAGTGCTGGGAGCAGCAGGGCCTGCAAAGGGAGGGCAGGACGTGTGTGCTGAACCCTGGGGCTGCCCCATCATCCACCCCCAGCCCTCTGAGGGCAGCAGGGGAGAGCCTGCACCCACTGCTGAGCTAGGGGCAGCTCATGGAAGCCCTGACTACACCTCAGCTGCAGCTATCTGTGGGGGGCTGTGGTTTTTGGGGTCCCCTAGAGCCTCAACATACTGGCACTGGATGGGTAGGGGTGTTCCTGCAGCCTGGATGCCCTCCTCCTTTTTTCACTCTCCTCCCTACTCCCATACAGTCCACACACACTGCTCCTTCCTCTCCATCCCCTCCGTGGCAACCTACCGGGGCAGTCGAGCTTTCCCCGAGTCATAGTGCCCTCAATCTTGGTGCCGTTTTTGTAGCAGCACCAGCAGAAGCCAGTGGAGTGATGGCACTGCTTGGGCAGGTAGTCACCGTTGCCATCGCACTGTGGGCGGAATCGGCCCAGCAGGTCATCAGCAGCGGCCTCTGCCTGGCACTTAGTTTGCACTAGGGACATAGAAACACAGGGGACACTGTCAGTCTCTCAGGCCCTTCTCCCCCTCAGCAGCCTCGCATGAAATTCTATCCAGAAACAGTAAAAGGTGAACAAGTTCCCACTCAGTGACCTTCTGAAGCTCTTGGGCTAACTAGGGATGGAGAATTCGGGATGGTGCTCAAGCTGTTCAGCCTTTTGTTCACCCCAAATGCCCTACAGGCAGCAGGCAGAGATGCTCTGTGATGTCCTAACAGCCATGAAAGAGACTCCTCACAGAACAAATAGGTTTGTGACTGGAGGGAGGGCTCGGTTCCCTGTGAGATGCCACATGCCAACACCTCCCTGCCTCTCCCCAGCTCAGCAGTTCCACCCCCAATACCTTTCTCCGCTGGGATTGCCTTGCGATCCTCTGAGTTGGGGTTCTTGGCCATCTCAAACAGCAGCCACTTGTGCATCCAGGACTCAAAGGACTGCAATGAGAGGGTCCAGCACATTAATAGGTATGGGGGGAGTTCACCCCAGGGGAGCCATGTCACGAGCTCTGGCTTGAACAGGGAATGTGATGAACATCATCCCCTCCCTTGGAGTCGGAGCAGCCCAAGCCTGGCTAAAGCCAGACTTTGTTTATCCTGGTGAGGATACCCCAGTTCCTCTCCAAAACACTCCTGGACAGAAGGCAGGAGGACAGGATGACAGGGACAAGCACTGACCTTCCAGTCTGCATGAGGCATGGTGTTCCTCAGGCTCTTCAAGTTGTCCATCAGGCTGTCCTTCAGCTCCGGGAACATCTTGCTGGGATCTGCTTGCTGCAGAGCAACCACCACAGTGAGGGCAAAGAAAAACAAGCTGAGGCAGAGGGCGTTGGAGCTGTGCTGGAATCAGCCAGATACTGCAGGAGGTCAGGAGCTCCCACCAGCTTGGAGCACCCCAAGAAATCCCAGACCGGTGCAGGAGGCAGTTGTGGGGTGGGGGTGAAGCAGGGGACCTTACCAGCAGCAGGTGCTTCACTAGGTCCTCGGTTCTGTTGCTAGCAGGGGCCTTGACCTTGAGAGAAAAGGCAAAGGGGCAATGTGAGCAGGGCAGCAAGTCCTGAGGGCAGCAGGCAGTGCCAAGCAATGGTGGATCTCTCTTACCGGAAGGTCTGCAAAGGGCACAGAATGCAGGGTCCTCATGACCAGGGGCATATTTGCCTTCTCTATCTTCAGGTTATTCGCAGGCCTGGCACCTGCTGAGGAAGGAGAACTGTGAGGGGACAGCCTGCCTGGGTTGTCCAGGAGGGTCCAAGAGGGATTAATCCCTTCTCCCCTTCCACCTCCCACCACTCTGGTGCCCATGGGGCTACTGACTGGCAGACAGCTTCGTCTGCAGAGCCTCCAGCTGCAGGGTCTGGGAGGTCTTGGTCAGCTTGCTGATCTGCTCGCTCTGCTGGCACACAAAGTAGACAGTGACAGCCTGGCCGGCGATGAGCAGGGCCACCAGGATGGACAGCGTGGAGAAGGCGGCTTTGCGCCCCAGCGCAGACCTGCGGGACACGGACAGGGAGCTCAGCCGCCCACCGGCAGCCGGAGTCAACATCCTGCTGTCACTCCCTCCCCACCCAGACACTCCTGTCCCGGGGGATTTGCAGGCAGACGAATGCAAATTCCCACATCGCAGAGAGCAGAAGTGAAACCTCAGCGTGAGCGTCACCTCCCTCACCGGAACCGAAACCCACGGTGGGGCGGGGGGACGTGGGGACTCGGCAGGGGGACCGAGGGGCACGTGGGCACACGTGGGTGGGGACGGGGCGCTGCCTCTGGATTTTGGGGAACGGCATCACTCTGGGCATCGCCTTTTGCGGGATGATGGAGCTGCTTGGAATCTCGCCGGTCCGTGGGGCAGAGGACACGTCTCACGGGATGTTGGACAGCACTTAATTTTTAAAATCTAGTGCCAGATCCTGCCCCACTGGGTGAATGTGGCACTGTCGAGGTGCAGCGGTGCCCCGGAGGTCGCCCCCTGCCTCCGCTGCCCGGGGAGGAGCGGGCGCTGCCCGGCCCAGGGACAAGTCCCCGAACGGGACGCGCTGCACGGGAGTCTGCCTGGTGACCGATGACGACACAGCGTTCCGGGCTTCTGATTGGCTGCAAGCTTTGGGCGGGGTGTCCCCCCCTGCGGGGCTTTGGACATGGGGACGAGTTGGGACATGGGGGCACAGCCCCACAAAGCCACTTAGGTCTAGGGTCCTCCTGCCCTATGGCCACATCATCAGCCTGGCGGTCCCACAATCTCTTTCCCACAAAGCTGCTTCCCCAAAGCCTCAAGCCATGGCTCTCGGCCCCCCCCGTGAGCCTGGCCCCCCCATCGCCATGTTTTGTCCCCGGCTGCCCCAGAGACACAGTGACCTCTTTCATGCTGCTGCCACGCCGTGCCCTCCCGGTCCCATAGCCACGCAATTCCCCCATCCCTCAACCGCCCCATGTCCCTTTCCCATTGCCGCCCCATGGCTCCCATCCCACAGCCGCCCAATTCCCCTCATCCCACTGCCGCCCAGTGCCCCTGCCGTGCCTCACAGCCGTGTTCTGGCCCCTTCCACAGCCCTCATGGCTCCACGGTGCCCCATTCCCACAGCCTGCACCCCATCTTCTGCCACATAATCACTATGTGCCCCTTGACCCCTATGTATCCCCTTCCATCCCACAGCCACGCAATACACCCCTGCCCCACGTCCCCACTGTGCCCACTTCGCCCTCCCCGTGTCCCCAGTCCCCGTGTCCCCAGCAGTGCCACCTCTGGGTGTGCCCAACACTGAGCACACCGCTGCCGCGGTCAGAGATGAGGTCCCGCTGCTCCTCAGCCATGGCTCCGCTGGGCTCTCCGAAGGCAATGAGCACCCCGAGAGAGGCTTCTGGAAATACCCTCGGGTCCCCACCCTGCCCTGACACCCGGGGGGGGGAAGCCAAAAAAAAACTCCTATTGGCTGCTGGCGCTTACATCACTGGTCGTCAGGCAGACCTCTGCTCCAGAGGTCTCCGGTTCAGAAATGATGCCCGACACGGTGGTGAACTCCAGGGCCATTCAGTGGGGCTTCACTGCCCACCCCACGCCACGGGCAGGTCACAGTGCCCAGCCTGGTCACACCGGTGCCAGAGCACCCCCGCGGGCAGGAGGTGGGATATGGGGACAGGAGGTGAGAAAAGGGAGGTGGCAGCGCGATGGGGGAGGTGGGAGTACACGTGTGAGGAAGGACGTGGGGTGCAGGAGTGGGACATGGGGGGTGGGACACCATGGGGAGGGGCCCCCACACCTGAGGCTGAGCAGCACCTTCTGTGGGGGCACAGTGCCAGGGTACATCCCTCCTCCCTGATCTTTGCTGCTGGGGAAAAGCTGCACTTGGGCTCAAGCCCTTCCTTGAGGGCCACTTTGGACCCCCCCCTGTGTGGGGGCTCTTGGCCAGCACTTCTCAGGCTGAGGGACAATGACTAAAGAACCAAGGGCTTTCAAACCCTCCTTCCTTCTAACAGGACCCTCTTCGCTTTGCCTGCAGCAGCTTCCAGGGGCTGAACCCCCAAAGCCAAGGGAGGAGGAGCAACCCCTCAATGTGAGTGACCCCAAAGCCCCACTGGGAGTGAGGCATGAGAGGGGTCAGCCCCCCCCACAGCCCCACAAGTGCTACATGGGCAGGAGCAGCCATCCAACCCATACTGCAGGGTTTTGGTGATTTCACACCATGTCCCAGAGAAGCCCAGGGGGAACACATCCTGGATGCCCACACTGGGCCAAGGGTCACACTGAGACAGCACCAAGCTGGCCCCAGTGTCAGGGCCAGCACGACCATGGCCAGAGACCCAGTCAAAAGTGAAACCTCAAATGAGGAATTAAAAGTCGGGCACCACTGATCACCTGGCAAACCTACTGGGGTGAACAGGGACATGTTGCTTCAGCGACTCCATTTCTTTTCCTGATTCAGTCCTGAGCCTCCCAGCCAGCAGGGACATAGAGCCAGCCCTGGGAGAGCAGGCAAAGGGATCATTTTGGAGCATTTACAGGGAGTAGGGGACAGTCTCCTGGCAGAAGCTGTTCCTGAAGGAAACGTGGTGCAGTTTCCAGGTGGGAGACTGCAGCCCCACAAAGGGGAAGTTTTTGGTGCCTGGAGCCTGGTCCCATCCCTGCAACCCAGCTGGGAAAGGCCTGGGCAGTCAGGGTTCACAAAGCACCAGCCCAGAGGTGTCTATCAGCCTCACCCCGGGCCTGTAACAAAGGTGTACTTAGAAACCATCAGAAGGGTTTGAAAATAAAATTAAAAGTGAGAGGAAATTGAGAGAAAGAGAAGTAAAATAAAGGGGGGGAGGGAAGGAAAGAACATAAAACCTTCCATACATCTTTTGTTTTTCCCCTCATGGGCACTGGGAGTTTTGGGGGACACATTGGTTTTCCTCACAGCCCCTGCCCCCACTCAGCTCCTCATTTTGGGGCCACAGTCCCTGCCTCGAGGCAATGCTCCTGGTGTATTCCGTGACCAGCCTCAGCCATAAGGGGAACCAGAGAAAGTCTGAACAGGAACTCACAAATGAAACCCCAGCGATTCCATGGAGCTGGGCTGGCTCTGCAAACCACAAACATGGGTGATAGTCTGGGGGTGCCTTCCCAGGCAGGCTGAGCCCCTCGAGCCCCAGCCTGGAAGGGGACTGTGAGGCCTAAGTCAGCCCCTGCTCCACACACAGACATTCCCAGTTAGCACTTCAGTGCTTCACACACAACTTTCTGCCCAGGGCTGTGACACCAAGTGTATTCTCAGTCTGTGAACTGATTTTTCAGGGAAGATACAGACCCTTTCAAAGAGCAGCTCCCATCCTGTCTTACCCTCCTCACTCTCTCACCGCCTGAGGCTGGCACTGGATTGTCACCACCCTGTTACCCCAAGGCTTTGTATTTGGTGTTACCCACCAGAAACTTCACAAGTCTTTTTTTGGGGAAAAAAAGCCATCTGGAGCAAGGAGTGGTTTAGGACTCTGTTGAGGTCCAGGCTGGCAGAGCAACTATTTCAGGCAGTGAGGCGGAATAACCCAGCAGGTATTCACAGGAAGCCATTCATCACCAGCTGGGCCTCATCTTACAGCTCAGCCCGTAGACCCTGCACAAAGATTTGCAGAACTGACCCACATTTCCCACTGACCCTGAGGTCACACCCTCAACAGCACAGGATCAGCCCTGGGCAAAGCTGAGGAGAAAGGCTGAGCTGCAGGACTCACCAGGGACCACTGACTGTGTGGGGATGGAGCACAGCCCCCGAGCAGCCCCATGCCCTCTGCAGGATGAGCATCCCTGCCAGGGTGACACGGGGTGAGCAGGCACAGCACCCCCCACCCACGCAGCCCAGGAGCTACAGGGAGTGCAGGTGGTTCATTCCTTGCTGAATCACTCAAGACAAGCTAGTTAGGTCAGGCCAGGGATTGCCAAGGGCCAAGAGACCCATCCATGCCACTCTGGCATGAGGGTCTTTCCCTCCAGAAAGCCCCAGGACACGAGCCAGAAGCTTCACCGTGCTGGGGCTTCAGTTTCTCTTCCTCATTCATCATTTCCTCTTTGGGGTTATGCATCAACACAGGAAGCTGCACTAAAGATGTCAGGTTGGCTGAGAAATCAAGGCATTTTTTGCCTTTAATTGTGCAGTGAGCCCAGGCACCAGCCAGCCCATGGCACAGCACTGCCAGGGCAGCAAGTGGCACAGGTCAGCCAGCCCTGTGTGCACCAGCACAGCTCCAAATCCCAAGGATTTACAATTAGTAGAATAAATCCACCTTCCCAGGGACCAGACATCTTCCCATTTCTACATCTGCTCATAAACCAGCAGGGTTGAACCGGCCTGGAACAGGGTGGGCAGCAGAGGGAGTGATTGGAATTTCTCCCCCTCACAGAGAGAGATGAGCACTCTGCTGAGTTTTTGCCCAGCAAAGGTTCTGCCTTGCATTTGTTTTTGCTGCACAGCTCTCCCCAGACATGCCCCATGAAGCAGCCACCTTGAGGTCCCCTGGGACAGAGTAACTCACACAGAGCAGCAACAGCTTTCACTGTATCCAAAGTGTATAAAAAAAACCAGAGGAGCTGCTGGTAACACAGTGTCAAACACCCCACTCTCCTCTGTCCTGCCCCCCTCCTCCTTCAGCTCCACATCTGCTTTCATGTTTTCAACTTCTCTACAGAATTCAAAGAACACTGTAAGTACAGGAAAACAGTGATGTGAACGGCAAATGATGCACGTCTAAGACAGTAAAGGAAGTTTATTCCAACATTTTCCATGGCTACATGTAAAATAACAAATAAAGCACTATGACTGTGCCAAGGGAAAATCTGGCTTAGGAACAGATGTCAAGGCAGAGGACTTTTTCCACATAAAGGGGAAGTGATGCATTCAGCAACATTTTGCAGAAAACCCAGAAGCAGTTACTCGTTCCCAGCCCACCTTTCTTTTCCAGGAAATGGAAGAGGTCATGATTCATTTTGAAAGGAACTTTTGCTATATAAAGCCCAAGCCCCCTGTGGCTTTGGATCAGCCAGCCTGGTTCCCCTCCGAGCCCAGCTCCAGAGAATCCACCTGTGGATGGAATTAATCTGACTTCTGAGGACACCCCAGTAAGAAAACACAGAGCTAAACAGAGGTTTAAGAGAGCTTTAATAACAGAAGGTGCTGCACTGGTTACAGACGACGTCCACGGCGACCACCCTTCCTGCGAGTGCTGTCGGAGGGGATGGGGGTGACATCCTCTGCAGGGAGAGCATCCAGTACAGTTACCTTCCAGAGGCACCCCCAGAAACCACCTGGCCACAGCCACCCAGCCCCAGCCATCACTCAACACCTCAGCACTTGGACACCACATGTGCAGAAGGAACTCTCTGTGGAAGGGAAGTATTTGGGAACTTGCCACAGGCTGGGTACCCTGGGCTTTAGTGCTTAGCAAGCAAAAATTCCCATCTTCCAACCCATTTACACCAAGAAGCCACAGCATTTCCAAAGAAACGCAGGATGCTTGAAGATCTTCAGCACAACCACCATCACTGCATCTTGTGACTCCCCAACAAAGTTCACGACTCTCCCTGTAACAGCTGGAGACCTTCACTATTACTGAATCATCTAGACCAACATGGTATTTTTAGGTGACTGAACAGCCCTGTGACATTTGCCCTGCACACAGAAACCTGGGTTCTGAGCACTGCTCTCACCACCTACTGGTGAACTGTCAATTTAAGAATCTGTTTACATTAAATCCTTTCTTTGGTGTCATTTAAGCAGCCATGAAGAACATCCCACCGTTAAGATCAAGCAGCATAGATGTTCACAAAGCTCCTTTCACTAAATAATCCCATTTTTCCTCACTCACCAATGCGGCCAATCTTCATTCCAGAGCGGGCCAGAGCTCTCAGGGCTGACTGGGCACCAGGTCCAGGAGTCTTGGTCCTGGAGAGGTGTCAGAAACAACAACCCCTTCAATGACCCAGAAACTGAACACAGCTTACAAACAGCCAGCAATATGAAAATCCCATTTTCCCAATGCCAAACCATCCTCCTGTTCCAGTCTCATTCACCATGAGCCCCACAGCCACATCCCCACCAGTGTCCCAGACCCCCTGCTGTACCTGTTGCCCCCAGTTGCACGCAGCTTGATGTGCAGGGCAGTGATTCCCAGCTCCTTGCACCTCTGGGCAACGTCCTGGGCCGCCAGCATGGCCGCGTAGGGAGAGGACTCATCTCTGTCTGCCTTCACCTTCATCCCACCCGTCACACGGCAGATGGTTTCCCTACACAAGCAAAAGATGATGTTAAAATAAAAGCTATTCCTTGTTCTTCCCCAAAACCTGGGTTAACAGAACCTGTTATTTCCAATGTTCAATAGCTGCCACACAGCACCCTGAACACCACTGACCAGAAGAGCTCACCAAGCCACCCAGGTCATGTACATGCACCATCCCAACTCGCAGCTCAGCAGAAACTCAAGGATTTTGGTGGAGCCTCTTGCCAAACCACATTTCTGCTTTCACACCCAAAGGAGCTGGGTACTGCAGCAAGGTGATGTGTGTCCCATACTCACTTGCCAGACAAATCGGTCACATGGACGAAAGTGTCATTGAAGGAGGCAAAGATGTGGCAGACACCAAACACATTCTCTCCTTCAGCAACCTGTGGTCCCAAGCTGATGACCTGCTCTTCCTTCTTCTCCTTGCCCTTACGAGGTGCCATTTCTGAACAACAACAAAAGAGATGTATGAGTATTGGTAGTTTCTCAAAATTGTTAAAGGACTTTATCAAATTCCTGCTATTTCAACCTTTTACCAAGCAAGAAAAATTAGTTACCATTGACAAAATACAGGTAAATTTGGGAATTCAGGTAAATTTCTTGCAAACCCCAAGAATTCCAGCTTTGCTCTATCCTGGCACACAGGTCATCACCTACAGCTGCTGAGTGGGGTCTCTCCTGCTGCACCTCATGGCAGCTGATGTCCCCAGGCCCCAGCACAGCAGTGCACAAGGGAGCTCCTTTCCTTGACAACCAGCCATGCTAAGCATTTCCCATTGCTTATGCGGGTTTATGGGAAAAAAACACCAAACCAAACAATTACTACAGACCTAGTACTGTCTGTAAGCCCCGAGGGTGCAGATCTATGAAGTACCAGCTTGGGTTCTTCCACATTATTCGTCTTCCAACGACATCCTAGGGACTAGCTCAGATACGTGTCCTGCCCCTGAAGCCCACACCTATGATGGGAGTCCGCAGGGGCAGCACTCGGCTGCGCTCTGTTTGATGGCCACGGATCCCGTGCATCCGCTCCCAAGCACAGTAAAACGGTTCCCTATTGCCCTCTCCTGCCAAACTCCTGCTACAGCCGGCGCAAGCGAGATGTCGGCCACTGCACTGAGGAAACCAACCCCAACATAACCCACGGTCACCCTCATCGGGCCCTCTCCACGAACAGCCCCGAGCACTGTAACATCAATTTACATCAGCGTCTGCGCGGCCATTCCGGTAGCACTGCATCCCCTTCCCGACACATCCATGGCGCACAGGCTGCACGGACAGCGCCGTCCCCGGCGCAGCGAGGCCGACACGGCGCAGGCAGCACACGCTGTACCGCGGCATCGAGCTCCGAGCGACGAACCCGCCGAGTTTCAGCGCCCAGGGAC
>JAHLSL010000025.1:6464212-6495919 GCA_025920805.1 Petroica traversi | reverse complement strand
CCCCGCTCCCGAGGAGTGCGAGTGCTGCTGACTGGAACCCTGCAGGACCGGGGCAGCGCGGCCAGAGCCGGCCCGGAGCTGCACACCTTGCGCATGGCACGGCTTGCCCAGCCTGGCTGGTGTTCCTGTGGAGCACCTCACCACCGTCTCTGGACAAGGTCCTGGCGTTTTGTCCGCCACTGGTGAGCTCCTGGGCCTCTCGTGCATAGCTGTGTGTATTATCTCCCCAAGCCTTTTGGGTTTGCCTCCACCACCACGCAGGCAGGCTGTCCCCTTGATGCCTGGCGGCACAGAAGCCACATCAGCTTCAGCGACCTTTAGCATCACCTGGACGGCTTTGCTTCCCATCGAGGCTGGAGCTCCCTCCCAGCACTGCAATCGTATCCCAGCACTGGGACTCGTTATCCCAGCCAGCTGCTGCCACAGCACACCATGAGGATGGTTCTCTTCCCACTAACGGTGGTGCTCACAGGGTTGGGAAACCGGTGCCTTGCAGTGTCCCTTTGTCACCGGCAGCCTTGGAACAGCAGCTCTTCCTGCAGCAAAGCAGCATCTTTGTTACTCACATCTTTAGAGTGGTTTTTGCTGGGGCTGGGCTGGGGAAGATGGGGAGGCAAGAGGACCTGTGCCTGCTCCCCTTGGCTGCACATGGGGACCACAGCTGAGGAAGCTGTCCTTTTCCAAATAAAACAACTGGGACAAATTCAATAGGAAATAAGTTCCTCTCTTCTGAGTGAACTTGCCGTGGGTGGAGAAGAAGGAAATTAAACAATAGAAAAAACGTGCGGGGCTTGATATGGCAGGAAAATAAACCCCAATGCTGTTGGCCTCTGGCAGGATGGCCAAGCGTCTTCCTTTTGCCTGTGTCAGTGCTCATTTTGGGCAAGGACAGTGAAGGCAAAGCTCATGTTTCCCAGTACCCCTCCATGGCTGGGGCATCCGTGTGTGGGTATGGGGAAGCCAGGACCTCCCCATGCCACCCATCAGGGTCACCTCGCTCAGCCCCACTACATGCCCTGACACCCCAGCAGCTGCAGCTCCCAAATTTGTCCCTTCCAACCTGGAGCTGCTGGTACAGGACACGGATGCTGATGGGGAAGCTCACACACACAAAACCTTTCCTACTTCCTGTGCCTATGGGAAGCTGGTGGGGCTGGTATGATTTTGTTTGGATGGGGATGGAAAATCCGCCCCAGGCAAACAGACTTTTCCTTACTGGTTGTTTTGGGTTTTTCCCCTCTTCCTGTGTGGCTCTGCCAGTGCTGTAGAACAAGACATATTTAATACGCTGTTGGTGGTAATTTAAACTGAAGGAAAAAGATACCTCATAAGTCAAAACCCAGGATGGAATGAAGAGAGAATGATTAATCTTTTCTTCAGTAGCATGTCAGGGTGAAGTATGGCGCAGCCGAATATGTCCCTGATGCAGAGTGTCACCATCAGCACCTGCCCATCTCCTTCCACAGGCTTTTATAAGCAGGTTTGATTTTGGGATATCTGTGGGTACTGGGTTGGGAATGGAGGGCAGTGGTCACATCAGGTATCTCCTTTTGGCCAGCTTCTGACTACATGCTGAACATGGAGCTGCTCTCTTTGCACTTTGTACTCTGGGACAGGGTCATGGAAGGTTTTGCTTAAAAGGGTTTTGTTTTTTTTTGTAATTCTGCCTTCTAGATGTACCTTAGTGAGTTATGTTTTTATTTTTGGCTGTTGAGGTAGAGCCTGCCAGAATAAGGTTAGGACTCCAGACAGGAGAAGGAAGATAATGAGTTTGGGTGTCTGGTGTTTGCTTCATGGCCTCAGAGGACAGGGGCTTCCAGCCTGTCTCAATGATGTTTCCAACCCTTCCAGCTTCAGGACCTCATGACAGTCCTTGACTTCCTTGTGTGTTTTTGGCTGTGGTGGTGGCATTGCTTTGTGCCACTGTCATGTGTGTGTTGGTGATATTGGAACTGACGGGGGGGGAGGATGACCTGAGTGGAGGGAAAGTGGGATGCTGCTTTCTTGGAGACCATCCTACACACCTTGGGGGCTGTGCCCAGTCTGCAGGTCCAGTGGGAGATGGTGCCCCCGTGCCCACTCTGTGCCTGTCCCCAGGTGGGGAGGAGCAGGGCAGCCCTCATGCCGGACCCCTGGAAGGGCTGGATGAGTCACACCCTGCAGACATGGAGAGATGGCGGCCTGTAGCTTATGATTCATTGTTTTTCTGCAAAAGCCACCGACTGTAATGGCAGAGCTTTCAGAAGACAAATCAATATCGAGCTTAAATCCTGTGTGTGACAGCGGCCAGGGGGCTGCGGTTGGGAGGACCTTGGTTCTCAAATCCTTCCCGAAACCAGCAGGACCTTGCTGCAGCCTTTTGCCCCAGGAAGGGGACAGGATCCTCTGCACTATCTTCATGCGTCACAAGCCTTCCTGAAGGGGTTTAGGAAGGTCAAGAGATCCCTGAATGGGAGGTATCCCAAGAGGAGCTGCCCTGGTATTTATGGTGGGCATGACCGGAGCTCAGTCCTGCTGCTGATCTGGTCAAAGCTGTGGAAATGGAGATTGTCTTGGGGAGATCAAGGAAGTGGGTCTCTTCTAGGACCTCTGCCCTGTTGTCCCACTTCTGCCAGGGAACCCAAAATATCTTGAAATTTGCTTTCACTGATAGAAAGCAGGGAAGAAATGTTTCTTGATTTTGAGCTTGGGCGCATTGAGGGATGTGTAGTTAGCAATGTCTGGCTCGGCTCCCTCTGCCACATGGGGAGATGTGTGTCTCACCCCAAAGCTCTGGGTGTGCTTAGGAAGGAGGACAGCCCCGTAGGATGTCCCTGCTCCCTGCTCCCTACTGGCTCTGCTTCCCAAGTTTTGGGGAAACCCAGATACCTTCTAGCTAGTTCTAACCCATCAAGTATTCCCCTTCCTTCCCATCACCATCTGCATCTTCACAGCTTTGTACAGCCCTGCAGCCCCAGGACTTGGAGCTTTTAAAGAAAGGGGATGCATTAAAAAGTGTTAACTGGGCAGTTCTGAAGTATGGCTGCAAGTGTTGTCAATGCCTGGACACATGGCTCAGGCCATTTTCAGTCTCCTCCATCGGCCTTGATCCATCACTTGCTATGCTGGCACACTGCTGGTTGCATGGATTTATGTTGGAGATTGGATTGAGGCCAGGAGGGAAGGAGTCGGTGCAGGTGGGGCATGACAGGTTGGGTCCTCAACCATTGGCTTGCCTTGGAGCCCCTGCAGAGGAGAAGGAGAGGACAGGGCTGATGCTGGAGCAGGTAAACCAAAGCAACAGACTTCCCCTGGACATGCCATTTGGCTCCTGCAGCTTCAGACCTGGATCTGGAAATAGGGGAGGGAAGAGGCAGCTCAGATGCCAGCAGCTGTGCTTATTGGGGGCAAGGGTGGGCTTTGCCAGTGCTGTTCTAGGGGGTGAAAACAAAACAAATCTTGCAAGTGTCCCCTGGGCTCTATGCCTGTTCCCCCTCCCTGTGTTTTCCCTGGGCTGCTGAGCCTTGCAGCCTCTGGTACATTTTAAGGGTGACAAAGTTTGCATGCAGAGGTAATGTCTTTTATTAGCCTAACTAATACCTTTAGGAAAAAACAGATGTGCTCTTGGGCCTGAGAAATGCCTGTGCGGCCAAAATGTGTCGCTTTTTCCAACTGTGTCCATTGGTCTAATAAAAGATCTGACCTCCAGCCTGGCCCGGCCGTGACCTTGGAGCTCGCTGGCCCTGGAAGCCTCCTGCCTGTGCGTCAGTGTGTGCTGCCCAGCCCTTCCCAAAGGACCTGCCACCCCGGGAGCCATCACAGGAACACACCCACGGCACGCCAGGGACTGCTCTGACTTCTAATGCAATACTGGCTGCCAGCACCTGGCCCTGCGGGTGCTTTGGGCTCCTGGCAGCGTCTGTCCTGGCAGGCTGCAGGAAATGGAGGTCAGAGGCAGCTCAGCAAAGCACTGGGGCATCAGGCAGGATGGATGTGGTCTGACAGGAGCATCCCGGGAGGAGGGAGCAGCTCCATCCTTGCAGGGATTTCTCTGGAATGTGGGCACTGGCGGGGGGTCGGTTTCTCTCTGTGAGCTGGTTCATGCTGTGGTTTTATGGATTCTGGTTTGCAAAAGTGTTGGTTTGGGGCTGGGTTAGCACTCGCAGGGCAGCCTGTGCTCCCCAGAACAGCTGGCAGTTCTGTGGCAGGATGGCTCTGCTCGCCTACCAACTTGGGAAGCTGTCAAGAAAAGGAAGCAGCTGGCCCATCCTGTGGGGTGAGCACAGGGAATCACTGCTGCCTCAAGGCTCTCTGAGATCCAGTGTCACCCTCACACTCGTGGCAGGACCAGCATCTCTGCAGGGAAAGTCTGGCCCAGCCAAATGTCAGAGGCAGCAAAAGGTGGCATTGAGGAGCTTTCAGTCCATGGGTTTTTTTTTGGGTAGGAGTCCTTGTGCGACCTGCTTGTGAGAGGGCAGGCTGCCACTCCAGTGAAATATAAAAATGCATGTGAGATTATTTTCCCCTCATCCTTTTTCTTTTTAAAATGCTTGGGATTCAGGCCCTGATTATCCAGAAAGGCTCTTGGGTGCTTGGAAAGCCACAGGAACCGACACGGCACATTTCGAAGGAGGAAAACCCAATTCATTGAGTGGATTTTTTCCCCCTGTGAACCCACTTAAAATTCATGGAGAGTTTTGTCGGTAAGAACCTGTTTCAATTAACAGACAAAAGAAACTCTCCTCGTTAAGCGCCTCTTTCAATTAAGGTTTGGGAGAATTCCCCAAGCTCTGCTTCGAGGCTGTTCCCAAGGATTCAAGGACAAAAAAAATACCCCTGAGGAGGAGTCACCTGTGAAGGGCTTTGGCTTTTTTGGGGGGTCTGCAGCAGCAGGACAACCCAAACCATAATCTGTGTGTGGGGTGTCAGGGTGTTATGTTGGGATGGTGTTGGGGTTCATCAATGCTGAGGGATCAGCTGCCCAGCCCAGTGTCCCTGGGGCCTAGGACAGCTAATGGCTGCTAATTGCTGGCCTAGTTTGTGGAGGAGACTGATTTCATGTGGTTACTGGGAGATGATGGAGTGCTCTTCCAGGATGCTGAGGACAAGGAGGGTGGGAGCCACTGGTGCCCCCGGATCAGAAATGGGGTCGCCTCTGCAGGAGGTGCAGCCTCACTGATGGAGCTGTGGCCTCTTGGGGCTGGGGAAGGGGGTGGGAGATGGGGATTAGCAG
The DNA here is from genome assembly GCA_025920805.1 of Petroica traversi. Classification (NCBI taxonomy): domain Eukaryota; kingdom Metazoa; phylum Chordata; class Aves; order Passeriformes; family Petroicidae; genus Petroica; species Petroica traversi. The sequence continues at coordinate 6,490,707 of JAHLSL010000025.1, read as the reverse complement.
GGGCAGGACCTTGAGATGTGGGTTTGAGATGTGGGGTTTGCTAGAACTAGTCTTAGAAACACTCCAGTTGGGCTTGCCAGCTGCTCTGCCATGAAAAGAAGTTTTAATCATGGCCTTCCAGAAACCTCACCCAGTTTTTAGGAATTCAGATTTTTAAAAAAATTATTCAGGTTTTTTCTCCCCTAAAAATTCAGCATATACATGCCTCACGCTGAACCTTGCTTTTCCATCCCTCTGCAGGCAATGAGCTGTTCCCATGATTATTTTTTTGAAGATAACCTGAGAAAAACATTACTTTTATCTTTTGCAGTAAAACTGAATTGCTAACAGGGCTTTCCAGGTGAAAAAATGCCTCTTCCAGAGCTGGACGCTTTGACTAAAAATAACTTTTTTAAAGTGAAAATTCTTAACCACTTTCACTGGGCTCATCGCTCATATTGGTTTCTTTCCCTCAGGAGCAGGAAGGTGGTGGGCAGGCAGAGCCAGAGGTTTATTTCCAGAGGGGAGTGAGGTGTCAAGGGGAAGCTTGGTTCAGCAATCCAGGTGAATGCTCCTACTGCTCATTTCTGACCAGGCTCTATAAATCAGATCTTAAAAAAAAAAGAGCTGAGAAAAAGGGAGGATTTTCCTGCTGAAGTCCTCCTGGGGTGGAAATTCTCTAGACCTTATAAATCATGGATGAGTTCTCCTGATACTCTCTTGTGTTTGGCCATGGCCAGGCTGTGCACGAAGGGGAGAAGCCGAGCCAGGTGGGTTTGCAGTGGGAGCAGCACCAGTGGCTGCCTGTCAATGCCTGTCTCAAGGTCACCTGCTGGGCTGCCGTTGTCCATTTTTAACTTGGCACCTCTTGGGCACTGGCAGGAGGCTGGTGTCCTCAGGAAAGGAGCACTGGGATTGTCCCTCTCCCAGAGCAGGGTGTTTTTCTAAACCCTGGTAGGTTGTAACTACTGTTTGCAAAGCACTTAAGCAGCCTGTGTAATCTACCCCTAAGACGCTCCTTATCTGGCATTACAAAACCTCCTGCAAGCAGGTGACTGGGACAAGCTCCTTGCTGCTCATCTGTGTCCTTCTCCATGTTTTCCCCTCTCTGTCTGCTCCACTTCTCTCTCCCCTGCCCAGACACCCTGGCTTTGCAGCTTGGCAGGAGGCCAGTGGATGTCCCTCATCCCTCTGCCCAAGTCTCTTGGGCCTATCCTAAAGGCTCACCCAGGCTGCCAGGACATGGGGATCACCAGGAAAACTATCGGTTTTGCAGTGGCTGAAGTTTTCATGCTCTTCCTGGGCTGCTATAGCTTCATATCCTGTGGCACAGGGGTTGTGTCCCAGCTCCAGTAGCATCCTGGTGGGATCATCACAGCACCATGCACCGCAGTAAAAGAGATCATCTCCTGCTTGTGCCTTCTCTTGGTCAGTGGGTCCTGCCCTGGCGAGGAAGGAGGAGATGGGGACAGGGACAGACAGGGTCCTTCACACCCCGAGATAGCTCTTTTCCCTTGTCAGTGCTTCCAACTGTCTGCAGATATTTCCAGTCGTGGCTGGGATCACTGTCATTTAGATCACTGTCATAAAGGCAGCGGTGCAGAGGTGGGTGTTTAAAGGCCATTTTTTCATGCCAGTTACTTTTTCATTTTCAAAGCAACCTCCCCTGTCTTGAGCTTGCAGTTGTCTCTTGAATAATATGATAGCATTAATCTCCTCTCTAAGGACATGCTTAGCTCAGTGGTTTTAGATCTGTAGCCCTCTAAATATTACCAGTGAGTGAAGGGGATTCCCTCTAGAGGGAACTTAAACCTACTAATAATAATTTGGCTGCCTTTTGTGCATCTTTTACAGGTAGGGCTGATTCCCAGGGCTGCAGGGCACCACTTGGTGATCGCTGGGGAAGCTGGTGAGGGTGCCTGAGGTGTGGGAGAGACAGCAGAAGGGATGGGATGAATACTGTTCCCCTGATGGGGGCCTGAGTCCCAGCCTGGCCAAATTTAGACCTTCCAGCAGCCTTTTGCCTTCAAGTGGGAGATGCAGCAGATGTGTAGGTGGGGCTGATCCATCCACATTCCCTGCAGTGGTCGCACAGGGGAAAGGAAGTGTTGGAGCGAGCAGGAGTGATTGCAAATCGCTGAGCTGTGCAATGCTATTTAGCATCCTGCCTCTAAATCCTCCTCCATCCATGTTTAACCCCCAGGGCTGGCTTACATGGAGAAGTGGAGCTGGCATGGTGGTGATGAGGTGATTACCCAGCAGTGATGGATCTCTCCCTGCAGTGATGAGGCCTGAGGAGCAGGGGTGCCCACCCAAAGCGTGTCAGCAGGAGAGGAGCAGGGTGACCCATCTGGCTGTGAGTTTAGGATGTGGCTTCATCTCTGTGGGTTGAATGTTGGAGGTTTGGGAGCTAGAATCAGGGGTCAAGGTTCTGCACAAAATCTTGGAGTGTCTTCTGCTGGTGGAGGCCTGCTCCTCCCTTTCTGTTCTTTGGAAGTGGTACAAGAGAAATATGTGAGCAGTTCTTGCTCTGTCACACCCGTGGTTTTGAGCTCACCTCCCATGTCTGGGCCATGGGCTTGGGACAGTTGATTTATCCAACAGATGGGACTTGTGAACTGCCTTCACTGCTTGCACCTGCAGCCAGGCCTATTCCACCCCCCTCAATAAATCAAACCCTGCTGTGGTTGTCTTCTGGGATTACTGATCCTTCCCTCTCCTCCGGATCTGCTTGCACTTCCTTGCTTACATTTAATCCTTCCATTGCATCCCTGCAAAGTCTCACCGGTATTTAAAGGAAGAGTGCTGTAAGCCACTGATGGGGATGGTTTCATTCCCTCTCATCCCATCCAGTGCCTCCCTGACATTCTGGAGTGCAGTGGTTCCCCGGGGAGTATTTGTGCAAAATAACTCTGAGCGGAGGGAAACCACTGTCCCCAAACTGCACGGGGTGGGGGGTGGGTTTTGAAAAGCTTTTCAACCATTTTTCCCGCCCTCCTGCAGCTCTCTTAGATTTTAAGTGCTGATAGTAAAGGGCTTCCCTGTCCCCTGGTTGTGCTCCCTGCTTTCCTGGGGTCGGATCCGGCTCCGCAGGGTGCTCCGGGCTCTCAGCCATGCTGGGAAGCTGCTTGGATGCTGATTGTGTTTGTCAGGGCAGCCGGATTAAGAGCACAGTGGCTAAGCCTCCTCACTGAGCCTCCTCTCCAGTGGAGTCTGTGCCAGGGCAGTGCTCAGAAACCCACTAGAAAAGAGCATTTCCAGGGCTCTTTCTCCTGGGCTCCTTGATGTGTAGCTGTGGCTGAGCACCCGCCTTGTGATGGGAGTCTGCCAGCACCATTTTTGGGGGCCTGAGGTCTGTGTGTGGGACACAGGCTGACATTTCCAGCTGGTGCCTTTTAAAGAACCACTGTGGTTTTAAAAGGCACCTGAGCAGTGTCTAAAAATCAGGTTAAAAGGAAGTTTGACCCCGGCTGTCACCTTGCCAGGTCTTGTGGTTTTTAAAATTTTGCCATCTTGTTTCCCTTTTTATTTTGGAAAAGCTGTTCGTCTCAAGGATTTGTTTTGTGCTTTTGGGCGCTTCCTTCTCAGGCAATGAGCTGTCAGCTCTCCAACCAGTGCTGGGCTGTGCAGGGGTTTGCTGGGCAGGATGCAGCCAGCACTCATTTGCACAGGGAAAGCCCTGGGCAGGAGCATCCCCACCCTGCAGCATTGCCCCAAAGCCATTGGCATCCTCCCCGTGGAGTGTTTGCTCTGGCAGTGAACCGACAGAGCAGGATTCCTGCCACACTGGTGGGTGCTTGGGGCAGGATGCTGCCTGTCCTGGTCCCAGCTCACACCTGGCTGCTCTGGGCCCCCTTCCTGGGCAGGCTTTAACATGGCAGCTCAGCTGGTGTCTGGCCGGAGATGCTGTCTTCAAAGCCTGGTCATTAAATACTGTAATTAAAAGCTCTTAGGAGCTAATGAAGTGCCCTTGGAAATGGCAGGTGATGTAGATGCAGAGCCCTATTCCCTGCTTCATGGAGGGTGGTGCAAGGATAAACACACGGTCCTGTCCATCAGCTGCTGGCTCTGGTGCTTGTCATCAAACCCTCTGCTGCCATTTGCCCCCCCCATCACTGTGGGAATGCAGCTGCCAGCACCCACCCCTCCTGGCAGATGAAAGAAATGGAAGGGAGTGGGATGGCACAGCCACGGTGCTGGATAATGCATCCCTAGGTGGGGAGGTGCAGAGGAGTCTCCCTCTGCACAATCACCCCTAAAATCAACAGACCTGGAGAAATGCCCTGTCCCAAAACCCCAGCGGGGCTGTTGTCCCAGGGATGCTGGAGGGGCAGAAGTAGTGTGGTGGAACAGGCAGGACTGACTTCGGGGGGGTTAAGGAGAAAAGGTGCATCTCTCTTGGTTGTGCCTGGAGATCATCCATGTGCACAAAGATAGATTACAAATCAATAATCCCAGATGTTCCACCATGCCCAGCACAGCCAGCAAGGGGAGGTTGCTGTTGTGTTGTGGAGATGGTGAAGGAGGAGGTGGTGATGGAGGCTGGAGGGAGACTGGCTGCCAGCAGCACCTACAGGGGCCTGGCTGAAGCAGTGCCATGTCGGCAGGATTGGGAAGCACTGCCTGGACCAGAGTTGCTGCTGGGAAGGGCAGGGATGACAGGATTACCCTGCCAAGCCCCAGCCTGTAATCCACAGTGCCGCTCAGCCAGCCACATTTAATCCTGTTAGGAGCCCGGCTGGTGTCAGCAGGGAGGGTGCTCAGCCACGGTCCTGGCAGGGCACAGGGAGCTCTCCCTGGAAGGAGCAGGGACTCCTGTCCTCATCTCCAGCACTGGTAGTGAGTTTGAGAACAGTGCTGTGAACCACTTTTTTCCCTTAAACACAATGGTCACATCAGTCTGTTTCCCAGGTGGCTTCACCTCCTGGCAAGCAGTGCTCATTGTTTTCTTTTTTCAAATGAGCCTTTCATAGGGAAGGGAAAAATACTCCCAAGGTCCCTTTGGCTCCACGTGGACACTCATGCATGCCCATCTCCATGACCTTGGCTGGCGGCTCCTGCCTCAGCCTTGAGCCACCCAGCTGGCTGCCTGCCCGTGTCCCTCCGGTGTCCCTCCAGTGTCCCTCCCATGTCCCTCCCTGCCAGCTGAGCTGGGCCATGGGGGCCTCAGACCCCTGGCCCCATTCTCCTCAGCACAGAGTGGCTCCTGCTGGGCCCAGGGAAGAACGGGGCTCCTTCTCCAGCTGCTTGAGGTAGCAGGGATTCACAGGGGGCTGGGGGCTCCCCTCCATAGCACCTGGTGATGCATCTGCCCTCCAGTTGCACCCACAGACAGGATCCCGTGGCACGGCTGTGCGCCACAGTCCTGCTGCATCCCTGGCTTCTTTGGGAGCTCACGGCGTTCTTGTGGCAAGCCCTGGCACTCTGGCGAGCTCATGAGGATTTGGTTGGGCCTGTCACACTGGCAGAAATAACAATGGCAGCTTTGGCACTGTCCCTGCCCTCTCATCCCACCTCTCTCTCTCTCAGGGTGCCGTGTGGAGCTGGGGAAGCAGGGATCCGCCATGCCCACATCCCCACCACGAACCGTGCTGAGGCCGCCCGCCACCCCCTCACCCTGCTGAGGCCATGGAGCTCTGGCTGCTGCTGCTGCTGCCATCACCACAGGAATTTCGGCTCAGCAAGGGGACTCTCGGTGCCTCTGCCATGGTGACATGAAGCAGACGGCGAGGGACGCCCGACTGCTGGAGGGGAGAGAGCCTGCACAGGCGGCCTGCTAGTATTTTAATTTATTAGTAGTATTCAGTTTGATTTTACCTAATTTTTTGTTGGTTGGTTGGTTGCTTCTTCCCCTCCCCGGGGCTCGTGAGGGGAGGGGGCGGGCAGGGGAGAGGGACCCCACCTCACCCAGCGGATGCAAGGATGACTGTGCTGGCCAGGGCCCGGCGGGGTATCTGGCAGCTCTCTCCGCAGGTGGTGTTGCTCCTGCTCTTTGCCTTCTGCCTGCTCAGTGTTTTCGTCTCTGCTTACTATTTATATGGGTGGAAAAGGGGCTTGGAGCCCTCTGGGGACGTGGTGGGGCCGGACTGCGACGAGCCCAAGGTCGCCCCTTCCCGCTTGCTGCCACTGAAGACCCTCAAGGTGGCCGACTCCTCCCGCACGGACCCCTTGGTGCTGGTCTTCGTGGAGAGCCTCTACTCCCAGCTGGGCCAGGAGATCGTGGCCATTCTAGAGTCAAGTCGCTTCAAATACAGGACAGAGATTGCCCCAGGGAAGGGGGACATGCCCACACTGACCGACAAGGACCGGGGACGCTTTGCACTCATCATCTACGAGAACATCCTCAAGTATGTCAACCTGGACGCCTGGAACCGGGAGCTGCTGGACAAGTACTGCGTGGAGTATGGCGTGGGCATCATCGGCTTCTTCAAGGTAAGGGGGTACAGGGGCAAACCAAGATCCCATGGCCAGGCCAGACGTGAGCCCTGGTGTCCTACTGCCCCACAGGGACTTTGCCCTCCCCATGCTTTTTGCAAGCAGCATGAGTTGGTGTGGGACACAGGCTTCTAGAAGAGGGCACCATCTTAGCTCTTTCCCTTTGGAAGGGCTGTGTGGCCTTTGGAGGTGCTGAGGGGAAAAAAATCTGGGATCAGTCCTGTTGCTTTTAGCACTTGTTTTTCAGCTGTGACCCTTGCTGGGGTTTGCCAAAAGCATGAACAGGTATTTTGCTCAGCAGCCCTTCTCCTGCCCAGGGCTCCCAGCCTTGGGGCACTTTGCACATTGGACAGGAGCAGGATTGAGTGTGGGAGGAGTATGAGGGCACCCCATGCTCCAGAGAGGAAGGGGGGGGAACCCAGAACCCGGATGTCCAGGGGTGGTGAGCTGCTGCCTCTGTTGCTGTGGCTGTTCCTTGTGAGCCCCTCCTTGTCCCCAGTGTCCCATCTCCTGTAGCTCCCGTTTTCCCCATGCAGGCCAACGAGAACAGCCTTCTGAGTGCCCAGCTGAAGGGCTTCCCACTCTTCCTCCACTCCAACCTGGCACTGAAGGACTGCAGCATCAACCCCAAGTCACCCTTGCTCTACATCACACGCCCCAGTGAGGTGGAGAAGGGAGTGCTCCCCGGGGAGGACTGGACCGTCTTCCAGTCCAACCACTCCACCTACGAGCCCGTCCTCCTGGCCAAGACCAAGTCAGCCGAGTCCATCCCACACATGAGCGTGGATGCTGCACTGCACACCACTGTGATGCAGGACCTGGGCCTCCACGATGGCATCCAGAGGGTGCTTTTTGGCAACAACCTCAACTTCTGGCTGCACAAGTTGGTATTTGTGGACTCTGTCTCCTTCCTGACGGGCAAGAGGTTGTCCCTGCCCCTTGACCGCTACATCCTGGTGGACATTGATGACATCTTCGTGGGCAAGGAGGGCACACGCATGAAGGTGGAAGATGTTAAGGTGTGTCTATGCTTTCTTGGCTGGGTGGGCTGGGCTGGGCACTTGTGCTTGCTCAGGGATGCTCCAGAGATGAACTTTTCTGTCCTCAGAGCATCCCCTGTCCCTTTGGGAGCCCCTCTGCAAAGCTCTCAGGGACATTGTTGCTTGCCCTGATGTGGCAGCTGTCCCTGAGGCCACATGCTGAGGACACTTTGCTTTCTCTCCCCTTCTCCCAGGCACTGTTTGACACCCAAAATGAGCTGCGCACCCACATCCCAAACTTCACCTTCAACCTGGGATACTCAGGGAAATTCTTCCACACAGGTGAGGAGGGAAGGGGCACCACTTCTCCTGTGGGTGCTGTACAGCCGGTGCTGGGGCACCAATTGGTGCTCAAAGAGGGAGCAGCTGGGACTATCAGGCATCCCACCCTGTTCTTCCATCACCTGGCCACTAAGAGGGGCTGCCCCTCCCTCTGCCCCAGCTGCTCACACAGCTCCCTGTGCTCAGTGGTGACAGCAAGTGTCGTGCCACAGGTACTGATGCTGAGGACGAAGGTGATGACCTGCTGCTGTCCTACGTGAAGGAGTTCTGGTGGTTCCCCCACATGTGGAGCCACATGCAGCCTCACCTCTTCCACAACCAGTCGGTTCTCGCTGAGCAGATGACCTTAAACAAGAAAGTCGCTGTCGTGAGTAAGATGCTGCCAGTGGGGTTGCTTGTGGTGAGGGGAGGATGGTAGAAGAGGAGCAAAGAAGATTCCCCAGGAACAACCTCTGCTTACTGGAGCAGAGGGACCTGGTGACATAAAGTCATGTCCCCCATATTGCAGCTGTGGGGGTAAATCCATTTATACTCTAGTACCTAGAGCTAAAGGATTTATCTGCAGCAGCCAACTTGTTGCTGTGGCAGTGAGCTGCCTGTGCCATGCAGCCCTGGGGAGACCCAGCCTGTGCCATGCAGCCCTGCTTGTCTGGCCTGGCACTGTGGGGATGCAGAGGTGCAGCCCAGGGGGATGCTCAGCCTGGCATGGTGTGGATCTGCTGGGTGATGGTGTGGGATCCTAGAGCGGTGGCTGTGCCGGGAGGCTCCAGCTGATGGAAAACTCCCTCTGCAGGTTGAACTGACAGGGACATGTTTGCTTCTAAAGGCAGGCTGAGACCTTCAGCTTCTCAGGGGTTCTCTGTCCTCTTGGGCTGTCCTTTCTGTGGCACTTACACCGGTTCATGTTGTAATTGTCTGACAGACGTCTTGAATCCAAACTGAATCCAAATCCAGACCTATTAATAATTGGATCCTATGGCCTAAGAGAGGGATCTTCAAACTAACTTGAATTAATTATGTGGTAATTACAAGTGCTTAATTAGAGAGAGACCAGACCTTTCCTACTTAGGATGGGCAGTGTTCCAGCTCAGAATTTCCAGGCTGTTTTGTATCTACTGTTATAAACCAATCTACAGTCCTATATAGTTGTATCTCCTCATTCTTCACAGAACAGCTTGGCTGTGGCTGTTCTGTGGGTGACAGCAGAAAACAGGGATGAGGATGGACTGAGTGAAGCAGAGGAGTGGGTGTCCACCCAGCATGGCTGTTCCTGGGCTCCCTTTTGTGGAGAAAGCCAGGCTTAGGAGAGGATGAAAAGGCACAGCCCTGCCCTGGTTGCACTCCAGAGGCATAGCTAGACAGTTTGTAGCTGGGAATGGAGAGAGGGATTGGTTTGTGATTTTGGGGTATTCACAGTCACCCATTCACACTCTGTTCTCTGCAGGAGCATGGCATCCCCACTGACATGGGGTACGCTGTGGCCCCCCACCACTCGGGCGTGTACCCTGTGCATGTGCAGCTGTACGAGGCTTGGAAGCAGGTCTGGTCCATCAGGGTGACGAGCACTGAGGAATATCCACACCTGAAACCCGCTCGCTACCGCCGCGGCTTCATCCACAACGGCATCATGGTGGGTGCTGCCCTTTGTCTCTGGTGCTTCTCTTCTCCTGCCTCCCCCACCAACACCAGAACCTCGGCAGGTGGTTTTTGTGCAGCTTCAGTTTGAGGGGGTTGTTCACCCTTGCTCATCCTGCATGGGTGAAGCTTGTTTGAGGACAGTTTTTGGCTTTTCCATCTGTCACATCCTTCCCTTCTGTGTATGGATTCAAGTCAAGGGTGGTGAGGGGCAGTGGAACTGGTCCTGGTCTCCAAGGGGTTGAGGTCAGGTTCCCCGTTTTTGTTGGGAAGGGAAGGAGACCCAGCTCTTAAAGCCCGGAGGAGGCTATGTGGCCATTTCATTGCCCTGGCTCTTCCACCTGTTCCATCAATACCTTTTTTCCTACCCCAGGTACTCCCCCCGGCAAACCTGTGGCCTCTTCACGCACACCATTTTCTACAATGAATACCCTGGAGGCTCCAGTGAGCTGGACAAAATCATCAACGGCGGTGAACTGTTCCTGACTGTGCTCCTGAACCCCGTGAGTAGTGCCCAGGGAGAGACTGACAGGTGTCTTACAGAGCTATCCTGGCACTGCTGGGGGAGATGTCCCCGAAGTCCTCAGCCAGGGTGGGACCCTTTGTGGGGTGGCTGCTGGGTGAGGCTGCACTAACCCCTGCTCTGTCTTCTTGGCTTCAGATCAGCATCTTCATGACCCATCTGTCCAACTATGGCAACGACCGCCTGGGCTTGTACACCTTCAAGCACCTGGTCCGCTTCCTCAACTCCTGGACCAACTTGAAGCTGCAGACATTGCCCCCTGTGCAGCTGGCACAGAAATACTTCCAGATCTTTTCCGAGGAGAAGGACCCACTGTGGCAGGTACCCCTGTGCCTTTAATAGGGGGGGTGATCTTGTTTATTGTGCTGGAAGAGTGTAGTGGGGTACAGATAGCCCTGCTCTGAGCCTCAGGTAGCTTCCTGCATGGATTTCCCTCTGATTCTCTGGGTAAGCAATGATTTTTCACCTCTGTAGGCAGTACCAGAAAAGGGTTTGCCCTGTAGTCCTGGAGATAAGCCCAGTCTTTGTCCTGCCTGCTGAACAGGGTGGCCTCCCCGTGTGTCTGCTCAGGCTGGAGGGGCTGAGCAGGGGTGTGGGGTCCCATCCAGGCTGCTCTGTCTCTGATCCTCCACACTGTGTTTCAGGATCCCTGTGAAGACAAACGGCACAAGGACATTTGGTCCAAAGAAAAGACCTGTGACCGATTCCCAAAGCTTCTCATCATTGGGCCTCAAAAAACAGGTGCTTCCCTTCACCCTCAGCGTTGTGAGAGTGCTGAGAGGCTTGACAGGACCCCACACTCTTTTAAGAGCCTCTGTCAGCCTCCTGCCCTGAACCAGAGCTTGGAGGGAGATTTGGCCCAAGTCAGCTCCATCTTTCTGTCTGTCCAAAGGAACGACTGCCCTTTATCTCTTCCTGGGGATGCACCCAGACCTGAGCAGCAACTACCCCAGCTCAGAGACCTTTGAGGAGATACAGTTCTTCAATGGACACAACTATCACAAGGGCATCGACTGGTGGGTCTCTGCATTATGGGGACTGTGCTGGGAGTGCCCATAACTTTGGGAAGGGAAGCAGTGGTACTGTGGGGTTTCCCTCCTGAGTGCCTGAGGTGTCACTTGTGAGAGCAGTGCTGGGGACACCTCATGGTGCCTGTCTGCCAGCCTCACACTGTGCCTCCCCCAGGTACATGGAATTCTTCCCCATCCCCTCCAACACCACCTCTGACTTCTACTTTGAGAAAAGTGCCAACTACTTTGACTCTGAAGTGGCTCCCAGGAGAGCTGCAGCCCTGCTGTCCAAGGCCAAAATCCTCACCATCCTCATCAACCCTGCAGATCGAGCCTACTCCTGGTATCAGGTGAGCCTCTGCCTCTCCCCTGGATGGCCCAGTCCTGTGGCTGGTGGGAAGGGGCTTGGTTTGGGACACGGGATGACTGTGGATGAACGTGATGTGTGAGGACACGTCATGGTGGCCTGGGAGCTGCTGCACCTTGTGTGCAGCCCAGAATTTGGGTTACCCTGGGGACAAACCTGCCTTGCTCCTGCCTGACAGCACCAGCGAGCTCACGATGACCCGGTTGCCCTGAAATACACCTTCCACGAGGTGATCACAGCGGGGCCCGAGGCCGCCCCGAAGCTGCGGGCGCTGCAGAACCGCTGCCTGGTGCCGGGCTGGTACGCCACCCACATCGAGCGCTGGCTCAGCAGCTACCACGCCAACCAGGTAGGGATGGGAGCACCCCAACCCTGCAGTGGCAGCACCCAGGGACACCCCTCACCCAAGCAAGCATGCAGGGGAAAGTGATCTTGGATCCAAGGTCTGCTGTGGAGTTGCTCTCATGGGAGCTATTTTACTTATACCCCAAAAAAACACAGGGGGAGAAGTAAAAGTATTTGGAAAAGGGGCAGAGAAGGGAACCTTGGATGGATAACACACAAAGATGTCCTTGTGGGTTGTCACAGTAGGGTTGAAAGGGAGTGGGGGTGGAGGGCTGGGGGTGGCTCTGCAGGGTCACCCAACACTCACCTTCACTCTTGGCCACAGACGCCCCTGGGGCTGCCCTGTCTGGTGTCACCACGGCATTGATCAGGACAAAAATAGCAGGTGAAGCTGCCCATAGTTCAAGCTGTCTGCAGGAAAAATGGGAGCTGGATGACAGCCCTGCTACGACCCACACAGTGCAGCACTTCTGGAGTGTATATGGGATCAATCCCTGAATGATTTTTCCACTGTCGATTAACCTTATATAGTGTTATTAGTTGCCTGCTGCTAGTGTAATTGCTGCATTGCAGTCCCAGCTGCCTGTGGGTTGGGTAGCCCTGAGCAGAAGCTGTGATGTTGTCCTGGGTGGGTCCTGGCCCTGGCTTTAGTTGCATTTCATTTTCTAAAATCCGCTATAAGGGAGCACTGGGGTGCATTGGTATTTAGCAGGGGCCCTTGTGCAGGCTGGTGGCAGATTTGGCCCCGAGATGACCAAAGGTGTGGTAGAGGTGTCCTCTTGCCTCAGGAGAGCAGGGCTGGGAGGCAGTGGCACCTCACCACCCTGCCTTGCTCCCTGCAGATCCTGGTGCTGGATGGCAAGCTACTCCGAACAGAACCCGCCAAAGTGATGGAGACGGTCCAGAAATTCCTCGGCGTGACCAACTTCATCGATTATCACAAGACCCTGGCGTGAGTCCTCCCCCAACTTCTCCTTCCTCCACCCTGCCATTACTCCCATGCAATGGGTTGCCGTGGGGAGACCCAGCACTGTCCCAGAGCAGCCCCCTGCCCTGGGCCTCTGCACCGAGTTGCAGTTGATTTTGATGAGCTGCGTTTTCGCCTGCGATCTATCTAAACTCCACAGTGAGGTCACTCCAGGCAGCCCAAAAGCAGCCCTGGGCACCTGGAGCAGAATTCAGGAGTGCATTTGTGACACAGATGCAGGTATTGAGCCCTGGCATTCCATCTCCTTGTACATGCTGGAGAGCAGCTGCTGACTGTGTGGCACCTCTGCAGGTGTCACCTTGCTCCGAGCATTCCATTAAACCCCATTGTGGGAAGCCTCCAGAGCTCCTAGAGAAATAATAATTTACCTCTGCCAGGGCTTGCCTATATATGTGACTATCCAGATGCTGTGGGGAACTTGAGGGCATCCAGGGACAAAAGTGCCACAGAAAATGGTAATTAAACCCAGACAGACTCTGTGCTCCCTCAGCAGGGCAATGAATGAGACTTGGTGGACTGCTTATTGCACAGCTGCAGGGGGTTGATGACAAGATGTTAGCTGGGCTATGGATTTCAGAGGTGGAAAAGTGCCCTGTGCAGGGCTGGGCAGCAGTAGGACTTGCTTGGCAGGATGTTCATGAAAGGTGCAAGTCAGGTGAGAGGGCTGAGGCAGAGCTTTCATTTCACAGGTTTGATCCAAAGAAAGGATTCTGGTGTCAGCTTCTGGATGGAGGGAAAACAAAATGCTTGGGAAAGAGCAAAGGGAGGAAGTACCCTGAGATGGATTCAGATGTGAGTATGCAGCAACCCTCCTGGGCTGGTCCTGAGCTGGGGTGGTGGGCTCAGGGCTGGTCCCCTGACGCTCCTCTTTGCTCTCCCATTGCAGTCACGCGCCTTCCTGCGGGACTATTACAGGGACCATAACATAGAGCTCTCCAAGCTCCTGTACAAAATGGGGCAGACCCTGCCCACCTGGCTGCGGGAGGAGCTGCAGAGCACCAGGTAGCTGCTGCTGCCTCCCCCAGCAATACCTGAGCGGGGCTGACCCTGTGCCAGCACGGCCTTCTCAGCAATACCTGGCCTTGGAGGGGACCTCAGGAGTGCACAGTGTCACTGGAGGCTTGGAAGGGACCCCCAGGAGCGTATGGCTGCACCAGAGGCTTGGAGAGGACCACCAGGAGCACAGGGCTCCACTGGAGGCTGCCTGAGCAGTGATCCAACTCTGCAATCCCTGTGCTCCCACCTCTCCACCTGTATCTCTTTCATTTTATTTTCCCTTTTTAATTCCTGGTCCCTTCCTGCCCTGCTCAGGCATGGGGAAGGGGCACAAATTACCCTTTCCACTGCTCAAAATGGGTTCCAACTGCCTTGGGCCCGAGGGCAGCACCAGAGCTGTTCCTCACCTGGCCTGAGGGTGGAGGAGCTGTTCTGGGTCCCCTGGTGGTGACTTTGCTGAGCTGGAGCAGAGGGATGGAGTTGGTGGAGACCCAAAGCACAGAGGAACCCAGACCCACTCCTGCCATCAGCCCCATGGCAGGAAACAGGAGAGTTTGCTGGATTCCCCCAGCACCTACTTGGAAAAGCTGAGAACAAGGTGGATTTTTCTTTCAAGGACTGGGGCACAATTTCATTTGTCATCTCTCATAATTTTCAAGCTCCTCAATCTCTGGCTCCCCCTCCATGGGCAGCATGGTAGGACTGTGGCCTAGCAGGAGAAGGGGCTGGTATGCTGGTCTGGGCATACTGGTCCCAGTATGCTCACGACCCCCAAGCCCATCCTGCAATCCTTTACACATGTGGTATTTCCTGTGGTAAAGCCAAGTGGTGCCCAGCACACCCTGGCATGGAGGAAAGCTTGGGGCAGAACAGACATTGGGATTATGGCAATCAGAAGGAAGCTGAGAACTTCAAACCTCTTGAATATTGAAAAACGAAAGTATTTTAATAATGTCGGATTTTACGGGGTTGGGAGGGTGGGGTGGTGTTCATTTGGTTCCCATTTTTCAGGGAGGTGTTTTTCTTCAGTGCCAGAATTTGTACCTAAACCCCGAGGGTTTTACGTGGTCTCTTTGGTTGTTACATGTGACATGGACAAAGGTCAGTGGGGAAACGGGACGGTTTCCCAGTGGGAGACACGTCTTTGTACAGAGCTGCAGCCTCTCCCACGCCCTGGGATTTGTTGGCAGACAAGGCTGAGCCATCACGGGTTTACCGGGATAAGGGCCCACATTTCCCCTTGGATGGAGCTGCCCTTCAGGATGTGGGATGGCAGCAGTTCTGCGGGAGGGGGATGCAGTGCCCGGGATGCTGCTGGAGAGGGGCCAGGGCCGTGGGGTGAGTGTGTTTCACTCCCCATGTCAGGGGCCCCGCTGGCTGCAGGGTTCCCTCCTGGATGTTTCACAGGAGCCCCTGTAGCCAGACATGGGGCCACGGGGACTGTGCTGGGGGAGGCTCCCAAGCACTGGTGTAAGGTCCTGTTGAACCAACTGCTAATAAATGGGCTCTGGTTTTACTTGCTGGTTGTTGCCTGTGTCTCTCCTCGGTGGCATGATCCAGTCCTGCCCCCGGGGGTCCTGGCTGCTTTTGGGCCCATCTTTAGGGGGTTTAGGAACGGGGTGTCTGGGAGCAGCTCTCCATGCACGAGGTGGCAGCAGCTCTCTAGTCCTGGATCCATCCATGCTGCACAGCGCCCGCAGCCTCCTCTTCCCGGGACAGCGTCCAGCAGCGACTCTGGGAGCACCGGGGCAGGGGTTTGGGGGCTGGGGGTCCCTGCTTACCTTCTCCCCCCTGCCCCATTATCCAGTTCCTGCCTGCCCGAGCCTGCCTGCCCGTCTGCTGCTCCCCACCACCTTCCGCTGCCCGGCCCCTGCGCAGCGCTGCAGGAAACCAAGACGGAGCCTAATTAATCCCAGACGGGTTTGTTTGAACCTGTCGGAGTGACAAACGATGTGTGGTGCCGAAGGAGCCTCCGGATGGAGGAGAGGGGGCTGCAGGGGGAGAACTGGGGGGGAATCATGGAGCTGCTTGCCCAGAAGAGGAGGCTGCTAATTCCCAGCCGTGCTGGAGCAAGTCCAGGCTATGCACCCACCGTGGCTCCCTTGCTTGTGTCCCCAAGCCCAGGAAGAAGCAGTGGGACAGTGTCCAGGGCTGGTCTCCAGCCCCAGATGATGTGCAAGGAAACCTCCATCTTGGCCCTGGGCTGCTCCAGGTGGGCCCAGCTGGTGCCCAGCTTAGCCCTGAATTAATTGCTTGTTAATTAACACAAGCACTGCTCAGCCCCATGCCATGGCCATGGGGTGCCTGGGAGGATGAGAAGGTCTCTGCCCTCCCACGGCCACAGGAGAGCCCTGTGTGAGGGAGGATCTGTTCCCCTTGCCTGTTGCCCGCCTTGGCACCAGAGATATTTTTTAGCTTCTGCCAAAAATGTGCAAAGTTGGCAAAATCCTTGGTGGGCTGGGCAAGGGCCAGAGGCTGGGCAGCTGTAGCCAGCAGGGCCCTGGGAGCAGCAGGACTCCAAAGCATCCCTGCTTGGGGCTCAAACCCTCACTGCCCCTGGACTGCTCCCCTGGTGTGGCCAGGGACTGTCGGGGCTGTCCCTGCTGCAGCCTTTTCCTGCAACTTCCTACCAGAGACCCCAGGGCAGGCCCTGCCCAGCTCTGAGCTTCCATGAGCTGCATGGGGCAGTGGGTGGGAGTCAACAGCTTCTTGTGGTTCCCAGAGGGGGAGATGAGGGTGCTCCAAGCCCTTGGCAGCCCCAGCCTGCAGGCAGGATCACGGTGGCCATTGTGAGGG
This sequence comes from Petroica traversi, assembly GCA_025920805.1. Classification (NCBI taxonomy): domain Eukaryota; kingdom Metazoa; phylum Chordata; class Aves; order Passeriformes; family Petroicidae; genus Petroica; species Petroica traversi. The sequence continues at coordinate 6,474,311 of JAHLSL010000025.1, read as the reverse complement.
CTGGCTTTGCAGCCCATAAACCACTGTGGGGATGGGTCCATCCCTGATGTCTGCTTTCTGCACCTTGATTCATCCTGCAGCATGCCCTGACACATCCTGTATCCTCGTCCTGACATATCCCACATCCATGCCCCAACGTGTCCTGCATCCTCCTGGCTGTTGGGGGTGTGCCAGTGAATCCCTGCTGGAAATTATTGCAGGATGGATATGGAGCCCAGCAGTGATTGGGCTGCTCTTCACATGGGGTCAGGCAATGCCACAGCCCACCCAGCTGCCAGCAGGGATGCAGGCAGGGAGAGGTGCTGGCAGCAGGGTGCATGGCTGGGAACAGGGCTGGAGGCTGCTGGCCACAGGCAGTGGGGCAACTCATGGGGTTGTGCCCCTGAATGCAGAAACCTGTGGTCCCCTAACCCTTCCCTCATCCCCAGCACAGCTGTACAGACCAGGGCTGGATCCTACCCATAAGTGCCTCACTTGATTTCCAGCCCTGGAAGGAGGGGTTGGAGAGGGGTTTTGCCAGGGAATGAGGTGTCGGTGCCAGTGTTTGGGTGCATGTGCACCCCAGCCAGCTCCTCCTGCCCTGCTGCTGGCAGATCCCTGGCTTCATGCAGTCCCCCTGCAGAGAGATATTGTGCCTTCCATCATCTGGTGAGCAGAGTGGGCGGGGGGACAAGGGAGAAAACTCTTGGATGACTTAGAAGCCATCTCTTGTGTTTGCTCCCCAAAGCAGATGGAGGTGGGGGTGCTCAGCAGTTTATGGGTGGGATGGGTTCCTCCTCCAAGCACTCTGTGCTCTACCCAGCCTTCACAGCCTGCTGAGCCTCAACATTTAAATCAAACTTTACAATAAGATTTAGTAGAAATCAGAATTATTTCAATCAAAGAATGTCTATGGCATGGATTTAGGTTGAAGGAATCTCACTGTCACCCCCTGCCCCACCATCTCTGTAAGCACCTTCAAAGATGCACATGAAAGGGCCAGAGCCCAGCAAGCACTGACCTGTCCAAGACCTTGGCTCTGAAATCCATGGAGGAGTCAGGACAAGCCATGGAAACTGCTCTCTTTCAGGGAGAAGCAGGCTGTGTTTGCACCCTAAAAATAACAGATCCCTGACCATGGAGGAGCCCCCGATCCCCTGAGAAAGTTGTCCCCAGCCCAGGTGAGGGTAAGAGCAGATATTGCAAAATTTCATCCTGTGGCAGGACTGTGAACACATCAATGGCTTCGCCTTCTTCCACAGCTCTTTGCTCCAAGCTGGGGACCTCCCAAGGGACCTTGTCATGGACAGGGAGGTGACAGAGGTGCTGCTGGTGAGGCTCTGGCTGTGTTCATGCTCCTGCTGGAATGGTGAGACCCTCAGGGGAGGTCAGATTTGGGGCAGTTGAAAGTCTCCTGAGGCCCCAGTGGTGTCACACAGTGCTGTGTGCTGGGAGGGGACCGTGGCTGTGCCAGCCCTGCTGGAGAGCTGTGTCCCTTTGCATCCCCCCTGCAGCTGCTGGGATGTGACCTTGGCTCTGCAGCCCTGACACTGCTGCATCCTTGTCAGGGACCTGTGGCTGGAGGGGGATGATGTCTGGGAGGGGGGACAGTGCAAGTCAGCAAGTCCTTGAATAAATGCCATGCAAAATATTTCTTTTAATGCCTCTCATGATTTTGAAGTGACATATTTACACTTTGTGATAAAATAATACTAAATCCCAGTGTCTGAAAAAGTCAATGTATTTCTGTTACATGTTCATCTACCCTGTGACTACAAAGCTGATAGAATGTTTTTGTAGATCTACATTTTCATGTAAAGATTTATAGCTCTTGTTTCAAAGATACAAATGTATAGAATGTTTCCTATACATGCGAAGGCATTTATTTTTAAGGTATTTACAACGCCTAAGACTGTAAACATAAATTGCCCATTTAAATGTCACAGCCCAAATCAGAAAATGCTGGGGATGCAAAATAGACTTGAAATGTCAAAGGACAGATGACGAAAAGATGTTTCTTCCATCTGGGAAAATTCTTATAACCAATTTCCATTAATCCCAGCTTTCCGGTGCCTGCAGTTAACCCCGTTCTGTGAGCGCTGTTGTTTCAGAGAGATGGTGTTGGTGCTGGGCCCCTCCAGCCCTGCAGAGCTCCTGGGCTGCTGCCCCCTCAGCATGCCCCTCATCCCAGCCCTGCAGCCCCCTCCCTCCCCACCTGCCAGCCCCTCATCCTGCATCCCACTGCCCTCCTGCAAGGCGCCTTTGTCCCTTCCCGCGCTGTTTATTATTGAAACCAGGTGTCAGAGCAGCTCTGAGCCTGGGGGGAGCAGGGGCTGCTTCCCGGGGCTCTGGGGGCAGGCAAGCTCTGGGTTGTCTCCCCTGCCCAGAGGAATGGCAGGGACATAAGGGGACGAACCGAGGGGCAGCACCAAAGGAGTGTCCTAATGTCCTCTGGCTCCTGATGGAAGCACCCATGGCTGGCAAAGCCAGAACCAGGTTTTGCATGAGTGGAAAAAGATAAAGGCTGATAAGGAGGATCTGGTTTAATAATGCAGGGGCCAGCTGGGAGGTAGGCTGGGAGGCAGGCTGGGGTGTCCTCCCATGTCAGGAGGCTGAGGATGAGGAAGGGCTGTGAGGGGATGCTGAGCCCTAAAGAAAAATGTAGGCAGACACTAAAACAGTCTCCAGACTCTGAGGGGGGCAAAGGGTAACAAGATGTGTGTGATTCTGGCTGTCCTGGCAACTTTTCCTTGAGCAAATCCAGCTTCTGGCCACGTCAATGCAGATGAAACTTGTCTGAGCTCACGGAGCAGCAAATCCCATGCTGGTACCAGCACATTCCCACTGCCGAGGGGCAGGCACTGCTGTGGGGGTGTAACTAAGCCCACTTAATCTGTCGTTTTCAACCATTTTAATACTTTTCCTTGTCATTTTAAGTCCTGTGGGGACTTGGTGCTGTTTGTTTGAGGGTGCTTTCAGGTTTGCTGCCTTCCCCAGTGTGTCCCTCCCCTTGTCCCTCCCTGCGACAACATCTGCAGCTCCTTGTCACACTTGGGGAGTGAGAGGAGAAACTCGGGAGCCAGGGCTGTTGGAGGGGCTTTCCAGCTCCAGGCACAGAGCAGGGAAATGTTAAAGGGCTCCCGCTGTTGCACATCTGGGTTGAGTTTCACGGCTGGAGCCTCCCCGCGCATCACGGGGGTCGCCGTTGCCGGAGCCCCCGGGGCTTGGAGAGCGGTGCCGTGGATCCCAGAGCCGGGGCAGGCAGGGCAGGGTGCTCGGGGAGTCTTCTGCCCTCGCACGGGAGGGCTCAGCGCGGCACAGAGCCCATCTCAGCTCCATCTTCCCAGCCCATCCTCCGCAGCCAGACGCGAGCAGCTCAGCCCTGCCGACCACCCGGGCGTGCTGGGGTCGCCACTGCCACCCCGGGACCCTCCTCTTCCTCCTTGTCGCTCCTGCCGCCTCCATCCACCCGCCCTCAAAGAGCTTTGCCGGCTGCTTTACCCCCACGGTCCTTCCATGCAGGACATCCCCTCCACTCCCCCCTGCCCCATGTCCCGCCGGGCTGGGATTGCAGAAGGAGGGGTTGAGGAGCACACGGAGAGCTGGACCCTCAATCCAGGCTGCCACCGGTGGTCTCTTCCCTGGGCCACACACATCCGTATGGATATTTATACAGGATGGAGTGAGCATCCAGCCCTGCACGGCCGCGTGGCTCCCCATGCACACCCCCCCCAAGCCATACGGACCCAACACGAATCAAACGCCTTGGAGTGAGCCAGAATAAATATTTTACGGTAAATTACCAAGGCTAATAATTATAAAAATCTGTACATATAACCCGGAGCCAAGGAAATATTTCCAAGCAGCTGGTGACCACATGGGTGACGGTCCCGCAGCTCCCCAGCTGGGCTGAGGGACCCCCCCGCTCATGGGGAGTGGCCAGGGATAGGGATGGGGTGGGTGTTCTCCCTGGCTCTGGGGCTGGGGTTGGTGGGGGTCGGTGAAGCCCCATGGAAGGGCTGGAGGCAGGATTTCCTGCAGCAGCGATTGCTGCTGGGGCTTGAGGAGGGACAGTGTGGGCTCAGCTGCCCATGGGATGGGCTTGTTTTACCCATTTGACCACTCAGAGGCGACTTTTGGTGTGCAGACATCCTCCTCAGCCAGCAGGATCCAGATCTGCCCTCGTCCCCCAGCCCTGCTGGGATGGGGCTGTCCCTGGGGGCTCGGAGCCGGGCCAGGCACATGCGGGCGAGCAGCCCCATTCCCGCCCAACGGGAGCCGCAGCTCAGGGAGGGGACCTGGCACGGGGGGGTGGAAAGCGCTTTCTGATTCTTTCCCTCCTTCTTCCTCCTCCAAGGAGTAGCTGGGATGAGCCCAGAGAAAACACGGGCGCACAAATCCCTGGCATCTCCCAGCCCCTTCCCGCTCCTTGTGTCTGTCCCCAGCATGACGCTCTGCAGCTTCTCTCCATCCCTCTGGCATTGTCTTGGCCCCATCTCTCTCTGGAGCAGTTGGAAAAAGGGGAGATCTGAGCAGCCAAAACCCACTCATTGCTCCCCCCTTCCCCCAACCTTTTCCCCCTTCCTCCCTGCCCTGATTCAGAGAAAAGAATTGGCTGGATGTCGGGTCAGCACCGGGCTCTGCCTTGCTCGGCTCTGCGGGCTGATGAGTCAGTGGAGTGTCAGGATCTGCAGCTCGGGCTCCATCCCTGCCTGGCTCCGCTCCCGCCCGGCACAACTTCACCAACAATGGCCTTGAGCGAGCGGACACGGAGCAGCAGCTCCCTCCTCACCCGCCCGCGGGGTCACAGGAGCAGGAAGGGAGTGAAGGTGGGGAGCCAGCACTCGCCCCTAGACCGGGGCTTGGATGATTTGGTGAAAGCCGAGGGCTGAAGGGGTCATTGCTGGAAATGGGTGGACATTCACAGCCCTGGATCTCCGCAGGTGGGTGTGAGCATCCCACCCACACCCCTCCGTGCTGAGCAGCCTTGGGAAGAATTCCCAATTCCTCCATGCCCGGGGATCCCAGAAGGGCTGGGGCTGCTCTGTCCACCAAAGAACTTCGATCAGCTACGAGGGGATGCTCCAGCCCCCCAGGACTGTTACCCATCCCTGAGAGCTCTTGAGCTGCCCTGTGCTCAGCCCTTTCCTCCGTCTCCCAGCGAGACGTGCGCGGGCGGCGGCAGCCCTTGGCCGAGGGACCTTGGCTCCCAGCGATCAACAGGAAACGGGAGATGGATTTCTCGGCAAACTGAGCTTTCCATAAACAGTCTGAGGGGCCGACCTGCGACGGCGGGAGCAGCACAGAGCCAGGGCCGGGCTTTACAGCTGTTTATCACATTTTTCTGCTCTCGTTTCCTCTCTGGCTCAGCAGCTCAGGGTTCCTCTTCTTCTGCGTGCAAATCAGGGATGAGTTGAGCACTGTTGGATGGGCTGCTGCCATTCCCAAATGGGATGCTCATGCTGGAGCAGGATCAGGACAGGCCATCATCCCATGGGTCCTGTGCCCTGCTCACCCTGGTGCAAAGTGCCAGAATATTCTCCAATCATTCCCAAACCGAAGCCCAGGTCCTGTCAGGCTCCCTTTGCTTTGCAGCACACCAGACCCCACCGGCACACAAGCCTCCAATTTCTCTGCAATCAGGACTTAAGAAAATACAGGCTGACCCCGAGGGCTGAGAGAGGGCTGGGGGGAGACGCCGGGCTCTCCAACTGCTTCTCATTAGCAGCAGCTTGTTCAGCGCCAGCCCTGCTCCCCATCCCGCCCCGGTGAGCTTGGCAGCTCCACTCTTTCCCAGTGATTTCTGCCCGACTCAAAAAGCGATGAGATGATAGGTTTGGCTGTACAGCATCACTCCATCCCTCCATCCCTCCATCCATCCATCCCTCCCAGCAGGACAGAGCAGCTCCGTACCCTTGCACCCTCTGTGACCCCTGCCCGTGTCCCTGGGCACTGACCCTGACCCGAGCCGTGGTGTCAGGGGCTGTCCCTGTCCCTGTCCTCATGCCTGCCCTGACCCGTGGGACAGCAGGGGCTGTGTTTTCGGGTGGGGGAGGTCCGTGGGGTCAGCCAGCACATGGGCTCCCCTTGCTGAGCTGAACAAAGGGGCTTTCTTTGGGCTGGGGCTCGGGGCGAGCACGACCCGTCTGGAAGAGAAGCCGCCTGCGTCAGAGGCAGAGACGGCGGCGGGATGGGAGGGTGTTCCAGAGGGCAGGAGAAGCAGCAGCAGTGGGGCTGCACTGGAGTCCAGGGGGAGCGGCCCCTGGGCACTTCACAGAGAGGAGAGCTCGGGACTCTCATGCCCACATCTCTGGCCGGAGGATGCCGGGTGCCCGGGGCTGATGCACGGTCACTGTCCTCATCCCACAATACCATCCTGCTGCCAGTGGTGCTGCCAGGCTGCCAAGCAACCCCAGCTTTACCAAATACATATGTTTTTGCCTCTGAAAGGCACAAAAATGCTCCACGGCCAGGCGAGAGTGGGCACAGACAGATGTCCAGCTAAGAGTGAGACACCTGGCACCACACCAATTTCAGCAGGTCGGTGTTGGTGGCAAGTGCCAGCTCCTGGCTCCTCCCCACCATTCCAGGAACGGCCTAAACCATCCCACAAAAGCCAACTGCAATCCACCAGCACAGCAGCAGCTCTGTGTAGCTGTGCAGGCACTGCTGGCCCGGCCAACCGTGCGTGTTCTGGCACCAGAATGCACATCCTACTTCCACGTGATGGATGTGGAAGAAAATGTGTTTGCCTGTGGAGAGGGGATGTGGATGGCGGGATGGGGCTGGGAGTGGGGCTGGCAGGGGAGGCAGGAGCTGGGCTATGGGACTGGCCAAGGGGGAACGCTGCCTGGAAACGGGCTCCACTGGGCCAGGGCTGTGCTTGGGAGGAAAGCTGGTATGTGGGTGTGTTGGTGCATGAGGATGTTGAGCTGGGGAGTGCATTGAAACAGAAGGCTTTGATTTTTTCATTTGAAATGGCATTTCTGCTCTCTTGGAGTACAAAATGAAACATTACCAAAAGATGAAAAAAAAAAATGGGGGGAAAAGTCGTCAGTAACTGTTCCTTCCCACCCTGAAAAATCCCCTTTGCAGTCACATTTTTGCTGCCTTGTTTGTTTTCCAGACTGGATGTGGAGCTGCAGCTCAGAGGCTCACGTGTCCCTGTGCCATGGCTCTGCTGGCCACAGGCTGCTGGGTGGGATGTCCTTCAGAGAGCCACATGATGGGGATGCTCCCAGTTGGGGATGCTCCAGCTTGTGGGATGCCAGCAGTTGCATCACTCAGTGTTTTGAAGAAGGAAGAAGCCTCAGGGATACAGCTCAGTGCCCACATCATGGGAGTGCAACCAGACAGTACCTGATCCTGCAGAAAGGGATGCTCATGGCCCCTGTGTCACCAACCCTGCATCGCAGTCCTCAGCAGGAGCAGGGACACGGTCAGTAAGGGCCGGGAGGGTTGTTCCAAGCAGGAGTCATGCAGGATTTGCTTTTGCAACTGTAAATCCAAACAGCAGCTGAGCCGTGGGCCAACTTTCCCGGGAAGAATTCTTCCAGCCACGTGGGGCTCTGGGGCTTCCCCCTGGCCTCCCCACAGGTACAGGCACAGGCGAGGGATGCAGGTCCTGGAGGTGCAAAGACAGGTGGGGCTCCCTGGCACAGCTCATGCTCCTGCCTGGCCCTGGGCAGCAATCAAGAAAGATTTGGATCCTTATCTTTTATATCTTTTCTCCCATAGAATTTGCACCTCGTATACCCACTTTTTATTCTTTCTGGCAGTATTTGGTTTAATTTATGTTGGAGCCCAGGGGATGAAGTGGCTGGAGCCATCCCACACTGTGGTATCCCACACTGGCCACCAGGTCCCCTGTGTAGATCTCCCTGGACCCTCTCTTGGTGCCAGGGGCACCCAGGGGTGCAGATACCAACTCCCCCCAGACCTGGAAGGGTGCTGGGAGAGTCTGCTCCAAGCATTGCCCAGTCTCCACAAGTTCTCAGCTCCCTGCCAGCTCCGGGAGCTCTCTGAGCCCCAGACCCTGCTGATTAGAGACATTGAACATTCCTCCCAACGCCAAAGGGATCTTTTATCAGTGGGGTTTTTTTCCTGCAGACTATTTTCTTTTCATGAAAACATTAAATGGCCTGAGAGATAAGGAGCAAATTTATAGCAGTTCACACCGAATCAGCCAAGACACTGGCAAGGAAAAAATGCCTTCCCTCCTGCTACCCGCCTTCCCTCACACGCTCCCCACCCTGGCCACTTCCTCTCATTCTCTCTAAATTCTACAGACTCCCACGACAAGCTTGGCCAGCCCATCCCAGCTCTTCCTGCCCCACGGCAGGGCTTGGGGCAAGGTCGCCCACCGAGCCAGGGGATTTGGCACAAGGAGGTGCTGGCACAGTCCCATTCACCATCTCCCTGGGATGCTCCCGAGGGCTGTCTTCATCCTAGGGCGATGCAGCTTTGTGTCCAGCAGCCCTGGACATGAGGACAGGATCCTGGACACACATTCCCTCCTGGCACACGAGGATGGATTCAGTCTGTGCAAAGCCTTGCCTTAAAAACGAGCCAGTCTAAATCTGGGTGGATGTTAACTGTGGGTCTGGGTGAGACCTGTCAGCCCCCCCCTTCCCTTCCCCAATAAAGCATCCCTTGTTCCATCCCTGCTGCTGGGAGCTGCTCAGCAAACCAGTCCCGGGGCTCACAGAGCTGTAATGTTTAAGTTACCAAAATCTGCAATAAATTTTCCTAGCAGCCCCCAGTCATCTGGCCCCCGTCCGCCAGCGCTGCCGGTTTATGAGCTCTGAAGAGCTATAAAGGCCTTTTACTGGCTGCGTTTTTTATTTCAAATTAGAGTGTGACTGGATAAACACTGGACAAAGTAAGGATTTACTGGGCATTCTGTAGTGCAGGGCTGGGGGCTCAGGGACAAGTGGAGCTGCGGCTCCATGGGATGGACAATGTGTCCCTTCACCCTGGATGAACAGGCTCATGCCTTCCTTCCCCTGGCTGGCCAAAAACACAAGGGCTGGTAAAGGAGAACCCACCTTGGGAGCCCTCATGGGTGCCAGTTGGGGGGGTGGGCACCAATGAAGAGCCCCAGTGCTGAGGAATCCACCCCATCTGGTGAAAACAGAGCACACAGGAGGGCCCCTCCATCTCAGACTATGCTCGGAGTTTTGCCACCAGTGGATGTCCTCTCCTGCCCAGAAGGTGAAAGTCAGCATCTCTTCTATGGGAATAAGGGAGGGATGCAGTGCCAAGGGCCCTGGATGTCCCCATCCCACACCGGTGGGTGCTGCAGGGGGCAGTGGCAGCCACTGTCTGTGCTCAGGACCTGGAGATGTCCCTTCCTTACTTGCAAAGGTGGTGTCACCCGTTTTACAGGCACCATGGTCTGTCCCCAGGCACCAGAAAGGGAAACAGGGGAGAAAATGGGTGAACAGCATAAGGATATCCCATGTGGATATTTCCCAGCCGTTCCCTGTCGGCACCTTGCCTGCTTGCTGCTCCAGGGATGCTCTGGTGTCCTTGGGATGTGGGCTGGGAGGGGACATGCCACCAGCTCTGCTCAGCCCCTCTCTGCCACTGCTAAAGGTCCATGGGACCTCTGGGCTCTGCCAAGTCCCAGGGACAGGAGGGATGTTTGGGGTCTCAGATCCCTGTGGGGTCAGTTTTCCCCACTTCACAGCATGTCCAAAAAACAGGGACACCCCTCTCTTGGCTTGAGTTTGGGGGCTTGGGTACTTTTTTGGGGGGACAAAACCATGCAGGGGGTGACCCTGGGTGAAGCAGATCAGTTTTCCAGGCTGGAATTTAGGGTTTCCCCGCTTCCATGGAGGGGTGCCCGGGCAGAGGGGCTGCCTGGTGCAGCCTGCAGCCCCCCAGGACAGACAGGGTGCCCCGAGCTGAGCGCAGGGCTGTGCTCCCAGCCGCCGCCAGCGCTTGAAGAATATAGGTGGTTAATGCCTTCAGCATGTATGAAATATCCCATATGCTGGGAAACAAAAGGGGCTCTGTGCTATTAAAGTTTCATTTCCCCCCTCCCCTCCTCCCTCCCCTCTCCCCCCGTTCACCCTGCCCTGCGCGCGGCTGCAGCGGAGCAGCCGAGGAGACCCGG
>JAHLSL010000025.1:6453393-6463812 GCA_025920805.1 Petroica traversi | reverse complement strand
GACCCGGGCACCGCGGGGGCAGCGAGGACGCGACCTCCCCGGGCTCAGCTGGAGCACATGGAAAGCAGCCAGCTTCACTTCCCCACGGGAGCAAAGGGAAAGAGGTGAGCGTGGCGAGTGCGAGCATCCCTGGGCTCCCCAGAGGCGCCCTGGGCTCCGTGGCCATCCCAGCGGGATGCTGGCTGGGCACGGCTCTGGGTGACCGTGGGGGCACAGCGGTGTCACGGGAGATGAACACGGCAGCCTGCAGGATGGAGGGGCTCCCGGCAGAGCCGAGGGAGGAGGTGGGCTTCCCTGGAGTGCTTTCCTCGCCCTGGGTGTCTCCTGGCTCCTCTGTCCTGCCCAGGATGAGGTGCCCCCTGCCAGCATCCAGCCTGTGCTTGGCTGGGTTACTGGGCACTGGAGGACCAGCCCTTTTGCCCAAGACCCTTGGGAGCTGCTGGGGAAAGGATGAGCTGTGGAGGGGAGAAACGAGCTGGGGGAAGAAGAGGGAGGAGAAGAACGACAGGCAGGGGACTTGAGGGCAGCAAAACCAGCCCTGTGCCCTGGGGGGACCCTGGAACCTCGCCGGTGTCCCAGCCCTTCCTTGAGGTCAGACTCCCAGCAATTCATGGGGTTTGGCTCCAGCAGCTCCCGGGGCTGCCGGCACAGGTCCCCCGGGCTCCTGAAGGGGTTAAGAGAGGAGAAGAAAAGCAGAGAAAGAAAAACAGAGTGTTGGGAGAGAGCAGCTCGGTCAGGGGCTGTTTGCACTGGCTTGGATGTGTCCTCGGCATGTTTATTCCTACTGCACAAGCGGTTTTACCAGGAGAGCCAGATTGCTTAGCACACACACACACAGCCCCATCCCAAAATGCCTGGGGACCCCTCTGAGTAGCGAGTTGGTGGCTGTGCCCTGGTCTTAGGGAGCCCTGGAGCCCCAGCAAGGAGCAGGGCTGCTCTCCTGCCTCGCCTGGACTGGCTGGGCTCTCAGCCTTGGATGAGCTAGATGGGAAAGGACCTCATGTCCCAAGGCCACCAGCCTGCTGTGCCGCTGGGGCCAAGGCCTGGGAATGGGCATGTGCTGGGGTTTGGCTGCTTTCCTGGTCTGGAAAGAAAACACTCCCTTCCCCGGGATGCTCTTTGTTTCCCATGGACAGAGCCGAGCGCTGCCCGTGGGGCTCAGAGGGGCCAAACCCTGTTCTTGTGTGCGCTCTGTCACTGTGCTGTTAAAATGTCCTTTATCCTGCTCCTGGCAGCTCCCAGGCTGTGTGCACCCATCTCTACTCTCAGTTCCCTCCTGCTTCCCTGAGATCAGAGCTGGGGGCCAAGACACTGGCCAGGGCTGAAGATTTGAGAGCCAGCAGGGAGCTGCTCCCTGTTTCATAGCAGCTCAATTCTGTTCTTCAGGGAGCTTTAGGGCTTCAGGGATGCCTGGAGGTGATGGTGAGGGGGTCACAGAGGGGAGGGCAGAGCTCCCGGGCTCAGCAAACCTTGGCTGAGCTGTCAGGGCTGTCACTGACCTTGGATGTCTGCACTGGCAGGTCACATGCCCTGATCCTGACAGCTCCAGGTCACGGCCCCTCGTTTGTCTGTTCAGGAGGACCTGGGCGGGGTTGTGACAATGTCAAAGACGGCTGAGAAATCCAGCAGTGGCTGTGCCAGCCCCTAGGATTACCTGGGAAGTTTTGCAGCCTGGTTTGGACCACGGGGAGTTGAGATGTTCCTACTGTCAGTTGTCCCAGCAGCCCTGAATACTCAGAGGTTGTTTAAACTGGATTTTCGAGCCCCTGTGGGGTTTTCTGCTTAGTTACTGTCTTGTGCTTTATGTCTGCTGAGCCTGAGCTCCCTGGGGCCAGCGGGGCTGCAGGATGAGCAGTAACTCCACTGCCAGAAAGTTCATCCCACTCATCTCACGGCTGTGGGATGAGTCCCAGCTCCACAGCAGGGTGAACCCCAACCCCACTGCAGAGGCTGAACTCTCCTCCCCACCCAAGATGGTTTTTGGCACAATCACCAACAGCCATCTGATACCCAGGGGTGTCCCCATCCCCACAGTGCTCGCCTCCAGGAGCAGGATTTTGTTTAGTGAGAGTTCCTTCATTCCTCCCCCAGGAAATGTGCATTGGTATTGCTTGGGAAATGCGTGAAGGCGCCACTGTGCCAGCCCGCCCTCCCTTCTCTCCCTCTGGCAGCTGCTGCTGGAGCTCTGAGGGGAAATCTGGGTGTGGGACCTGCTGTGCCACAGAGCCGGTGGCTGCACAGCCGGGATGCTCCTGCGGGATGGGTGAGGAAGGGGAGCTGCCCCGGGCAGACAGGGATGTGTGGAGCCAAAAGCTGCCAGAGCCGGGCTTGCCACTTTGCAGTCATGGCGGTGCCAGTCCTGGGGACAGCTGTGCCACACTGACCAGAGCTTGATCTTTCATTCCCCTTCTCTCTTGGACCTCTCTGGTTTTAGCATTTCAATTGAGATTTGAATAGGCTGGGCTGCGGGTTTACTCCTGGCTTCCTGTAGTGATCTGCTGAGGCTCCAGGTGACCACCCTCTGTCCCACAGCAGCAGTGGCCACTGCCCTGCCCTGCCCCGGTGGCACCTTGGGCTTGTATCAGGCTGAGGTAGTGGGACATGGCAAGCCTGGTACTTTGTTTCCCAAAACTGTGCTGAGAAGGGCTTGAGGCAGCTGTGAGAGCCGGGCTGGGGTTGTCCTCATTCCCTGGAATGCAGGAGCTGGAGCTGGGGTCAGGGTTCAAGCTGAGCAAAGGGAAGGACAGGCTGGGACCTGCCCTGCGTGGGGCTGTCCTGCAGCTCCCTGGATTGTCTGGTTGGGACCCCCAGGTCAGGTGGGCCCCTTAGGGGTGACAGGAAGGGGTAGATTCCCTTCTGAACCCAGCCAGGATCAGTGAAGGATCAGTGTTGCTTGGTGGAGCACACAGACTGATGTTTGGTGGATGCAAATCCCCGTGGAGCATCGGGGTTTCTTGGAGACCCCAGACTGGGAGTAGGACACGGGCTGAGCAGTGAGAGGAGGGGAGTGGGTGTGCTGGGCACCAAAACCTGACCAAAACCCCCATGGAATGGGGGTGGCAGAGTGGGACAAGCACCCTCTGGGTCTGGGCTGGGACGGCTGTGCTGGGGTACAAAATACATTTCACCCTGAGTCCAGCTCAGCCTGCACACGCTGTCCTCCAAGGGGCCAGCGTCCCCTTCCTCAGCTCCCACCCTGCTCCCCAGCCCCTCAGTGCCTGGCAGCCGGGGCAGCTCCCAGGGAGACCTGCACTCCTCCCTGAAGCAGTGCAGAGGGAACAACCAGCCCTCACCCAGCTCTTCCTTCCAGCGTGGGGTGGAGAGGGAGGGGACATGGTCCAGCTGGCCGGGATGCCTCTGTCCTCCTCCTCCCTTGCTTCACTCACTGCTTAATCACGGCAGCTCCTGGTGCCCCGCAGCCCCCGAGCCCATCCCCAGCATTCCTCCTGCAGCCTCTCCCCACCAGCTGCGGGCAGGGACTGAGGGCGCCGGGCACCCACCTGCCGGGACCAGCAGCCGTGTCCCCACAGGCAGGCTGGGGTGCTGGGGACCGCGGGGTTGCACGGGGACAGGCATTCAGGAATGTTGTTTTTTTCCATCCCGGTTTCCGTCAAGGTAGTAAATCAGCGCTGCAAAAGGCTTTTGTTTTCCCCAGCACGCTGCCGGCTGCTGTGCCTGCCAGCCCTGGCTCGCCGGCAGGAGCCAGGATGTGCCATCCCTGTCCACGCTCCCAGGTTTTGCTCCACAGGGAGCAGGGATGCCTTGTCATGCCAAGGGAAGCAATCGCATCCCAGCCCGCTTTCCTTGTGCCATTCCCAGGCTCTGGACCCTGTCAGAGGAGGCTTCCCTCCCGCACAGCCCAGCTGTGTCCCTCCCGTTGCCATCCCCTCTGGCTGTGAGCCCTCTTGCTGTCCCGTGGGAGGGTCTCGGGTGGCACAGGTGACACCTCACAGGTCCCAGCCGTGCAGGGCTTTGGGGTTCAGCAGTGCAAGGGGCATCACCCCACGGGCAGCTCGGCTGTGCCTTCCCCCAGCACTCAGCTCAGCCGTCCTGGCCAGGTATCCAGGGAGCTGGGAGGGATATCGGATTGCAGCAGAGGGGGGAGTGTGCGCACAGGGCAGCCAAACGCTGCCGGGTGACACCCGAGGTGTCTCCGGTGTCGGCTGTGCGGGCAGTGCTCCCTTACAGGAGCGCAGGGATGTGGGGCTGCCCTCGGGCGATGCAGCCACTCAGTCTCCCGGCCTGCGGTGCCGCTGAGGGAAAGTGCCACGGGAAGAAGGCGCCACGTGGGGAAGGAAGGTGCCCAGCTCCCCTGAGGGGACACTCAGCTGCTGGCACAGGGAGGTGTAAAGCTCCCCAGATGCATACACTGCGGCTGGGCTATTTTGGAAAGGGACAGGGCCGATCTTGTGACTGGAGCTGGGGACTGCAAGTCTGGGCAGCAGGGTCCTGCCTGAGTGACAGGGACCCGCTGCCTGACCCGGGGGAGCCCGAGAGCCCCCGCCGTGCTGGGGACAGCTTTTGCACCCCTTTCTGGCTCGTTTCACAGTGACAAAAACCAGTGTGGGGCAGGGATGTGGCTGACAACAACACGGGAAAATGGGGACAGAGCCAAAATTTGGGTGTGAATCTGCTTCCCCACTTCATAGCACTCCCATGGCCAGGGCATTCATGGTCCCCAGGGCCATCCTGGAGGTGTCCCCATTTTTTACAGCTGTGCCACCTCCTGCCCCTGTACTGTGTCAGGGACAGACCAGCCAGGCACTGCAGACCCCCAGCCGGTGCTGGGAGCAGATGGAGACGAAGACTTTCTGCAGACCCCGTCTCCCCCGGGCTCAGCAGCCTGAATGCCAGCAACGCCTGCCAAAAATATTTGTGTGGGACGTGGAAAGTTAACTTTAGTTTTCCTTTTTTCAATAGCGGGGGGGGGGAGGGTGACAGGGTGTGAGAAAGGCAGGTGGGGGGGCTGTGCATCACTCGCCAGCGAGTGGGCAGGAAGAGAAGTTGAGCAAAAGGTCTCCTTGCTGCCAGATTTCAGCACTTTGTGAATTGAAGGCATTTTTTGTTGTTGTGGTTGTTATTCCCTCCCCAGCACCATTTTGCAGCTTCTCATAGGGGCTCGTTGCCATCAGGAAGCAGGAGGAGCCTTTCAGATGGGCATGGTGAGCAGCTGCTTCTCAGGACTGTGGGTTGGGCACTGGTGCCCAGTTTGGGCATCCTCTGGAGCTGCAGCCCTGAAGTAGTGCCTGAAATGACCCTCATCCCTCTTTACAGCCCTGTCTGCAGGTGGGGGCTGTCTCAGCCTGGTATTGGTGCTGTGGTTTCTCGTTATTGCCAAGGCAGCGATGCACCCAACGCACATATACCCATCCTTACCTGACTGGTATTCCAGCTGGGATCTGCCCAGCAGCTTTTGCTAGAGATCCATGCTACGCATAAATACTCCCCTGCTGTGCTGCTGTAGGAGCTGTGTCCTGGGGGGAAGGAGGTTGCTCCCCTTCCTCCGCCACTGTGCCTGGTCCAGGCTGGCCCCTGGCGAGGCAGCAGATGCCTGACTCAGTATTTTGGAGCCGTGGGCGGCCCCGTGTGTCCTCAGGGAACAGCCCTGCTCGGGTCTCACCGAGGAGGGGTTTGCCTGGGGAGCACCGGGGCCGTGGGCGTCGCTCCCAGGAGATGCCCCTGCGAGGAGAGCTCCCGGGTGGAAGGGGGCGGCTCTGGAAGATGATTTTCAGGGAGGCACCAGCTCCCCCGGCAAATTGTCAGGGTGTTACAGTGCAGGATGGACTGTGCTGCCCAAGAAACCTGCTCCCTAGGGATAGGGCGAGGGAATGGGAGTGGGGAGATGCAGATCCATCCTGAGAGGCTCTCTGCCGACCCAGGCTGGGATGGGGCTATTTTTGGCAACTTTCTCTTTGTCCTTGTTTGAGATAAGCCAGCTCCCTCCAGCTCCAACAACTTGCCATGTTTCTAAGGAAAGATGTGGGTGGCTTCCTGCAACTATCGAGCCCCCAAATTATGTAAAGAGGAGGGTGAAATTTATTTTTCAGAGAGAAACGTTGACATTTTCTCCCCAGGTTCTCCTTGCAAATCTGTGCTGAATAATTGCAGCAGAGCAAGGCAAGAGGAAGGATTTCAGAAAGGGTAGAAGATTTCCTTTGGGTGTTCTCCAAAAAATGCAGCCTTGTGTTTGGGAAATGCCCTAGCACTTGCTTTCTAATCTGCCTTATTTTCCAAAATAATCTTGCTAAGGACAGGAAAAGTTTTGCAGAGGAGCTGTGTGAGCCTCGAGGAAGCTGCAGGGTGTATCCCTGCCAGAGCTTAACCTGCGATGTTGACATGGTGCCTTTTCTTATTTCACTGAAAAACCTCACAATAACTCAGGGAGAGGTTTGGGATGAGCAGAGACCCCTTTTCCTCCTCAGCTGGCTGTTAGGTTGGGAAATCCATCACGGTCCCTGTGCTGTGGATCTCCCAGGAGGGGCTTCCCCGGGAGCAGCCTTGCAGTGAGCAGGGCTGGGTGATGCTGTGCGAGCGAAGGACTCACAGGAATTTCCGTACTCTCCAACCCATATCCTGTCCTGGGAGTGATGACATCCCCCTCTCCCAGCTGATAACTCGTCTGTGTTGGTGCGTGGGTTCATCATCCCGGCAGGATCTGTGCTTGGCAGGAGGGAAGTGGGTCTGTCTGCACTTGTCCTGACGCCACATGAGTCACTCAATGGTTAAACACTGTTTTGTTAGCTGGATGCTGGAAATGTTCCGTTTTTGTTCCTGATAACCCTGAGCAACATCCTCAGGGATTGGGTTCTTCCCTGAACACTCCCAGCTCCAGACCGGTGGTGCCCCAGTGCTAACAGGGGTGCCCACAGCCATATCTGGGCTGGCAAAGATAAGGGAGCCGGGCACAGGGCTCTGGCCCTGGGTGCTGAACTCAGGGAGAGGATGGCTGGATGAGGCTGCTGGGGTGGTGAGCACGGTGTTGGGGTTGGGCATCTCAGGGGATCCTTCGTCATGGGGAGTGGTGCTGGAGCTGGAGTTCAGGCTGGGGTTGCTGGAAGCTGCTCCGGTGTCAGAGGAAATCAGTGCAAGCATAAGCATCCTCAATGCTCCCCTTCCCTTACACAGGTCCTTGGATGCTGCTCCTCTGTCTGGAAAAGAGAAGTCCCTGCAGAATCCTCCTTGCTGGCCGGTCTTCCCTGGACAACTCCCTCCCTCTGGGTCTCCAAAACCTGCCTGCTCCAGGGCCATCGTGTCTGCTCTTCCCACCTGCAGGAGTGGTAAAGCCGAGCTCGTGCCTGGCACGTGGCTGCCCTCCCTCTCCTGCTGTTCTGAGGGAGGATCCATCCCCCTGGCCATGAGGAGCTCTTTGGAAAGGCTGTGGAGTGCCAGCGAAGGGAAGCAGTGAAGAAAGGTGCTGAGAACAAGGCTCCAGCAGCTCTGCCTCCACCCCCAGCCCAGCTGCCCCATGCCTGGAGAGGCTGAGCAGCCCCCCTGTGCCTGTGGGACAGACAGGGGGGACACTGAGGGGGACAGAGGCTGTTGGCAGGAGAGGGGGAGCAGAGGGGGGCAGAGCTGCCATCACCTCCAGGATGCTCCAGCCTCCAAGCCAGGCGAGCAGGAGGCACGGACGGGACTGCCAGGAGGGAAATCCAGTGGGAGCTGCCAGAGGGACCCCAGGTCACTCAATGGGGATGCACCACGACCCCCCCCTGAACGGCAGCAGCCTGGCCTTGGCAGATGAGCTTGCAGCCTCCCCCAGGTGCCCTGGCTCTGCCCCAGAGCTGCCCCCCGCAGCAGAGAGCCCCATGGACAGCCCCAGCCAGGAGTGGAAAGTGGTGAAGATCCAAAGGGTCCTCATCAACCCTGACTTTGAGCCAAGGAAAGCAGGTAAGAGAAATCCCCTCTGGGCACTGTCCCCCCCCAGAAAGGCACTGCTGTTCTCCTGGTGAGAACACCCAGCTCTTCCCAGGGCAGGACTTCCCCTGGGTTAGAGGTCCCAGGCTTCCAGCAGAGCTGCTTGGATTATTTTAGCTTGAGATGATCTCTCTGGCCTTAAAAATAGGGAGGAATCTGTGGCTTTTCTCGGGAGGGGGGTGGGAAGGCAGCAGGCAGGTTCCCACCATCTCCAGGAACTCAACCCATCCCTAAGGGGGGCATGAACAGGATGGACTTCCCAGCCCTCCCTCTGGCCAAAGGGCTTGGTGGGATCCTGCCCAAGGCAGAGTGATCAGGACCGCCTCCAGTGGCACTGTCTGGGACAGGGACACCCCTCCTTCACTGATTGGGGATGGCCAAGAATCCCTCACATGGCTTTGGGCCATTTCTGTCAGCCCCTGGTTTATAAACTAAGCGTTTTATTTCGGGCTGGTTGGTTCCTACAATGCTCTCTGCCATCGCCTCACTTCACAACCCTGTGCCACAGCTGCTCCTCTCCGCCCATGACTGTCCCTTCAGCCACAGTGACACAAACACAGGTTCATATCTAGGGTTACTGTGGCTGCTGCCATGCCTGAACTGCCCCACCTCCCTGTGGGAGATGCTCCCACCAAACCCATCCTGTTGCAGGCATTGGACCCATTTTTAAACACTGCTCTCACCCTCCTTTCTATTTTGCTCCTGCCCAGCTGTTATCTCAGCTGCCACAGGCGCCGAGGCAGGTGTGTCCCTGTCCCCATGGGATGGCATTATTGGATGCTGCTGCTCAGCTCAGAGCCTGGTTTTCCTAAGCAGCCCCCAGGACTGGGAGAGATGGGGTGGGACCCACCGGGATGCTCGATGTGACCCCGGTGTCCGTGATCCACTCCCTGCCTTTTGCAGTGTCAGGCATCCTCAAACCCAGCAGCTCCTGGACGGGACTCAGCCTGGGGAGCTCAGCCAAGCCCTTTGGCTCACAGCTGCCCCAGCAGCATCGTGTTTCAGGGCTCAGCACACAAACCAGATGGACCCAAATAGTCTTCCCATTTCTCACTGCTCCGGGATGGCAGATCTGCGGTGGGGAAAGGTCAGGCCTGACTCTGTCCAGGCTCAGCATTTTCCTAATCCGCGCCGCCATCCAGCACTTTTGCTGCCAGCCTGGAATTTTAAAGTAACTCAACAGGTTTGTTGGAAAGAGTTTGTCTGTCCCGTTTCCTCCCCCTCCAAGTGAGATCACCACCAGCCACTGCCTGCAGGACCCGTCAGACTTTCCAGAGCCTCCAGGCAGGATGTCACTGAGGGTCCTGAGTGCTGGGAGCAGCTCTGGGACCTTGCAGAAAGCCCACAGGTTTGGGAAAGAGAGGTTTGGTTCAGTGCAGACGAGAGGAAAAGGCAGGTGCTCTCTCAAGAGGCTGTTCCTTCAGCAGGCTGTTTGCAGGAGCATCCCTGGGACATGTCAGGGGTTTGCTCCTCTTCTCTTCAGCTGCCAGGGCTACAGGAACCCCCACCCCTTCCAGCTTCGGCAGGAGAAGAGGGTGCATTCATCACACCGAGTGGTGCAGGGCTGGCCCTGGGAGCCGGGAGCCAAACGGGTGCCCCACCTTGAGCTGTGTGGACCCACCCAGGCGGGTGCCAGGTGCCCCTTTGGTCCCCATCCAGCAGCCCAAGGCCAGGCTGGCTGCTCTCAAACATCCGGCACGGCGGCCCGGGCTGGTTGGCACCTCTCGGGGAGGCCGGGGAGTGCAGGGGCCCCGGGTAGAGGCAGCGCTGGGAGATGCAGGAGGCAGGACTGGTTTCTCTGTCTGGTGTGCAAATAAAAGGAAGGTTTCGCTCCCTGGGGGCTGCAGAGCCAGCGCCAGGCTCCCTCAAAAACCAGGAAAGCACAAAAAAGCACAGAGGGGCAGGAAGAAAGGAAATTAGAAAGGCAAAAAATCAAGCCAAGAGCTCATCCTGAGGTGTGGACAGTCATGGGAAGGGGGTGAGGCCGGTCCCAGCCGCAGCCAGGGAGCTCTGCAGCCCCAGCAGGGAGAGGGAGGTGGGAGGTGATGCTGGCTGCCCAGGGATCGTCTTGCCCAGGACTGAGGTTCCCTCGTGACTGGGAGCAGACCAGCCCTGCCAGAGGGGTCTCAGTGCCATTCCCAGGAGGTCCCCAGGGCAGTGACTCCCGTGCTGGATTTTTGTCTCTGGATTTTTGCCTCCCTCCAAGCGCCTCAAAACTTCAGGCACTGGGGAAACCTGCGGAAAGGGGAGGCCCCACATCCCCAGCAGCGTCTGAAACGTAAGGTGCTGCGGGAGGGAGGAGGGAAAAAGAGTGAAGGGCTGGCTAAGGGATGCCCCGGGATGGCTGAGAGGATGCTCAGAACTGTTAAGGAGAATGTGCAGGGCTGGGAGGGAGGGTATGGCCCAGGGTGAGATAAGGGAATGCCCCGGGCTGGGTAAGGGATGTCCCGGGTACTTCCCCCGCCGCAGCGGGGCAGACCCAGCCGGGACGAGAAGCGGCGGAGC
>JAHLSL010000025.1:6426487-6443393 GCA_025920805.1 Petroica traversi | reverse complement strand
TGCCCAGGCTGTCCCCCGTCCCCAAGAGTCCCCTGCCATCCCCCGTGGTGGGTGCGCGGTCCCCAGCCAAGCGCTGCACCTCCCGGTCCCCGACGGACTCGGACGTCTCCCTCGACTCCGAAGACTCGGGGACCAAGAGCCCGGGAATCCACAGCTTCAACCTCTGTCCCCGGGGCTGGACCAGCAGCCTGCGGCTGAAGACGGGGGGTCTGCCCTCAGGGGCTCCCTGCACCTCCTAGACGAGCCAGCCCCCGCCAAAAACCCCTCTCCCTCGACACGTCACCCGGGTGATGCCACCCGCTCACTCCCCACCGGGAACACACCATCCCCGGGGCTGAGGTCCCCAAAAAACAGTGTCCCTTGGGAGCTGCCACGGCCCTTCTGTGTGCCAGAGGGGTCAGGTGCCTCCTGCCCGCCCGCCATCCCATGGCCCCGCTCTATTTTTACCACCCTAACCTTTCGGGGAGGACTGCGTGTTCAGCAGGCAGGAGCAGGCAGAGTGGGGGAGCCAACCCCCACAGCCCCTCCCTCGGCAGTCCCTGCCTGCCGGCCCAATCCCGCACAGCCAGGATGGGATGGGCTTGGTGGTTCCCTGTGAGCCCCTGTCCCCAGCTCCCAGTGTTATCCCGAGGTGTCACTGCAGCTCTGCTTCCCTGGGGTGGCACATCTGCTGCAGGTGGGCAGCACCGATTGGAAGCCACAAGGCTCCCTCTCCCAGCCTCTCCCAGCCTCTCCCAGCCACTAGATTTGTCTGGTGACAATTGGAACCAGATTTTGGAGAGGACAAATTAATTTTTAATTCCAGCTCCCCCAGTTCTTCCCTGCTTTTTTTTTTTAAGCTTTTGACCCCTTCTCAAAAAAATTCTCCCAAATCCTTCTTTCCTGGAGACCAAAAAAAAAAAAAAAAAAGAGCCAAAGTTATTTATTGCCACGTTAAGGGCACTGTTTACAGGTGCCCTCCTGCCCTGCCCAGACCAAGAGGGACAGCCCCACCCTGTAGCTGTCACTGTCCCCGTACCCAAGTTCACCACATGCCCATCCCCACTCCGGTGGGATGGAGGCACACACAGGAACCGATGGTGCTGAGACAGCCAGGGCAGCTGGGAGGAAGTGGGGGGGCTGTGGGGGCCGAAGGAAATAGTAGAAGTTGCAGAGGGTTTGAAGGAGGTGTTGGCACAGAAGGCGATTCTGAGAGCGTTGGTGTCCCCACACCTTGGGGCTGGTGAGACCAGCACTGGAAAAGAGGCGGCGTTTGGGCTGCCAGGGCTCTGGAATATTCCCATTCAGGGGCCCCAGTCACCCCTTCCCTTGCCCCAGGACACACTGCTGAAGCCAGCCCATCCCTGGTCCCTGCAGTAGCTCCTCACTGCAGGCTGCCCTTCCTGGAACACAGCCCCCATTCCCAGGACACATCTCCTGCCCTCGCAGCAGCCACCACAACCTGCCTTCACCACACCGCTGTATGCCCAGTTCAGAAATAAACTGCAGTAATTCCATCCAGGCTGGCTCTGATCTTGTCCCTGAGGTGGCCTGGGCACACGTGGCCACCTCCTGCTGCTGCTACATGTCCCCAAGGGTCAGCCCTGCTCCTCGCATCCGTGTGGGTCAGCCTTTCTTCACGCTGGGCTGATGGTGTGTGGTCCCCAGGGTCCCGAGCCCTGCTCCATGCCAGGATTATGGCATCCTCATCCCTGTGAGTCAGACCTGCTCCGTGCTGGGGTGGCGGCATCCCAGTCCCCAAGGGTCACAGCCCTGCTCCGCCCCCCTTTCTCAGCCAGAAATAACTTCTGTCCCGAGGCTGGACCTTGGCATCTGGGCTGGAGCCCAGGACGGGTTGGGGCGAGCAGCAGGAGCCCAAGGGTGCCGTGAAGGGCCAGCAGGGGCCACCGAGTACTGGTGGCTGCAACTTGGCTTCAGCCTCATCCCCAGCTCCGCAGGAGAAGCATCTCCAGTCCCCAGCATCTGGGGTGTCCCCTGGCCAGGTAGGGAAGGTGAGGTCCCACGGGGGGTCAGCAGGTGGGTGGGTGCACAGGGCTTGGGGATGTCCTTGGCAAAGGGGACACCACCACTGTGGGGTCAGGGAACAGGGTCCCTGGAGCGGGGTGGGGGAAGGATGGGGTGCAGGTCACTGGCTCGTTGTGTGGGTGGTTAATGCTGAACTCAGAGCTGGCAGGGAGTTGTGTGCCAGGCACCCCGGCCCCGTGGGAACCCTGGCACCACAGGGTCTTTAGAGGAAGCTGCCCAGCATCAGCCTGAGCTGAGGGATGCCAGATGCACCAAACAGGGTCAAACAGCACTTGCAGAGCTGAGTGCCCAGGAGGAGGGTTCTGCTGCAGGTGGGCAGCTCAGGGAGCTCAGACTGGACCTGGTTTCCAGCTGCCTCTCTGCAATGGAGCAACCCAGCCTGGTGGTCCCATGACCCTTCTTGCTGCTGGCTGGGCTCACCAGGTCCCTGCAGGTTCAGGGCTGCAGCTCCTGCAGCCTTGGGGTCAGCAGCTGAAAATAGCCCTGCTAAGGCGGAGGTGCTGGGGGGGGCAGCCAGGGCCCCAGCTCAGCCACAGCTGCTGCTCTGAGGGCGCTCGGGGCACAAGGACAGTGGCACACTGTGGGCAAGGACAGAGGCGAGGACAGTTTCTGCCTGAAAAAAAGGCAGAGAGGAAGAATGAGAGCTGCTGAGGGGCAGCATGATTTGAACATTCCCTGTGTCTGTTGAAGGGGACAGAGAGAGGTGCAGGGAGATGCTTAGGAATGTTGCTGACCAGGGGAGATGCTCGGGGATGATGCTGACCTGGAGAGATGCTCAGCTGAATCCTAGCATCTCTCTGGGGCATGCCTGGGGCTGACATGTTCCCATGCTTGGTGTCACTCTCGGGGTGCCTCTCTCTTCTAGCCAGACAGGATTCACCCTCCTCCCACAGAGCTGTCCCGAGAGCAGAGCAGCAAGCGATGGCCATCATGAGACCGGGCCCTGAAGGTAAGGGGTGCAGAGGCGTCACCAGCCCCAGGGCTGCCATCCCTGCCTAGGGGCCAGACCCGGCTCTGGTTGAGGCCACTTGCTCTGTTTTTGCTGGAACAGTCCATGCACAGGGTAGGAGAGGTTACTTGAACCTCTGGAGCTCCCTGACAATTCCTCGCACCGAGGGAACTTCGGTCCCTGGCATGGGCAGATGGCCCAGCCACTCTACAGGGACCCCAGGCAGGGGACACGTGGTCTGTGCTGCCTCGGGGATCCCTAACAATGCAGCATCCTCAGCTGTAGCTGTGCTCTCCCAGCCTCCTCAGAGCCCCATCTGGATCTGGGGAAGAAGATGAGCACCACACAGGACCTGATGATCGAGGAGCTCTCCCTGCGGAACAACCGCGGCTCCCGGCTCTTCCAGCAGCGCCAGAAGCGGGTGCAGCGCTTTGTCCTGGAGCACCCCAGTGGCTCCAGGCAGGTGGGTGAGGACAGCCCTTCCCTGGCTCTTGCAGCCTTTCCAGGGACGGAATTCCTGGTGGGGCCAGTGGTCTCTCTGCAGGGCAGCCATAGTTGGCTGACTGCTCTGCAGAGTTAAAGGGAAATGAGAGATATCTTGGTGGGTTGGGCATGGAGATGGGCAAACATGGGGCTCAATATCCACCAAAGAGGAGGGAGGTGGTGCTGATCCCCCTCTACACCCACTCATTGTCTCCTGCAGCTCCCAGGGCAAGGAGCAGGTGGCTCGCACCACGCTGGGAAAGGTGATCCAGAAGGAACAATGGTGAGTAGATGGAGGAAGCTCTGAGGTGCTTTCAACCATCCCATGAGTTCCAAATGGGGCAGGGGGAGCTCCCTCTGTGCCTGTTAACTCTCCCCTCCCTCTCCCCTATCCACAGGCAGGGGAGAATGGTGGGGGCCATGGGAATTATCACTCTGAGCTCCACGTAGCAGCATCGCCCCAGGGTGGCCCCCCAGAAGTGCCCAAGAAGTCAGAGAAGGTCTTGCACATGAGCAAAGTCCTGAATCCCAGTGCCCTGGCCCCAGGTAAGGCAACCTTCCTGCACCTGAGTCCAGCATAGCTTTGATCTCAGTAATGTGGGGCTGGAGGCAGTGAGTTGCTGCTTGCTGAGGGGTCTGCCCAAAACCCTCCCCCAGAGATTTTATATGTAAAAATATACTTATAAATATATATACATTTATGTGATAGATACACATTCCTGCCCCAGTAACAGTTCTTCCATGGCCATGCAGAATTCCCAGCCCCCTGCCCCAGCCTGGCTCTGGCCCCAGCAGCCCACGCTGTCTCTCCCCCTGCACAGGGTACTCGAGCCCCCTCAGAGAAATCCCCCATGAGAAGTTCAATGTCACCGCCATCCCCAGGGGCTACCGGTCCCCATGGCAGGAGCTCTTTGGTGACAGGGACAATGCTGTGCATGGCAAGAACCCACTGCCCATGAGACCCCCTGCGTGGGACTTCAGGAGCTTCAACAGGTAATGGGGCAGACACCACCAGCCAGGCCAAGCCCTTCAGCCCCAAGGAGTGCCCTCCATCCTGCCAAGGAAATGCAAATGTCAGTGCCCTCTTTATACCCCACAGGGGCACAGCAAAGGCTCAGGATGCTCTTTTCCTCCTCAGGAGCTCCTCTGTGGCTCCCTGCAAAGGTCCCTGCCTCCAGCAGCTTCCTCCCAGATTTCCTCTCAGCTCCACTGCTGGGCTTGCACAGCCCTAAGCAGCTTGATTTCACTGGGTAACCTCAGGGATGAAATTTGGGAGGACCAATGCACATGGTCCCAGAGAAGGAATCACTCCTGTTCCCAGTTGGGCTCAGCTCTGGGCTGGGAGAAGGAATGACACAGACAGTGACAAGTCTCTTTCCTAATTTCCTTAAGGCATTCAAGCAGCTGCTGGAAGCAGTGGGGGTATAAGGTTAATCTTCCCTCAGAGTGCTAAGAGGTCACCAGATTCCTTCCGAACACCTGCTTGAGCCAAAGCCTCCAGGCCAGGGGATTTCTGGTGGCTCAGCCTGGCAAGCTCCATGCCCTGTGGCTGCATCTGATGGAGCACAGCTGGTGCCTCCTCACACCTCCAAATTACACTGGGGTCAAGGGGCAGTGTAACTGGGACCCTGCAGCAAAGACTGCCAAGAGAAATCTCCTTTCTGGAAAGGTGCTTGGTGGGGATCCAGGAGATGCAGATCTGGTGGTAGCAAAGCACCAGCAGCCCATGGCAGAATAATGAGGACTGAACTTTTAAGCTGAACATCTTCCCAGGGAATCAGCAAAAGGAGTCCTGTCTGTCCTCCTTCCTGAAAGTCTCTGTCATGAGGATGGAATTATATTGGCTCTGGTGGCCTGGCCAGAGTCACCTTGCAGTAGGCAGGTTCCCACTGGAGTTTCCCCTGGGACACAGCACTGCACCCCAGAAGCGCCAACAGCAGCTCCTCCACCCCACTCCAGGGCTGGATTTGAGGCGTGGGGGACACGACTGCTGTGCTTTGACTTGGCAGAAGAGGCTGTGGGGGACCACAACCCCTCCATGTGGGAAAAGCCATTGTAAAGGGCAGAGATGAGCCTGGCCACCACCATCCCTTTGCTGCTCTCCTCCCCCTCAGCCCTGGGGCTTTGCCATGTGGCTCTCCTTGAGGAGTTACAGCCAAGGAGGTGCTGCAGGGGGAGAACAAGGAGCTGCTGCAGACACTTGGCTCTTTTCTTTCAACATTTAGCCATGTTCCTGCTTCAGGATTTATTTATGGACAGGGACTGAAGCAAGGGCATGTTTCTGAATAATACTCTACCCTGTACCATTTCTCCCCTCTCACACGCTGCCTTTCTATTTAAAGTCTTCAACTGTAATTTAATACAGATGGATGCTAATTTAACTCCAAGCCTCTTGCCACCTCCTCTAATTCTTCAGTGAGGCAGGAAGATTCAGAAAGCAAATCTGCTTTTAACTGGGCTTTTCATGATCTTCCAAGCTGTTGGCTTTTAAATCACTCCTCAGTTCAAATACCAAACCACAGAAAAACAAAGCTTTTTGGAACAAACTGGCTATCGAAAGCCAGTGGTCTTGCCTAAGGCTCGTTGAATCCCAGCACAGCTCCCATGGGTTGTGGAGCAAGGGCAAGTCCACCATCTCCACAGCAACTGCATTAAAGCATTTAGTCCCTGTTTTAAACATTCAGGCTCTGATGCAAAAACCTTGGGCCCCCTTGCTAAAGCGTGCTGCCTTAAGAGAGTGAATAGCAGGCTTTGACAAAGACTCTCTTTTCCCAAAAGAAAGTTCCTAGAACAAACCTCTCATTTGGCTTTCCCCCTCTTATTTCTCTCTGTTGCAAAACAGTGCCACGTTTTTCATGTTCTAGCAGTGCTTCCCAAAGCAAACATTCCCAGTTTTGCCTCACTGATAGCTCAGCCCCCATGTGCTGCTCCAAAACCAACATTCTTGGCTTTTTGGGGGCTGGCACACTCTTCCCCAGTCCCTTTCCACATTTCTCCAGAAAGAGATGACAGCTCTTGCCCCCACACTGTTCCTCCTGTTAGTCATTGTTCATGAGGAGCCATCCCAAGAGGCAGGATGGAGCCAGGGCCAATAGAGCTGCATGTGCTGGAGTGATCCGGAGCAGCGCCGTCAGCCTCAGCCCTCTGCAGGACACAGGAGCTGCACACTCAACACCAGGGCTTTGTCACTGGCACTGCTGTCTGAAACCAAGCCAGGCCATATGCAGAACACTCCCACCAACACTCAGGCACCAAACCCCACTCTCCAGGCTTGCCAAAGCTTGAGTTGAAGTGGGGTCTGTACCAGAGAACCACCTCACTGGGCTGGCAGGGCTCTAACAGCATTCTGGGGAAGAAGAGGAGGGTTGTCATTTCTATCAGGCATTGCTGCATTGTGCTGGACTCAGTAAATCCAGACTTATTTTTTCCAACACCCTCATGCCCAGCCTCTCCTGTTGACTAAGTGTGCTTCTCCTTGTGGCACAGGACTGCAGCCCCATTTGACAGGGCATTGGTTGGTGAGCCCTTCTCTTTGCCCACCGTGGAGCTGGATAACCTGAGTGTGCTGGAGGTGATTGCCCACAGACCCAACTTCAACAGGGTGGCCCAAGGCTGGGTGCGGATCCTGCCGGAGAGCGAAGAGCTGTAGGAGGTGCACTCCCTTCCCCACAGCCACGGATGGTTCCCTCACTGGACTCGGACACTCACAGGGAAGGGAGGGGAGTGGGGCAGGTATCCTTTGTGAAAGCTCAGCTGGTAGGCTCAGGTTGTCATCTTTGAGTGGAGTGTGGATGAGCTCGAGTGTGGGACCATTCTGAATTCCCCTTGCAGTCAGTGCCAAGCCAACCGGCCAAGTCCTTGCTGTTAATCCAGCAGATCCCCACAAGCTCCTGGACAAAACATCCCGTACAGCCCGTCCTCTCCCCTGCCCAATGGAAAACGGCAGCACCGCCAGCTGCAACACACCAAGCTGCCTCACTGCATCTTCACTGACACATGAGAACTGCTCAGACAGCTGGTGCTTTTGCAGAGAAATTCCATCTTCAGGACAACCCTGCATCTGTCATTCCAATCAGGATGCAGGGAGGAGGTGATAATGGAAGAGCAGTAGCAAAACAAGTTGCTCGAGGCATTGGCATGTTAAAAGCAGCTACTTTGAGTTTGGCTGGAAAACAAAAACAAATGAAGGAGTGGGAATTACCTGTTTACCAACACAGCACAGCCACCATAGAGGGGAAAGCAGGGAGTTAGAAACTTGGGCTCTGTTTTTCACAAACTACTGGCTAGCACTTGGCAGCTATTTTTCCCTTCCTACTGCTATTTGCATGCCTTGCTTAAACATCTAATCTAGGCTCTTTGAGTGACTTATGCCAGATTTGCTTCACGTAGTTGGTCAAGGATCAGGCCCTGCCTTGCAGAACCACACCAGTGTGAGGATGCTGCCAGGGTGTTCTGGGAACTTCAACACCAGTGGGAAGGAAAAGCAGTACAGCCATGCCTCCAGAGCAAGCATGGGCTTCCCTGGGAACATAAAAATCAGCAGTGAGGATCCAACTACACCAACATTTTCAGCAGTGACACACAGTGGGACACGCAGCTAAAACAGCCTACAGTCTCCAGAACATCTGGGGAACCCCACTCACAAAAATCTCTGACTCAACACAGGCTTTCTCCAATTGCTTTTGTCAGGTTCTTAATGTTCCCCTTAGTTATACTCCCAAAAGCACCAGGATAAAAGTTCCTTTTCCATCACTGTGGTTAAATGGGGCAAGTAAATGTGTTGTGGTAAAAATGCAGTTAGCATTTGTGAAGTTTGTAACGCTGTGCAGAGCAAACCCCACACAGGAATTGTCTGCTGCCACAACACATCATTCAGGTGGGAAGCTTTCATTACTCTGTGTTTCCCACAGAAGAAGGAGTGGGCAAGCAAACAGAAAGAAAAATGGTTTGTTCCTTAGAAACAATAAATCTATGATGCTTAACTGCTGCCCTGTTCCAATTCCATTTCCCTCTCCTTTGTCCATCAGCTGCAGAACCTGGGCACTCTGGGTAGCTGGCTGGAAATAACAAATTGGGATGATGTGAAGCCTCTTGCATTCCAAATCTGTCAGAGCATTCACAGGTCCTGGCTATGGAGACTCTGGGCCAGAACAGTGGCAAATGCCACTGCCCTCTCCCACTCACCAGCAGCCAACACCACTCTGGGACAGCTTTTCCATGACAAAAGCAGAATTACCCACACCAAAGCCCAGCTCCTTCTCCAGAGAAAGCCAGGCCATGGTGCCACAAGTGCTACACCTCCTTTGACAGCCTGGCAGGGCTTGACACCATGATGGGACCCAGTGGCACTGCACAGGACAGCACGTGAAACTAAAAGCAGATGTGCTGTCCTTGCCAATGTAGGATCTTGGCTATGGCAGCAGCCACATCAAAATCAGACCAAGTCCTTAGACACTGCACTCCAGGAAGCTGGATCAAAGCTGGTGTTGAAAAATTACAATATTTTTATGTACTTTTTAAAAAACAAGCAAATAAAGCTTCAGAACAGGCCCCATCCTGATATGAAGATGTCCACAGATCCACTGCATGAAAGCAGCTGATATGGAGATCAGCTAAAATCCTTCAGCCATGTACACACAGACCTCAGTTAGTAGTAGGCTCCAGGCAGGATGCAAATGCTCCCAGGCAACCACTACATTTGGAACCCAGAAAGAAAAGTTTCCCATCTTATCAAAGCAGGATGAAGTGAGATCCATGCCACAGCTTAGGGGGATGCTGTTTTACAGGCCTTGAGAGCTCCAAATCTCCCTGAGAGCAGCTGCAGGCAGCACAAGCCCAAGCTCTGGGGCCACCGAGGGGGCTGTCACCTGGCTAAATCAGGAAACTGCTGACCTGTCACTCCACATCATGCCTGCACTGCCTGGGGGCTGTTTGCCTGACCCAGCACTAGCCTTGCTCAGAATGTGCAGTATTAGAAGTGATGAACTAAAAAAGGCTTTGTTTTCTTTTTTTTAATCAAGAAGTCAGGAAAAAGGAAGGAGGAAAATTCTGTGTAGTGGCAAGGCCAAGCCGTGGGTTTGGCAGATCTGATGAACTCTTTTTCAACTCTTACTCAGTCCTGTTTTAATAACTCATTAGAATAATAACCATTAGTTACCTGACAGAGAAGAGCCTCTGATTACATTTTAACAGTCTGTAACATTCTGAGTGAGGATATCAAACAGGCTTGAAAAGGGCTTGGTTTCATTTTACCAGAAGTTTATTTCAAAAGTGTGCCAATGGCATACACAGATAGCACTGTAATTCTGGTACCCCAGAACCAGAGACCCCTGACTGCCCCCCACCCAACCCCCCCCATTAATAGAAAGACCTTGGACGTATCAAGAACCCGATTATAAGAGGAAACACGGAGCTCAGCTCGCCCTGTGGCTGCAAGCAGGGAAATAAGGCGTCTCTAGCTCAACATATGGTGCTACCATGGTAACTAGAAAATAACATTTACTTCAAGGATGAGGGTGGCAGGACGTGCTAGGGGCTGCTGTGCTTTCCTGCGTGGGCACCCATCCTCTGGGGATCCTGGGACGGGTAGTGGATGGGGCCTGGGGCTCTCATGAAGGGAGGTGGGGGCCCCATGGCGTGGAACATGTGTGGTCCAAAACCTGCAGGAACAAAAGTTGGCAGCTTCAGGCAAAGCAACAGAAAACCCAATGTGTGTGCTGCTGCTTCAAAGTGCTGACACCACAGCTGGCAGACAGCTGTGCTTCACCAATGTGCACATCTCCCATCGCCCCAGACTCCTGCCCCTCTTTTCACTACAACTAGGGGCACTCCCTATCCAACACACATTCTTACTCACAGATAAAAGCTGGTGGGGGAACAGGGCAGGTGTCTGTAATACCCATTTAAATGTTTACTACTCCATCACAGAGCAGATCTAATACATCCACAAGAGTCCAAAATTCCATTAAAAAATAAAAGCATCTCTGGATAGATATACAGAGAGCCAAGGACATGCTGGCATTCAACCAGCTGAAAAATTACCCTTTGAAGTTCAGGTTAATGTGGCATTTACACAGCCAGCAAAAGAACTGAGTAGGCCTCAGTACCAGTAACGGGGATCTCTAACATGCCTGGGAATTCGCAAGCAAATACCAACCACAACAGTCAGCTCAGTTTAATTAAACTGTGCTGACAGCTCAGTTTAGATCATCCATTTACACTGTCTGATCAGGGATGAGGAAAATCAGCTCAGGGCATGCATCAGTGCTGCAGCATGGCCTGGCAAGGAGGAAGAGACTGTCTAACACTGAATTTCACACCCCCACTTGAGGGGGAAACACAAGTACCTGGAGGCGGCGGTGGAGCGATGCCAGGAGGAGGTGGCAGGGCAATGTTCACCACGGCTGAAGGGCCACTTGGAGGTAGATTGAAGTAATTTGCAGAAGCCTCCTCTTCTGCAGCTGGAGGAGGGGGGAGGGCTGCAGGAAAAGTACACGTGGTTATGGAAAATCTCTCAGGCAAGACAAGCAGAAGTGGCTGCCTGCAAAGAGGCAGCACACCCATACTTTCCCAAGGCAAACTGTTGCTTCTATTACATGTATGAACTGGAGAAGTAGAACTGCCCTGAAATCCCAGCCACCAATCTCCTTCATCTGAAACCAGCTTTCCTCTTTCCACCACACAACACTCACTGAACTAAGAAAACATTAGTGTGGTTTGCCAGTATCTCCGACCTAAGTAAGTTGAATTCAGCTTTAACTCTTCACTCATCACATAAAGAACTCTCTGTTCATCAAGGATTTGCTCATACACAAAGCTCATCTCCCATCCAGCTGGATCTACTGCAAATCTACTGTAACTGCTCTGGGCTCACCACTGCCTCTACCATCCTGAGCTGTCACTGCTCCCAGAAGTTTAACAGCAGCCTCACTCATGGAAGTGGGTCAGCATAAGTGTTTCAGGGATGAATATAACTCCCTTACCTCCAGGAAGTCCTGGAACTGGCTCCAGCTTTATCCCTGATTCTGTAGTGCCTTCCTTGTCCTTTTCTTTTCCTCTTGCTGCCTGGGACCTGAAAAACAGACAAAAGTTTGAGAACAATGATGAGAAAAGCAGGATAAGGAGATATTTAAACTACAGTAGCTTCACTGTATTATTTATTCCAGATCCATTTCTTCAGGCCAAAGATGAAAAACTCACAGAATACCAGACAGATGGTACCATGTTTGCAAACAGTGCTTACAGGATATGAACTAGGAGCAAAGCTACTGAAACTCATCCATAATCCTCAACCAAGAAATCCCTTATGCTACTTGCGTCATCTCCAACCCAGAACCCACCATAAAAAGAAAACCAAAATGTAAGAGGACCCCAACTATTTACCAAACAAGTATCTAATTCTGCATAATATCCAATCCTGCTGATCAAGACCATAAACTGAGAGAATAACCTTGCAGATCCTCCAGGCTTCCTCGCTCCACACTCACCTTCCCCATTTGACGTTGAGCCTGCGGCCGTTGACAATGAGTTTGTTGAAGGATTTCTCAGCAGCCACCTCTGCAGCCTGCCTGGTGGCAAACTGGATGAAAGCACATTGCTGCCTCTGCACCACCGTTATCGTCCTGATCTCCCCAAACTGATAGAAGTGATTTCTGTGTGGGGAAAAAGAATTATTAATGTACCCCACTCCTCTTAGTCACAGGTTACAAGGCATGTGAAATAGGTATGCTCAGAAACTTTCTCTTCTCCAACCCCTGTTCAAACTAATCATTAGAAATTAAAAATCAATCAATTAATCATAATTAGCCCTCTATGCAATTAAGGAGCAATAAAAGCTCTGCAGCTGCTTCTCTCAGTAGATAGCTAGAGGATACAGTACTTCCTTGTTAAAAGGGTTACACTGTAACCCCAACAGCTCAGAAGGATGACTCATCTTGAATGAGATAAATTTTAATCAAAGCATTTGAAATGTGCCCGTTTGTTCTCCAACAAGCTGGCACTCCTCTGCACTTGCCCACCAACCAGTTCTCCATTTAAAAAATACTGAAAGCCAGATTTATTTTTGTTCCTCACTTGAAGAGCAGTTATCAAAGTGTCAAACAAAAAGGCGAGGGCAATACAAATTCACCAACACACCTGAGATCTGATTCAGTGATGGTATCTCCAAGCCCTCCAACATACAGTGTAGTAATAGTCTTGTCTTCAGGAGGATCTAGACGAGGCATGGTTGATGCTCGTTTCAGAAGTTTGTCAGCCACAGGATCATTAATTCCATAGTAACGGTCCTTGATGTTCTGGTCAGCCAGAGGATCGTCTGGGTCTGTAGGTTTCTCATGTCTAAGGTTCAGCAAACAAAGCATTTTATAACATCAAGGATGACTGAACGGATTAAAATTATTGCAGCTGCCAGTTTCCCTTCTCAAGTCCTCAGGTCAATGATATCCTTAACCCTGTCCACATAAACACACTTAAATGGAACAAAGCCCTGCAAACTTCAACTGCAGCCAGGACTGCGTCAAGATCTGAATGAATGGCACTTCTGAGAGCTCAACACTCAGCACTACAAAACACAAGAGCTGGGTTTGAAACAGCCTCTTGTTCAAACACAAAGATCTCTGCTTGAGGGGACTGATGCCACGAAGGGGAAAAATGAACTACACAAGAGGAGCGCTGCAGTCACTGCTTTGGCAAACAACACAGACAACTTTTCACAAACTGCCACCACAGAGATTCATTTGCTGGCACTGTTTGCAAGTTTTGCCCTGACCCCAATCACTGCAGTGTCTCCTGCCCACTGCAGCACCTCCAAGAGGAGCTGCACCTGACAGTGGTGATCAGATTGACTGTGTCTGTACCTGTAGGGACACTCCTCTCCTCTCTTGCACTCTCCTTTTACCCAGAAGGAACAGATGTGAGGACGGTTGCGTTTGTAGTACGGAGTGGTTCGGGCCAGCTTCAGCAGCATGTCGCTGGTAGAAGTAGCTTTTCCTAGTGCACCAACTGGTCTAGTGCCATCAGAATTGGCTATCTAAAAGCAGGTAGAACACAAATAATTACATGTATACTAGCACTGAACACTAAGGCACAGAATCAGAGCAAGCAAGTGGTTTTAAGAGAAGCTGGGTTATCGCCCCCCTTTCCACCCCACAGAAAGCATGATCATGGCTACACTTACCTCTCGCTCCATATTCTGGGTGTAATATTCCTTGTTGACATCAGATTTAGGCATTTCATCCTTAAGGGACAGTCCAGCATCCCGGACTTGGATTGGCAAACCTGAAATGAGACAAAAACCCCCCAACAGATCCATATGAAGAACAAGCTGAAAGAGCAGAAACAGTGATTTCTGCAACCTGCAGTGACCAGAGGTAACTCATCAGCTGCTCAGGGAAACCACCCTGCCCTTGAACCTCTGAAGAGACATGACCACCAAGACCTGTTCTTCTCCAAGAAGTGCCAATTACATGCACACATTTAAAGTGATTTCACCAACTCCCCATTGCAGAGGGCAGCTCCTTGTCTCGGGTCAGGTTTTTGGGCACACACCATACTCCAGGTCCAGCAGGCAGGTCTGACAGACATTCTTGAGCTTGCTGCAGGTCTGGCACACCTCTGTCTTCTTGAAGCGCATCCGCACCCCGGGGCACCAGCGGAACACCGTGAACGGCCTGGCACAAATCTGGGACAGAAAGGTGGCACTTGGTTCACTCTGCTCAGAGCTACTTGCATGGAAACAAACTCCAAACCATAAATACATCTCCTTGTCCTGAGGCTAAGACTCAGAGCTCAGGAAATACTTGTTTCTATTTGGGGCTTTTCTTTGACAGGAGGAAGTTTTAGGGAAGTTTTTTCTTTCTTGCTGCTCTTATTTATGACAATAACCAGAGTGTAGATCTACTCAAAGACATAGAAATTCTCTTTGATTCCAGGTGATGTCAGTGTGGAGCTTCTAGAGATGAATTACAATGATGGATACATCAGGCACCAGCACAGCAGCAACCCTGGAGAGGTTATGACAGCTTTGGTGCAGAAGAGTGATGCTCCCTCTTATCTCACAGAATGAAGCATTTGCTTGCTCTGCACATGCAGCTTGAGTACATAATACATTCTCTTCTGTAAAAATTCCAAATTATACCTTTTCTCTGCCTCAGATGAAAACTGATAAAAGAGCAAAAACCTCCTTTAATTTCCCTCAGTCCAGGGAACACTGATTATTTCTTGCTCTGTGTCTTATTTCTTGGACAGCCAAAACAAATCACATAGCCATGAATAATACACACAGCAAAAGCCAAACTCCAGGTATTTTGCACTTCTCCATAAAAGGAACAAACTTGCACAAGAAAATATGGATCATTTAAAATGCTGAAATAACTTCCAATAAAGAACAACAGTATTTGCAAACCTCGTTCTAATAAACATGAAGATTTATTTTGACAGACTCAGGATTTGCTCAATAATTTTCCTATTTTAGGACCAACTGACTTTGTCTAACAAGAACAGGAGACTGACCTAAAAATTTATGCAGTTACATAAACATTTCAAGCTAACCCAGATAAGCACTCTTCTGAAGCTGACAGGTTTTGAATAATTAAAATGAATAATTCCTAGATCTGCACCTATTTTGACAGTCTTTCTTCAAAAGGCACGAACATACCTTGCATTCTTTTCCATATTTTTCTTTGGTCTGAAATATAATAAAAAATAATAAAAGAATACATGAAATATCATCAATTCAACATAAAACATGAAACATATCCTTGATGTTATAACACAATAGGTTTTTCATAATTATGCAGCATTTAGACTCACTCACCCCTGTGTATTTGGCTTCCACTTTGGAAGGTCAACAGGACAAAAAAAATCCTAAATATTCTCAATACACTTTTGGTTTAGAAACATTAATTAGAGTATTTTAAGTCCCACCTCCTATACTGATGAAAGTTGAGAATGAAAAGGAGCATTAACAGCTCTTTTTAAAGAAGGATGATGTTACATGAAATAAGCCCATGAAAACAAAAAGGTTTTGAAATATCCCCTAAACCAGCATTAGAGTTATGTTTCATAAGAACAACCCAATCTCTCTCAGCAAACTTTGTGGAACATGGATGTGAAGGAGACCATGTCCATACAGGCCACAGGCAATCAGGCCAGGCAGAGAAAAGCAACATAACATGCACTGAGTCACCCTGCACAGAGGAAACCAAGGAAAACAAAGAGGAGCTTAAACTACCTTCAAAAGCCACCTTTACCATAATTTTAGAGATGCATGTTTGTCACGTTTTAGAAATTGTGCTAATTAATATTTCAGCAGCTCACAGCTCTCCATGCTGGAGCTTGCCAACACTAAAACTTCATTTTCTACCATTTCCTGCACTCCAGACACTGGACTGTGTCACCTTCCTCTTCTTTTTGATAGATCTATTCTTTAATCACACCTCTAACCGTGATATTACACACCAAAAATGGCTGGAATCAGCTCCTGCTGTGCAGAACCAGCTGTCCAGGAGTGTGTGTCCACCTCAGCATCGCCTCCCTATTTTTGTCCCCAAACTCACAATTTTAGGGACACCACAGAGAGAGAGAAGGACAGCAGGGTCCAAAGGCACGTACCATGCGAATATAGGGATTTTCTCCAAGACATGTCTGGCACAGGATAGGAAAGTCCTGATTGGAGCAAGAAAATCGGGAATTTATAACAAGCTCTGCCATCACAACACCATTCAAGTCACACTCTGAAAAATTACCTAGTTTAACTCATCAGACAGATTAAAAGATGCAAATGGATTCAGACACACCGGGTGAGCTGCAAGCCACGACTCAGGCCCAAATTATTACAGACTGATAGTCTGTTGACTATCGTAGCTTGGATTAAAACTTCGAATAACCACATAAAAAGCGTTTTATTGGGATCTGAACCCGTCAGTGGCCGGACTGCAGCAGGTGACGCCGCCTCCTCGGCAGCGATTGTCTGCACGGGGCCCACTCGGGAGGGGTTTCAGCTGGAAGGGGCGAGGCCACGGGCACACGAGGGGCCCAGCTCAGCCCCGCGGCGCTGGGAGGGCTCCCGGCTGCCACAGCCCCGAAGCGCGGGGCGGGGAAAGGGCAGCGGAGCAGCCGTAGGGAGGGCAAGTGGCGGTCCCCAGGGCAGGCAGAGGGTCCCCAGGGCAGGTACACGGTGCTCAGGGAAGGCAGAGGGTCCCCAGGGAAGGCAGAGAGTCCCCAGGGCAGGTACACGGTGCTCAGGGAAGGCAGAGGGTCCCCAGGGAAGGCAGAGAGTCCCCAGGGCAGGTACACGGTGCTCAGGGAAGGCAGAGGGTCCCCAGGGAAGGCAGAGAGTCCCCAGGGCAGGTACACGGTGCTCAGGGAAGGCAGAGGGTCCCCAGGGAAGGCAGAGAGTCCCCAGGGCAGGTACACGGTGCTCAGGGAAGGCAGAGGGTCCCCAGGGAAGGC
>JAHLSL010000025.1:6413797-6426087 GCA_025920805.1 Petroica traversi | reverse complement strand
CCCAGTTCTGCCGGTTGTAGGTGTTGGAGCCCAGCGATGTGGACATGGCGGCCCCGCTCCGCTACCGGCAGGCGGCGGCCGGAAGTGACGCCACTTCCAGCGGCGCCGTGACGGAAAAGGCGGGCTGGGGAGCGGTGACGTCACAGCGACAGCAGGGGGCGCTCCAGGCACAGCTCGGCGGGCGAGACCACGGGCAACGGGGGGGAGCAGGACGAGTCCATTGGGAAACGGCGGGGGAGCCCCGCTCTTTGTTCTGTTCAAGTAACGATTGTTTCGAGTAAGAACAGCGCAAAGAATCCGAGAGCCACGTGTGTTTATTGAGGATCACTACACGACGTCAAGCATAAGGCAACAGGCGCCTGTGGGGGAGCGGGGACAGAGGCAGGGACACGCCGATACCTTTCCTATCGCCTACAGCACCTACAGGGAGGGGAGGAAAACTCATCAGAGCGCTCAGAACGCCACAGCCCAGCGCACCTTTTGTTTTCAGCGAGAAGGGCGCAGGTCACGCTGCCTGCAGCAAACCCCAGGCACAGCTCAAGGCTGAGTCCTGGGAGGTCTTGCTGTGGTAGTGTTGCAAGTGCAGCAGCTATTTTGGCTACTGAACAGGAGAAGTTGTGGCCAGAGGTGAAGTGCTTTGTTATCTGGACAGGGAAAGCCGCAGCAGGCACTAGCACTACACATTAACTACTAACTACAAGTCTCAAACTCATGCTGTACATCTGTGTATCCTACACAGAGCTGTAAACGTGATGCCTCGCCGCTCTGAGACCCACTGCAGGACCGGGGCTGTGAGCTGAGAGCCCTCCAGCACACCACAGCAGGTTTCTTGTACTAAGGGAGATGTTTTGGGGTGCTGCACCCCCCCAAGAGAGCAGGTAGCCTCATCCTGCCCCTCCATGCTGAGAATTGGCAGATCCAGGCTGGCAGAGCCATGGCAGAAGCATCTGGAGTGGCATGGCCCTGGCTGGCTGGTGTTCAAACCTTTCCCAGCACAGCAGCACGTCAAAGCCCCTCAGAAATGTTTAACAAAGGTCAACGGCTGAAGTGGGAATGCTCTGCAGGAAGAGCCATCTCACCTGCCAGCACCAGCCATCAGCCATGCACTTACTGGTAATTCAGTCTCCTGGACACACAGCTCTTAATCACCCATTTTAGCCTGGACTGCAGCCAAACTACACCACGGGTAAATGACCTTCTGCTGGTCTGTGTAGTTAACAGATAATGAGTTTCCACCTTTACACCTGCCCCCCCCCCCCCCTAAATGGAAAAACAAAGATTATGAACCCAAATCACAGCTGTAGCTTTATAATTACCAGAACTAATCTTAACTCTCCAGGTTTCATACACTCATTGCTACAACCCCTAGCAACACAACATTTACTAAGCTCAAACCTGCCAGGGAGCCTCTCTGGAGCATCTCTGCCTCTCTAGAGCATTCCTGCCTCAGTCAAGAGCTGCAGCAGAGCATGAATTCCCAGCTTCTGGCACATCCTGCTGCCACATCCAGCTGAGATGCAGCGGGCTGACGGCGGGCTCGGTTGCCAGTCAGATCCATGAACACTACAGTACACTATGTTTAAAGTTTAAAGGCAAACTGATCATCTCCTTTGTGAAAACACATCTGCCACCTCAGCTAAGCAAGCTACATATGCCAGAGGGGCAGGGCCCCATGGCCCAGTCCCCCACATTTGAGGTATACTATGAGGAAGCAGAAAACCAAAAGAACAGATCGTGCTGCTGGCAGTAACTTGCCAGAATGCAGAAGGCAGGGATACTCCTTAAAATGTTTGTTTGGGAAGGGCATAGCTCTGTGTGAAAGAGAAATTGCTCATTACTTGGAATGGAACATGAGGTTTGTGGGCTGACACAGAGAAAAAAACCAGTATGGGTTCTTTGCTGATAAATCCAAACACAGCCCTAATTATCTGTTCATAAAGCCAAATTCAGTGCAAACCTGGAGAAAAGGAGATCTTTCACTGTGCTCTAACACGTGCTGCAAGTTACTCTAGCCTGTGGCAGTGAGGGGAAGTGGAGTGGTGGTTAGTGGGCACTACAACAAGGGGAGAGAGAACAAACCAGCCTAAACCACGGCAGCCTCAGCCCCCTCCTGGCGGCCGGGCCCGTGGCACAGCCACACATCACAAAGGAGCTCTGGCAGAACCTTTCACCAGGTGTTTTCTCAGGGTGCCAGTCCATCCAGCCGTCGGGAGCAAGCACTGGGAGCCGCTATGGGAGCACGGGGCCAAGGCTGAGCTCCACGTGATGGGTGAGCCAGATCACCTCAGAGGGGTGGTCGCCATCCTCGTTGGGCCGGATGGGAGCAGTGAGGTTTTTGAACTCGTGCTTCATCTTGAAACTCACGGTCACTTCGCCCTCTTCTTTCTGTGGGGTGACCTTGATGAAAACTCCCACCTTGTTGGCTTTTCTGAAGGCAATAACGCTGCAAGGCAGAACACAGAGGACCGTTGGGTCAGCCAAGGTCTCAAAGCATTGTTTCAAGTGGAACAATGCTCTCAGAGGAAATCAGCCACACTGAAGACAGACAGGAGGGCGAGTTACTCAAAGAGCCAGGTTTTCAGGGGGGAGGATCCCCACAGGACACTCACTCAGGGTCATCCTGGAAGTCTTGAGGCTCTGCCAGCTCATCATATTCTGCTGCAGCATCTTTGCCAGCCAGAATAAGCTCCTTGGGAGGAACTGCCACCTGAAACAGAGCACAGAGAGGAAGAAGCCTTTAAGCACTCATCACCAGCTACACTGCAGGCAGGAGAGGTCCTCCCCTTCTCAGGTCTGCTTCACTATGGTTTAATAGAAAAGTGATTCATCCTCATCTTTTCTCTGCTCCAGGACCACCTCATTACTACCATGCCAGTGAAATAATAAATTTCTCCCTTAGGTTTTGGATATCAGTGAACAGACACAATTTCAAAATACTTCATGAGCTGCTGTTTACATTGGTGACAGTCATTTAAGCTCCAAGGAGGGAAATGCAGCACAGCTGGCAGGGGTTGAAGGACATAGGAAGTGTGGCCCGTGGAAGGACAAATGGGAGTAGTAAATCCTGAAAGAGGCTTGGGTTTACACAGCAGAAGGGTACAATCAATACCTTGGCAGTGCTGTTGATGTTATCAGGGTCTCCCTCCTCACACTCCAGCAATGTGACATGTGTGACGTTCTCCACAGGATTAGTCAGAGTCAGAAGGACTTGGCTCTCCTGGGGATATTCAGAAGTCAAAGTTCAAGAAGCTACTGTTAGCACCTCCATTTTCTCTGACTGATCAACACCTTCAAAAATTGCATCCCATCCTCTCAATGGATGGACAGTGACCACCCCCCATCCGTAAGGCATCAATGCCATGCAAAACTCTTTGTCATATAAGAAATTTGTATTTTGAATCTAGCTGAGATCTCAATTCCACACCTTTTATTCTTCAGACCTTGGCAAGTGCTTGTGATGCCAGATGTCACATTGCAAAGCAATCTACTGCTGCAGTGACAAGTACATGCAGTGCTACTCTGGCCACTCCCTTAAACCCTGCACCCTCTAAATGGAGCAGAGCCCTCAGGGAACAATCACCACACCATGTCATCTTCCAAAAAGATCCCACATTCACAGCTCCTGGCCATATCTCAGCCTAAGACATTTCTGGAAAAGCTACTGACCTTCATGTAGCGCAGGTTGGGAATAGACATGATTCTCACTTCAGGGATGTAGTTACTACGAAATAAGAGAGCAAATGACTGTGAGGGACTGTTTTGCTGTCTGCAACACACCTCCTGAAGCAAAGGGAGGTATGAGAGCTATGA
Source organism: Petroica traversi (assembly GCA_025920805.1). NCBI lineage: Eukaryota > Metazoa > Chordata > Aves > Passeriformes > Petroicidae > Petroica > Petroica traversi. The sequence continues at coordinate 6,422,277 of JAHLSL010000025.1, read as the reverse complement.
GAGCTTTCCTAAAAGGAAAAATGAAGTGTCCATTGCTGTATAACCCTAATCCTACAAATCCCTGCTACAGTCTGGGGCTGGCACAGCATGCAGTGTTTTTGTTAAACTGCTGAAATCTTTAATAGATCAGCAAACAAACCTATTACAGATAAGCTAAATATATTTAAAAAGGTGATTACACCATCATGAGGGATGACACAATCCTACAAGAGGTCAAAGGAAATGAAAATAGAAAGCATTAACTAAGCATGAACAGAGCTGATGCCCCAGTCCCCATTTCTTACTTACACAGCAACCAGCTGGATCTTGAATTTGATAGACGTTGGATTGAATTCTGGTTTGCTCAGATTATGTTCACATTTCTAGAGAGAAAGGTATTTAACTCAGCACCAAAAGACAGTGTGCAGTCACACACTGAAGAATCATAGCCACAAGAGCCGTGTCACCAGCCACAACATTACAGCCTCTAGCACAGCACATATAAGAACTACCTGGGGTGCACGTAACCATCACTGTATTCAGCTACCAATATTCCAAAATGTCATATCCAGCACTACCAGTGCATCCTCAGAAACACAAGACTTGGAACCAGTCTTGCAAACACCTGGACACTGACTGCAGCACAGATACCTGTAAGCCCTCTGATCTATGCTCCAGAATCTAAAAATGAAACAGTTAGAAGTCCTGATCTCCTCATAGGCTACTCTTTAAATACTTCAGTCTGACACTACTTATTTTTGAGAAAATACTCTGCATTTGCAAAGCATTCTCCATCTTAAATACCTACAAGAATATTGCTCTGTTACTTTAGGAACTAGATAAATAAATATCCTTTATGACTGAGAAAACAAGTCATGTAGTAAAGTGGATTTAACTCTGGCCTGTCTTCACTTCCCAGATTTCTGCTTTGCTACCCTGAAATACCCTGTTCCTGCCTTCACTCTAGTGACATCTTCAGTACTCTGCACTGCCTCTCCCTAATACTTCGTTTGTTGACTTTTGTCTTTAGTAACAGCAAAGATTTTTTGATTTTGACTGTACTGGCAACCTTCTCTGATTCCTTGGCTAGGCAGGGCACTAGCACAAACCCCCTTTGTATCCATGACAATGCTCTCCCCCTTTCACAACTGTCACCACACCAGAGATGTGACAGCCTTCCTCACCCCCTTAGTGCTGTTACCACTAACTTGGCTGAGAACTTTCAACGACCAGAATCATTTGAGGTGTTTCTTTTAAAAGAGAAACACACAGCCCATTTCCCAGCACCCACATTCTGAGAGCCTGGCAAAGGCACTTTTCTGGATTGAATTCCCTACCCGGCAGCGCAGCGAGCGTTTGATCAGGAGGTGCTTGTGCCGAGGGTAGAGCTGGGAAGCACAGATGGGCTGGAAGTCAGGCTGCAGCAGGCGCTGGCGCAGAGTCGTCACTGGGAGCACAGCAGAAAGCAAGACAAAGAAATGTCTCAGGAACTGAAACCCGAGCTGAATTCTACATATGCACCTCACATTGTGTGGAGATCTGCCACCATCTCCAAGACACTTAATTTCACCTGTACCCCGTAATTCAGAAGCCACTGGCAACTATCACATTTCTAGCAATGAATAGAAAGGTAAAAGCTAAATAAAAGGCTGTCCTGACTGGGCACAGTAACATGAGAGCAACATCAGTGCCAGCCCAGGAGAAACAAGGGACCCACATCTCTCTTTAAAGCTGAGCTGGAATGGAAACAAGAGTTTTGTAATCATGTAGAGCATAGTTCCTCTCCTCACCACAGCAAATGAGTTTCACAGCTTTGTCACCGTCACAGCAGGGTGCTGCACGAGTACAATACACAATACACACTTCTTAGCAAGGAATTTGCATAACTCAGACTCACATATAGAATTACAGAAAACATAGTTCCCAAAGCTAGAAATTCCCAGCAGCCAAAACCTCCCATGGGTTTCTCTCAAAATGCAGGCTCCTCACTGTCCCATGCCTAAGAGGCAGTGAGCCACATGGCAGCATTTCCCTCACTGTGGGGAACCAGGAAAGTTGTTTTCTTCACCAGCATCAAACTCACAATGCCAACATTGTGAAAATGAGAAAAGGAGACCACAAGGATTTACCCCTTTCCATAAACCTTTCATTAATTAATTGATACTGGCAGACTTTGTAGGCCTGCAGAACTACCAACAACATACTTGGAGCCACCTCAGCTGGAAGCCCACATCACTCCTGTACCTGCTGGTTTATCCTGTTCACTCCAGGTCTTACTGATCAATTTACAGCATTTGTGGATTAAATAATGAGTCAGCTAAAGAACTGGCAAGTGTACGCAGGCTGTTCCAAGCTGATGTCAAAGCAATGCGCAATTGTTACTCAACAGCCCAGTTTCGGTTCCAGCTCCCCAGCAGCTGCCATTTCCTTATTTCCTGCTATTATTTGAAAAAAGCCATCATCTTTTTTCTCCATCCAAAAGCTGATGCTTCACACACAGAAATTAAGGCCAGCAAGAAAATTAAATAACCCTTCAGGCCTTCTGGCTCTGAGCTTTCCATGTACAACACGGGGCTGAGGCTGCATTCGAAGTTGCCATTTAAAAAGTCACGGATTTCCCAGCGTTTCAATCCCAGTGTAAAAATGACCAGAAACTTGGGTCATGAAGAACTTCACAAGCTTGTAGGCAATGCCCATATTAAAAAATGTAAGGCCAAAAAGTGAGAGAATACTAAGGTTTTACCTTCTGTCAGATTGATTGGTCTTGTGTAGTAATCCTCAGGAAGAGGCTCCACTTCTTCCACTGCATCAGCTGGCTCGATCTTGATCTCCTTCTGGTCTTCTCCTTCTTTCAAGCTAAAGCAAAATAAGGGACAACTCAGTCATGAAATAGGGCACATGTGCTCTGACAGCAACAGCAGCAATTGCATTATGGCACAGAAGGCAGCGAGAGCTGAGATTGCACAATAACTGCAACAAGGGTGTGAGCAGTCACTTGTTCCTCTTGGGAGAAAGCAGCACATCTGGAGCTGCTGCAGAGATGCCCAAGGACATAACACGTCTCCAGTGCCCAAAAGGAGAATCTCCTCTCACTGCTATCTGCTAATTGCCCATCATCTTTCTAGAGCTGTTTTACTCCTCTCTTGCCTACAGTTCCAATCCTCCTCCCCACAAAGGTAACCCAAACCCTGAGACTCACGAGAGTCCAGCGAGGGCACTGATGGGAGCTCCGGGCCTCTGGCGCTGAAGCCTCGTTCCAAGGCCGTATTTGTCCTACAAGGAAAAAAGGAACTGTCACCCCCAGGTTTGCTTCCTGATGGGACAAAAAGACCTGCTGCAAACTCATCCTTTGAGCTGCATGACAAGCATGGGGGTACAAGCAAAGGAAAGCGAAAAGGAAAAGGTATTCAATGCTTCCTAAGATACATTTTTCTCCTTAAACTGTTAGCAAGGAGAAAACAATTCCCACTGCACTGCAGATGGGGAAAGGTAGATGTGTGTGGCTACTTCTTATAGCTTTTTGCTCCTTCCTCAAATCACCAGCCTGCACTACTGACACATTTTCCCTGGATATTCTCTTCAGAGCAACTCCATGTCAAGTAGTGTAGAATGAGAACTCAGCTGCCAAAAAAAGTGGGTTGATGTAGTTATGCATCCCTCTGAAAGGCTCTGTAGCACTACCTGAAGCAGCTGGAAGGTTCAATCTCCTACAAGCCTCATTACCTACAAGTCTCTCTCACCAGGAGTAGCTGAGCTACTCCTCAGCTTTCTACAGCTGAGCAGTACCCAGGGTACTTGGAGGCAGACATCTTCCTTCTGGGAAGGGCTGAAAACATCAATTCTCACCAAATGAGCAATGTGAGCATCAGCCTACTCTGGTGATTTTTCAAGGATGAGATGATTAACGTTAGTGGCACTTGCCTTGGCCAAGCAAACAGCTGTCTCAGCCAAGCTTGGTGAAGAACTGCTTTTCAAGTGTACATTACTTACTCAAAGACACTGCCCTGTTTCTAAACTAACATGAAATATTTTTTGTAACAAATGTTACCCTCTGAAGAATTAGGCTTCACCTGTGTTTGTTCTGGGCACACCTAAGCCAGAGGCAGGCTGTGGGATCTGTTACTCCCCTTCACTTGGTACCATGAGAGCTTTAACACCAGCAGAAACTGTGAAAAGACTTACCACTACGTGTATAGTGTGTTGCTGTGGAGAGCCCCCAAAATAGCAGCAGGTAGCAACGGAGACAAAAAATGCAGCCATAAGACACAAGCAAGGGCACCGAGCAAGCACAGTTCATTGAAGTAGCAAGCATATGCAGTCACCCAGCTAAACAAAGTGAGCTTTTACCTGCCAGGTACAATAAACAAGTCATTCAAGCCACAACCAAGTCTTAAGGTTAATTTCAGTAGAGATTTCATGCAGAGAAGTGCCAGACAATGCTGATCTATCTGTCACTGAGCTATGGGATGAATTGTTCTGAGAAAGAGCTGTCACTGGCACTGTGGCTGCAGTTGCACCGCATTTCTCTGCTGGAGAACATAATTCCTTGGCATGGCAAGTGTAAACCCTTCTGGCATTGCTGGGGAGGACTATCAGAGAGAGTGGCAACGCAATAGACAGTAATGAGTGTAAAGCTATTCATCCCTAAAGAAAGCCTCATTTTCTTCATGTTGTCCTCAGTTAGCCGAAGCTAGGCAGCCCTATTGTGCTACTAACTATCTAAATTTTCCAGGCTGAGGCTGCTGTGGATCACTTTTCCTGCTCTGAGAGGACGGCACAAGCAGCTCACCGAGAAGGCCAGGGGACCGTAGTTGCGGCGCCGCACCAGCTTCTTCCTGTCCCGCTCAATCTTCTCCTTCTGAGCCAGCTGCTGGTAGTACTCCACCAGCTTGTTAATCTGCAGGGAGGAAAAGAACAGGAGCACTGTCACCTCAGCTACAGCATTTGCTTGAGAACTACCTGGGGTTCCTGCTACTTGTGTCACTCTGCTCGTACTAACAGCTGTATTGTGCAGGATGTGCTTAAAGAAGCCTGTGTATCTTAACTTGTCTTAACCCACACTGTGGGTGACAAACTGACCCTCCTTTGGGAATGATGTATGTTGGATGGCAGTGTCCAATTCTCACTTCGCAATTCAGCAACTGAGACTTCGTTCATGAATTTGCCATGACTGCAGAGAGTAATGGCACGTGGCCAAAACTGAGCAATTTGGATTGGCAGAGCAAACAGCATCTTTAGCATCTTTCCCCCCCCCTCCCCGAGGCTGGTCACATTCAAAGTGGAGCCCTAATGGGTAACAGGGAAGGGTGTTAAAGGTGCAGTTGTGTTTTCCAGATCCTAGACACACTTTTGATTGGAAAACAGCTTGTTTTTCACATACATACGCAGCACATTCACCTTAACAGCACCATTAGATAGGATGGTTTCAATTGAGCTTCTTCTCAAAAGGAGATTTTATACTGCGATATCCTCAGGGGAGCCTCTAAGAGGCCTTCCCTCCATTGAATTCAGTCAAGGTGCAGATTAGGAACTGGAACTGGTATCTGAAGGATTATATAGATGCAGAAAAGGTGATTGAGAGGGCCTGACACTCTAACAGTTCTTTCTGGCTGATGCATTTCAGCCCAAGCACAGCTCTCCCGCTCACTCACCCTCTGGGTGTGAGGATTCTCCGGTTCCTGCCAGCCACCACTTGCTGCACAAGAGAAGAGAAAAAGCAAAGTCCACAGGAGAATTCCAGAATCCAAACAGAAATCCCACCCAACACTCAAGTATCCCGGTGTTATTTATAGAACACGACATTCCCTGGTTTTGCTACACCTACCACTGCAATTGTTTATGTCTGTGCAAATATACACTTCTGAAGGCGTTGCACAGGCAGGTTTGGGCTGAAGGAGCTCTGTCAACTTTTATATTGTGTTTTTCAACAAATGCTGTTTAAGAGATGCTCAGGACAGCACCCAAGAATCACTTCAGCAATAGATACATCTGTTTATGTGTGTCTCTTATTACTGGCTGCTGCTGTTTCTGCATCCTCAGCTCCATTTTCAGTCACATAACACTGGAAGTCAGAGGATGTGCTTGGCCTACTCAACCCCATTTCTAGAACCTGACAGGTATTTTCTGTACATCTCAGACACAAAAAAATACATGAAAGCTTTGATCTAGTGCTCCTGTGAAGAGAAAAGCCAAGTTCAAACACTGAGTAGCAACTCTGGAGAAAGTCTAAGCGAACAAAAGTGATGGAAAATAAATTAGATGTTTATGCTGTCAGATTGAGCAGCTTCAACGACTGCGAAAGCACACAAACAGTATCTCACTGTGGGGAGTGTGCACTGACTAAAACAGCTTGACAGTTTTCTCACTAGTCAGGTAACACAGGCATGGAAGTGGGTCACATATTCCACTAACTCAGCTCTTCAGAGGAGTCTTCAACAAGAAAGAGTTTTCCTGTGAATCTCCAATTACAACTCCAATTCTAGAGAGGTATCAAGACTACAATGAAGTCAGGAACTAATTGGATTATCTACAAAACACAAATTGGGCTGTAAGTCAGCTTTCTGTCTGGGACTGTCCCTTACCCACAGACTTGTCTGCCATGCCCACATCCCGGGAAGTCCAGCGGCAGAAGCCACAGGCCAGGTAATAGGCTTTCTTCATGGTGGTCTTGGCCGGGTCGTCGGGCAGTGGCGCAGGGATGCTCGTGGCCCGTGTGGAGAGGGTGTGCATGCAGCAGGGGCAGTCAAAGCAGTTGGCACACCTGCAAACAACAGGGCAGGGCTCTGAGCAGGGTCCCAGGCTGAGAGAAAGGCTCCCAACAATCACATCAACAGTGAACCAACAGATCTTTAACTACCAGGCAACAACACCAGGGAAAAAGAGCAGCAGAGCCATCACAGGAACGTGAGGGATTCAGAGTCAGCATAAGAGCAGCAGCAGTGAGAAACACAATGTGATCTAAAAAACCTCTGAATTATGAGCCCAGGTCATACAAAAAACCCCAAAAGTAATGAACAGCACATGATACATCATGGAAAGACACTAACTCCCCAAAACAGACTCAAACATAACAAGCGGCCATGTAATTTTTTAAGTGTTTCAGTCAGTCATGCCAGGTGCTGGTTTAGGAAGGGGTTGTTTAAAATAGGGAGCCTTGATGAAAAAAAAAAGCCAAAGCAACTTTACCTGTTCTTTTTCAGCTTGGCTTCAGCTGAAGGCATGTTTTCCAGGCAGCTGGGGCAGTAGTGAGAGTCCACCTGGAGAAGACACAGTCACATCACACCTTACCTGGCACACCTTTATCCAGACAGCCCCAAACCACCCCACAATCCAACAAGGACCGGCAACAGAGGGGTGAAGCCAGGAAAAGCTTGAGACATTATTTGGTATGCAAAATCTTAGCCCATTTCAGCCAGATTTTGATCTTTAGTAACATAACTCAGACGGTTTTGTGAATCAGAATGGATGAAACTACTCCACCTTGTAAATCGGAGATCAGCTGGGTGTTGACCTTTAGCAGTTACCAGAATCTCATTTTTCAGCTTGAACAACAGACTTAACATTTTTTTTTTTTCTACTTAGACCTAAATTTATTCTGTCCTTGCAGTTACACTGGTCAGATACATGCATATTTCAGAGGATGCTTTGTATACATTCTGCTGCCATAGTGAACTTTGTCAGTTAAAACAACAGCAGCTAGACCAGGGGCCCCTTCTTGAAGAGGAATTCAAACTGATTATTAAGCATGGCCACGCACAATGACTACACTGCTCACACCAATGAATTCATGACAGATGCAGCCAGGCCACGGACCCACTCTTCAGAAGCCTTAACATTTCCTTAATGACGCCTCCTCTGAGATCTGCGCTGCACAGTCATTCTTTAAAGGCTTTCCAAATCTCTCACAATATCTTAATTCAATCAGGCCTCCACAAAATCAGCCTCAGCGATTTTAATATGACAATTTATGAAGCCAAAACTCCTTCACAGCAGAAATCACAGGAGATAACGACGACGGGTGTGTGTCTGGGGGATGGGGGGGTGGTCCTTGCCCCTCCACGGCCGGGCCCCATGGGATGCGTGTGGGAGGGGGAGCTTTGACTCAATCGGTCGGGCCCCGCAGGGTTGAGGGGTCCCCACGGCCGCGGTCGGTCCCCACCGATGTTTGGGGTTCAGGGGATCCCCGCGGTGCCGGTCGGGCCCCACCGAGGTTCGGGGGTCCCCGCTCCCCCGGCCGGGGCCGTTGTGGGGGGGGTCCCACAGCCTCCATGAGGGAAGCCGCCCCTGTGCGCTCGCCCCAGCCAATCACAGCCCGAGCTCTGCTGACGGACAGCACACACAGCCAATCCAACGCGCAGCACCGCCCCATCGGTCAGGCGCGGCCAATCCCCACGCTCCGTGCAGTGCTGCGCCCACCCCCTCAGCCGCGCCAACAGCCAATAGCAGAGCAGAGAGAGAGTGAGCGGCGGGGGAGCGATCCAATCGCGGCGCGCAGAGAGAGC
>JAHLSL010000025.1:6382081-6398754 GCA_025920805.1 Petroica traversi | reverse complement strand
GACAGCGAGCGACAGCGGCGCTTGTCCCCGCCGCTCGCCCCGGGCTGTCAGGGGGTGCCGGCACCCCACACCCCGCACCCAGCCATGGGGGGCTGCTCCCGCAGCAACTGGATTTTGCCCCTTTTCTTGGCTGGGCTCGTCCAGCTGGGGCGAAGTGATGAGAAGGAGAAGGTAAGAGGAGGGGGACACCCCTACGGGGCGTTCAGGGGGGTTTAGGGGGGTGTGGCACCCTGGGGACGCGCCTGTTCCCAAGGCTCTCTGCAGGAGTCCCCGGTGGCCCCGTGACCCCCTCCTTTCCACTACAGACCTGGTGCCTGGCTCACGGGGGGATTTTATGAGTTCTTGCCAAGGGGCAAAGATCGCTGTCCTGGGGTTGGGGACAGAGGGGGACAGAGCCGTATGTCCCCCAAGTAACTTCCCCAGGGACAGAGCACAGGGATTTTTTTCTATGCAATGTCCGGGAGGGTTTCCCCCATGTTTGGAAAGTGCGGAAGCCACCGTGTCCCCACAGCCCAGCGGGCAGGGGCAACTGTCACCCCCCCCAGCCAGGCTCCCCACTTTGCCACCGGGACCCCACAGTCCCACGGAACCTTTATTCGTCGACCGCAGCCCCTGTGATTTCATCTCTTGCCAGCTCCCAAAGTAACCCCTCGGTGGCACTCGGCTGAGCCCGGGTAACCCGGTGGGGACCCTCTGGGTTAACCCCTGTGGCCCCGGATACAGGGGCTGCTCCAGCCTGACCCTTACCGGCCCATTCCCCATCCCGCACGGAGCCCCCTGTGCTGCCCCTGTCCCCAGGGCTTCCAAGGCATGGCGGGTCCTGCTCACTGGCCCACAGCCTCGGGATTCTGGTGCTGGCCTCCCCCTGTGCCCCGGCTGTTTTGCAGCCCCTCGCCTTCCTGCTGCTCCCTGTTCGGTAAACAATCCCCCAGCTGCAGCCAGACCCATGTGCATCCGCATGTCCCAACACTGCGACCTTGGCATGCCGGCCCCTGGCTGCTGCCAGCGGCATTCGGGGCAGGGGACACAACGCTGGCAGCTGACCCCGCAGCCAGCAGCAGGGCTGGCCCGATTGCTCTGCCGGCCGTGGGGATGGGGACCGGGGGGGGCCGGCAGCCCTCAGCCTGCTCCCACTGGATGCTCCTCGCCCCACAGGTGGATTGCTACCACTCGGTGAAGGACACCATCTACAGCTACGGGGCCCAGATCCTCGATGGGGAAGAGTACATCCCCTTTGAGAGGTACAGGGGGAAGACAGTGCTCTTCGTCAACGTAGCCACATACTGAGGCCTGACCCTGCAGTATCTTGGTAAGGGTCCTGCGGGGCATGGGCACCTCGAGGGCAGGGCGGGACCCAGGAGTGCAGCCTTGAGACATCCCCATGGTTCATTCTGCTTTGGGGAGCTGGGGAAAGGGTTAATGCCTGCTGCCCAGGGCCCAGCCTGACTGGGAGGGTCCCAGGGGGTAAGTGCAGGTGTGGAGGTGTGCCTGGTCCCCTGCTAACCCACCCCGGGCTCTCCTTGCATGCAGAACTGAATGCACTACAAGACGAACTGAGACACCAGGGAGTTGTGGTCCTTGGCTTCCCCTCCAACCAATTTGGGAAGCAGGAACCTGGCCAAAACTCAGAGATCCTCCCTGCACTTAAGTGAGTACTGTGGTGGGGGTTGTGGGACACCTGATCCCCATGGCTCTGCTGGGGTCCCAGCCAGGTGAGGGGAGCATGGGCTGCAGCTGCTGCTGGCTCTGGCCCACAAACAAGGGGTTTGGGGACCTGTCACCACTCCTGTGCAAGCACCCAGAGGCATCCATTACACAATATACTGTTTCCTCATCTTGCAGGCATGTCCGGCCAGGAGGTGGCTTTGTTCCCAACTTCCAGCTGTTCAAGAAAGGGGATGTGAACGGGGCCAATGAGCAGCCGATCTTCACCTTTCTGAAGGTGGGTGCTGTGGCAAGAGGAGATAGGGGGGACACACCAAGCTTGCTTTTTGGGGGGGCAAGGCAGTGATGCACTGGCTCCCCATTGCAGAACTCCTGTCCCCCGGTGGCGGAGGAGTTTGGAAACCCCAACAGGCTCTTCTGGGAGCCTCTGCGGAACCATGACATCAAGTGGAACTTCGAGAAGTTCCTGGTGAGCCCTGAGGGCGTGCCAGTCATGCGCTGGTACCATCGCACCAACATCTCCGTCGTGAAGGAAGACATCCTGACCTACCTGAGGCGGCGGCGCATGATGAACCAGGAGGAACAGGACCAGTAGAGCCTCAGGCTGCTGTCATGAGGGCCAGCATGCCCCCGGCTGCTTCCCACTCCATTCCCTCCCCAGATGTTCCCCAGCAGCAGGAATCACGCACTGTCCCTTCCATTGCTCTGGTCTCTGGCACCCCCCAGCCAGGATGCTCGGCTGGGCAACCTCGTGGCAGAGACCTCAGCGATGGCAGTGGGATCCTTCCAATATCCCTGTGTTCCACCTCCACCCCTGGTGGTGACATCTCCTGGCCTCCAGCTTGCCCCCTCCGCTCCACCATCCCGGGCAGTGGGAGGATGCAGGGGCCAGCTGTCCCTGGAACAGGAGACCACATCTCCATGAAGGCTTGGCCCGAAAGCCCCCGGCTGGGGCGGGTCTGGCCTGACCGTGCTGAGCACGGAGCAGCTCTTCAGTGCATTCAGGCTGCCCGTGGTCCTGGCACACAGACGTGCTGCTCTCCTGGTTGGGGGTGGCCGGCCCCTCACCACCCACCACAGAAACACCAAATAAAGGCTCTGCAAATGTGCAGCCCCACTGTTTGGCCAATCGTAGGGGGGAAGAGTGGGGGCCACAGTGGCCAGCCTGGGGGTAGCAGAGCCTGATTGGAGAAGCTCAATTTTTTCCACAGTAACTGCAATCACGGACTTATCATCACAGCCCAGCATTTGGGGACAGGGTAGGGAGTGAGTGCAGACCACAGGTGGGCAAAAGGGGCTGGAGGCAGGACCAGGGGCAACTCCAGTGAGGAGCATATTGGAATCCTGTGCCTCCTGCTGTCACTTCTGTGACACCCATGCTTAAAGGAACTGGGTTGTGTATGATTTTCCCCTCCAGACCTATTTAGTGGAGTAAGATTTGCTGTGTTCAAAGACTGTTCCCAAGGCCACTGCTGCATGGAAAGGCAGAGGGCAGCAGGGGCTTCCCTGCCCTGGCAGAGGTGGGGGCAGGAGAGGGGAGGGTGAGGGGCCGAGCTCAGCACTCAGGGAGGTGGGAGGCACGCACTTGGAGAAACAGATCCTGGGTGCCCAAGCAAGGGTTGGGGCCCCCTGGCACTCAAACTCTGTCTCTACGGCTATGCCCGAGCACATGGGGACCAACAGCCCTGGTATCCTCCCACTCCCCCTCCCCACAGGAAGCAGCTTTCAGGACAAAACCAGAGAGACTCAGCCACACTTCAGTCCTTAAATAAATACAAAGACACCAACCACCCTCAGGTCAGGCCATAGCTGCGGCCAGCACCTGCCTGCGAGTGTGGGGTCCCTCACCACCAGGAGAGTCCCCGCTGTTACCCACTCCTCCAGGGGCTCTGGATTGGGGCAGCTCCTGGGAAACACTGGCTCCTCTTCCCTGAAGACTGGCTTGGTCTCCAGCGATGCCAGGCCTGGCTCCTCGTGGGGAAGGGGATGGCTGCAGGGGACTGACACCATGCTGGCTGCCACCATGATGGCACCTTTAGTCCCTCCTTCATGATATCCTTGGGGGAAGGCGCTCCTGAGCCCCCTCATGCAGCACGTGTCCTTGCACAGGTGTCAAGGTAGCTGGAGGAAGCTCCTGGATACACACACACGGGCTCACACACACACCCTACTCTTCCACTGGTGTTGGAGCGCGGCCGGTCCGTGGCGTTAGGGCAATCCGGGACCTGCCTGTTCTGTAACACAAGAGAGGGGTAGCACAGGGTAAGCACAGTTCTTCATTCTCACACAAGCCCCACAGGAGGGATGCCAGCCATGGCATGGTTGTTATCCCTGAGCATCAATTGCCATAACTCCATGAGCTGCTGGAGCTCAGCCTGACTTTAGGTGCTGTGGGGATTCAGCAGGGACCAACCCCATGGCAAAATCGTCCCCTCAGCTGATGAGAGGAGGGAGCTAAGGAGAAGCGGCCACTGCCTGAAAAGCTGTGCCCCTATCCCTCCCCCATGTGGTTTAGCCAAGTGCACCAAGTCTGAGAGTGAAGGATGGGCACCCATGTCAGGGAGGGTCTGAGCCTTACCCAAGTCCTTGGGGACTGGTTTCACCCCGGTCACTGGTTGGGCATTCTGGCTGCGAGCCATGGCACAGGGCGGGCGCCAGGGGTACTCGGGCTGTGGGAGGAGATGGAACAGAGACAGGGAATTACCTGGGATGTGAATCATGAGGCTGCACACTGTGATTGATTGACAGTGTGTGAGGAGGAGAAGGTGGGGGAAGAAAGGGGCTGAGCAGTCACATGCCAACAGGACACATGTGCTCGGCTCCTTGCTCTGGGACTTGGTGGCCCTGGAGGGCATCGAGCCCCAGACCTGCCCACATGTCACCTTCTGCTCCCACTGCTGGCACAGGTAGAGTCTCACCGGGGGAAAATGGTGGAAGTTCTGTCCTTGTGTGTGCTCGCCCGGCATGGCTGGCGGGTATCGGATCTGCTGCCACTCATCGTAGCCGTGGTACATGGGGTGAGCCATGGGGGGGCTGTACTGGTACTGGTACATGGGGCACGCTGGGCCCAGCGGCCCCGGCCCCGGCTCGGGGTGCAGCCTCTCTCCAGAAGCCTGCAAGGAGCCAGGACAGATGCTGGAGAGATCCCAACAGCAGCCAACCATCACCCCCTACACCACCCATCGCCTGCAGCCCTCAGCTCCTCTGCCCAAAGAGGATTTTCTCTCATCCCTACCTGTTTGTGCTGTTTCAGCAGCTTCTTCAATTTCTCCTTCTCCTCCTTCTCCCTCTGGCAGTCATCCTTGGAGGCTCGCAGCTGGGAGGAAAAGGGGTTAGTGCAGCCCACCCTGCCACCCTCCATCTCCATGAGGTGAGGGTTGCTGATGAATGCCTGCACCAGTCTCCCTAGTCAGGCCCCCAGGAGAGGTGCAGAAAGAGGAGATGAGTGAAAGGAGATGCTGTGGCAGTGACAAGCAGTACAAAAAACACCTCTCTGGCCTTCCTGTCCTCCTTCAGCCCCTACTCCTAGGTAGGTAAAGGGACTGTGACACTGGGGGCAAGCATTTCTGAGACACATTGGGTTGACATGAGGCTCCCAAAGCACTGCTGGTAGCACCCAGGGCTGCTCACCTGGTTGTTGGAGAGGACTAACTGCTTCTGCAACTTTTCCAGCTGCTGCTTCAGCTCTTCTTTCTCCTCATTCATTCTCTCCCTGTCACTCCGTTCCCTCTGGAAGTCTTCCTCGAAAATTTTCACCTGGCAGGAAGGAAGAATGTGGTTGCACCTATCTGAGGGCAGACACCTCCCTTAAGCAACCCCATCACGATGCCATCCAGGCATGCTAAGCCCAAGGCATGTGGGCTGGCACGATGGCCCATGGCTGTGGTTCTTCCAGATGAGTGCCTGAAGGACATTGAGTTGGGTCCCCAACCCCCACCATCCCAGCACTGACACCTGCCCAGCTCCTGAGCTGCTCCTGGCACACAGGGCTCTTTGCTGTGGAGATTCAGGACATGTATTTCCTTCCCTGTCTCCAGTGGCTCTGTGTTCTGCCCTACCTGCTGCTTGAGTAGCTCATTCTGGGTCAGCAGCTCCTGCTGTGGCACCTTCCCTGCTGGCTCCATGGCAAAGATGGGTGGTGGAGAGGCTTGGACATTCAGGGCCTCTTCTAGTGCCTAGAGGGGAAGAGGAGGGAGCAGCGTCAGAGCAAGTTAAGTGCCCAAGATGTCTCTGGAGGACCATGAGCATGTGCCCAGCATGGGAAGTACATATAACAGGGCAGGGGCAAGAGGGACCACAGATCCTCCTTGAAGCCCCCTTCCTGGGAGCCCAGAGGGATGTGGTGGGCCTTATACAAGTGGTGGGCCTGATACAAGTCTCTGCCCGGGAAAAGAGTGGGTTATCAGCATCAGTTTTGGATTTGAGAGAGGTGAAAAGACTGGAGAACATTTTGCAGTGAGGGATTGTGCCCCAGCACCCACCTTGTTCAGCCTCTGGATCTCCTTTTCCTGGTATTCCCGCTGCCTAGTGACTGGAGCCAGCTGCTCCTGCAGGAACCGCATCCTCTGCTGCAGGTCCCTCACCTCCATGGCCAGCCTCTCCTTCTCTGCCTGCAGGACCCATGGTGGGGAGGAGATCAGCCAGGGCAGGGCAACAGGGCTGGCAGCTCCCTGTCACCCTTCCCAAGGGACTCGCCTCCTCTGTTTCGATCCGGGACTTGGCCAGGAGCAGCTTGCGGTCAAAATCCCGTTGCTTTTGCTCCCGCTCTGACTCCAGCTCGGTCACTGCCCTGCGGGCCTCAGCCAGCTCCTGGTGTAGGTCTGTGACCTGCCAGGAGGGAGTGGGGACGTTGGCCTGGAAGGACCCACACTGGGGGAAAGGGGGTGCAGGCAGCCCCCAAACCTCCCTGTGCGGTTTCCTCTAACCAGCACCCAGCAGAAATGTGCCCTCCAAGCACCCAGCCCTACCTTCTGCTCGTACTTCTGCTTCATGGAGCGGAAATGCTGATCCCATTGTTTATTCACCTCCAGCAGCTGCAGGGAGAGAGGGAAGGCTGAACAGGAGCCCAAATCCTGCTACGAACCAGCTGTGGTGGTCCCCAGCAGACTCCTGTCATGAAAGCACTTTGGGGACCAGCTGGAAGGAGATCCCAGCTCCAGCAGTGCTTCCCTGCAGCCCTGAAGCCCTGCCCCAGTCTCTGGTGCCATCCCAGCCCTGTGCCCCCTCTGCCCACTCCCCGCCTCCTTAGTGGTGCCTCCCTCCCAGCCTGGTCCTCACCTCCCTGCGCTGGTGCTCCAGGATCTTCACCTTCTTTTCCTTGGCCTCCAGCTCTTCTCTGCCCGGCGCCTTCTCCACCATGGCCCCGCTCTGCTGGACGCGCACGGGGGGGGACCCTCAGGGCTTTTGTGGAGGCTGTGCCCAAGGCCGGCTAAACTCGAGCCAGTTCCCCTCCCACTGCCTCCCCCATCCCCTTGAGACCCTGAGAAGTCCTGCTGGTCATACTGGGACAAACTGGGGGCTCAATTAAAATGACGCCATCTTTGCTGATGTGTCAGCTGGCTCCCTGCCTCCTTCCCAGCCCTCTCCAAGGAGATGCTGCCTCCTCACCTGCTGCTGCTCAGCAGCTTCCCTCTTCCCATTGTCCTGGCTGCTCAGCGTCACCATCCTCCGGAGTTCCTGGTTCTCACACCTATGGGCAGGAAGGGATGGGTCAGCAGGAAAAAGCTCCTGGGGCAGCTCTGTCCCCATTCACACAGCCCACCCTCACCTGAGCTTCTCCAGAGCCTGGTTTCTCTGCTCCAGGTCATGCTCCAGCTTGGTGCGCAGCTCCTTGTTCTCACTGTGCAGCGTCTCACACAGCGTCTGGAGGGTGAACACTGGCAGTGTGAGGACCATGGCCAGCCCTGGGCCACCCACCTCCCCCCCAAGCCACACTGAGGAGGTGGCTGTCCACCTCAGGATGGGCAGGACGGGTTTGGTGGGAAAAACCAAAAGGGGGAAAATCTCCATGAAGTGGCAGATCTGCCCTTGCTCACCTGCAGGAACGACGTTCTCTGCTCGTTCTTGTGCACCTTGGAGGCCAAGCGCTTGAGCTCGGAGGCCATGTAGCCCATGCGCACAAACACCTGGTCCTTGCTGGCCTCCTTGGCACAGCCACTCAGCGTGTTCTCCAGCTGCTGCAGCTGGGGCAGCAGGTTGGCATCCTCGTTTGCTGGCTGCTCCAAGTCCTGGGAATGGGATCAGATGTGGTCAGACCAGTCAAAGGAGCACAGCAAAGTTCCTCTTGGGGCAGATCAACCTTGCATCACTTCCAGGGCAGTGGTGGGGAGCTGGGCCAGCACCAAGACACTCTGCAGCACCTCTCAGTACGCTGAAAAACTGTGTCAGCTTTATAAAGGTCTGATTAACAGCTGCTGGATATGGGACACCGAGTCCCCAGGTGGAGGAGGACATGGCAGCAGCTCATTGATTCCATGTGTCCCTTGGCAGTCTGAGCAGAACACACTCTCAAAATGCTGACAGCAATAGAGGCATCTCCACCCTTGGCCTCTTCTCCACCTGAGATCTCTCCATCAGCAGATTAAAAATCCCAGCTTCTGAGACGGTCCTCTCTACGTACACCCTGGTCTGTGCTGGAAGGGGTGGTGGTCTTACCCCAATTGCCATGTTCTCCTTCCACCTGTCCTCTTCCTGTGCTCCCCTGCTGCTGTGGCACACCAGGCACCAGGAACCTGAGCCCTTTGACAGGTCACAGCCAAGAGGGTAACGCACAGGATTTAAACAGCAGCTGGGAAAGCCCAGGTCAGGGCACACCCAGCAATGTCAGGGCCCATGGCGGGGTGTCCCCAGGAGGTTTATGCTCCTCTGGTGTGGTTGGTTAACTCCTCCATAGCCTAGGAGGTGCTGCTGGCACAACAGCTGGCACACGTGGCACTGCTGGGTGGAGCTGGGAATGTGCTGGCACACCTACGCTCTGCTCCCAGCCCACTGACTCACCTGCTGCCTGTGGGAATGCCCCAGGTTGCACTACAGGGCAGCCCAACGTGTCCCCAGCACCCTGACCCCAGAGTTTACAGCCCCAAACCTGCTGTGGGAGGGTGTGTGTGGGGCACAGTACAGCCAGCTCCTCCCATCCACGCCCGCTGGCAAGGGAGGCAGTGAGGACCCAAGCTGGGACAATCTGGGTGCAAACACAGGTTGGGCTCGGCTCAGGCACCAGCAGGTGACCAAGCAGATCCTGTTCCATTCTCCATCACCTCATAGCTGCACCCCAGGAGGGTCCAGCAAGACTCAACCCCTCCAAGACCCAATACAAATAGGGATGTGTAACTAGAACATGCCCTCTTGCTGGTACTACGTGGTGCCAGCTGATGTTCATTCCCCCTGGGCTCCCCATCCTTTCTGCCCTCCACTCCAGCATACAAAAAACCAAAACAGGACAGGATGGGGCAATGACAGCCAGGAAGACATTCAGGTGGCAGCAAATGGAGCACACAGAGGAGCTTTGGCTAGGGCAGACCCTGTCAGCAATGACAGGGCTTGGAAACTTGATCCTCCTACCCAGGGTGGACATCAGGTGAACATCAGAGCATCACTGACAGCTACCTGGGTTGCCACAGCTCTTCCTGTCGCTGTCACAAGGCATTTGCAGCATCGGTGTCTCCATCTTACTGGGGCTGCTTCACTGGCCCTGTGCCCAGGGCCACCCAGGCCAGTTGTCCTTGGGGGCTCTTGCCCAGTTTATCCCTCCTCTGCCATGACATGGGTCTGCCAGCCCTGCTGGTGCCTGCCCGGGCACAGCCCTACAGCCCTGCACACCCCCAAACCCCTAACACTGACTGGCTTGACTCCCCACCCACCAACACCAAACCCTGCAGGCAGCAGGGTCACTCACCGCTCTCCTGCTCTCCTGGGGAAACCCCTGCGCTTCGATGGCAACGACCTCGAACTCTGAGGAGGATCCCTGCAAGGGGAGGCAGCCAGGTCAGAGCACCCCAGGGAATGGCAACACAGGATGTCGACCACACAAAGAGAGGGACCACCAGGAGTACAGCAGGGGAGCTGTCCCCTCTTTTCAGGTTTATCCCTATTTCTAGAGGCTAAAGACTGCCTCCTTTTGCTTTATTAGATGGACAGTCCCTCCCTCTCCAGCCATGCCAGCACCAGCTTCCACATTCAGCAGACTCACACTGGGAGGTGATTTCCGTGCTTCCACATCCGGCTGGGCACTGCCTGGGGCTGCCCGTGCAAAGCTGGGATCAGGACCGACAGCTGTGGAGAGGGGAGAGGATGCAGCCATGAACCTTTTGGAGAGCCAGCTGGCATGGGGATGCAGACAGCAGATCCCTGCAAGGTCAGGCACTGATGGATGATTTCTACCCCAGCTTTGGGGATGGGACAGAAATCTCCTTTTAGAAAGGAGGGTGGCAGTGGTTTGATACACTCCAGAGATGACAGCTGCAAGGGACCTTCATTGAAGTCTCTTGCACAGCCTTTCCATACTCCCAAGCTCAAGATTCCAAGCCACCAGGTAATTCTCCCCCTCGAGCCTCACATCTCCTACCTCCAGTTTCCACCAAGTCCTCCAAGGAAGATGATCCAATCAGCATTTTGTTGTCCTTTACGAGGTCCTCTGCCTTCTGCCGCAGCTTGGATGCCTCGACCTGGGACTCCTCCAGAAGCTCTCCTGTTGTGGGCAACAGAAGGATGCTCAGCCTCCTTCCCCGAGGGCCTGTCCTGCAGTAGTCCCACCCACCAGCACCAATAACCCTGTCTGGCTGGACCAGTGCCCAGAATAGTCCTTCTTCATTTGGAAACAACTATTCTGGGATGCATCCAATGGCAAAACTGGATCAGCAGCTCAATGGTTTCAGAGATCCTCATGCTGACATAGAGAGGACTGGTTACAGAAGGCAGAAGGCACTATGGCTCTCAGACATCTCCTCTGCTTCCCAGAAGAGACAAATTTAAGCCTGGGTGGTAGACTGAGAGATCCAGCCTTCCCACTTTGGGTCTGGCATGGGCAATGCTGCTGTCACACCAGTGAGTCCCGGTCCCAGGTAAGGGCATGGTGACATAGCGGGAATCACGAGGCAGGTGGAAATTCGGCGGCAGAAGCAGCCCTCAAAGGAGGAAGCTGGCTCACGAGACAGAAAGCAAAACCGGGGGTGGGAGCGGGGGAAGGCTGACAAGGAGAAGAAAGAGGGTGGCATAACTCAGCTGGAACATTTCAACACTGGCATGTTCCTGCTGCCACAGGGAGCACTCAACATCAGGTTCCTTGAGAAACATCTGGTAAAAGCCCCTGGCCCAGCAAGCTCCTGGCTTGCAGGAGGTGGGGACTTTCATCAAAAGCAGAACAGATCCCAGCACCTATGAACTGCAATGAGCTGTCCTTGCTCCAGGACTTGCCTTTTCTTTCCAGCTACTTATTCCACCATAAAACACCCCAGAAGTCCAGCAAAATTCTTGTTCCTCTGCATCGTCACGTGAAAAAGCTCAGACATCCTGCTCAACCCTCCATGACAGGGAGAGCTTCACTGCCACCCCTGTGCCAAGACCCCCAGCTTCTATCAGCACCCTTCCTCAACCAAGCAAGAAACCCCTGGCTTTTCTGGCACAGGCTGGGCTGCCCCAAAGGCAAATCTCACCCCCCCCTGGCACGCAGCAGTTACCAATAGACTTGATCCCCTGCATCTTCTCCTTCAGCCGGGCGTTCTCCTCCACAAGCCGCTCCAAGGCCGTGGATCCATTCTCCTCCGAGCCCCCGCCGGGGTCATAGATATGATAGGGTCCTCTCCCTTCCATGCCTGCTGTTCAGTCGCCTACCTCCCAGCCAGGCATCCCTGCAAGGCAATGGAGCACGGTGTCACCTTTCTCTGGCTCCAGATGATGCCACAGTCCCCTGGTCTCAACCCTGTTGGGGTCTGGGGTGCTGTGCTGGTGCCTCACTGCTCGCCAGCCAGCCAACAAGTGACCCAGGTGAAGGCACTTCCCCCTGCAGCCCTGCTTGAGGCGACTGTGTTGGGGTGACTCATGGCCATGAGAACTGTCACACGAGGAGGCATCACCAGCAGCCCCACATGAGGCTGGCTCGCACCCATGCAGGGCACTGGAGTCACAGAGAAGGCTGCTACCCCTGGTGCTGCATCCCAGGAGAGATGGAAATGGAGCCCAGGAGCATCCACCTGCGTGAGCGCAAACCTGGGCACTGTCACCAGGGCATCCTGCTCAACATACTGTATTTTTGGGGTGCATAAAGGCTTGTGAACAGCTGTTCGGGGAGGGACAGTGTCTGCAACTCCAAAAGCCTTATCCAGCAGCTGAGGGAAAGCTTGGGCAGTATTAGGGACTGAGCCCCAGGAGCTTCCTGAACTGGGCACAGCAAACATCCAGGCATGCGCAGAGCTGGGAGCAAAGCCCAAGGAGACAAAACACCCGAAAGCAGGATGCTAATTGCTTTTCCAAATTCTTGCAATTGCGGGTGGCCTAAGGCCTTCCCCTTGCTGAAGTCTGGCCTGGGGACAGCTAGGCAGGATCCTGGCTCCAGGTCTCACACGTTTCCTGGGGGGATAAAGAAGCTGCTGTGAATCACAGAACGACTTATCAGAACTATCTCCCCGATGCCAGCCTGTCATAACATGGAGCAGAGCAGCAGCTGAGAAGGTCCTGGTGCCAGCTGGAGTTGGGCTACTGCCTGCAAGAACAACAGGAGCACCCCAAAGTGCTCTTCTCCCAGCCAAGACAGCCGGTGAGTGGGGGGGTGCTGAGAGGAGGCATTTAGAAAGGGGAAGGGGATAGCCCGTACCCAAAACTGTCTCAACCTCAGATGCTCATGCCATGAGTGATCCAGGCTGATCTCCAGTTTGGATGACCTGCCTTTCAGGGAGTGGCAGGGACTTTCCAGATGACAACTGCCACCTGGCAGCATCCGCAACTGGAGCAGCAATTAACACCTGCCTCAGTGACAGGGAGCTGGGCCTGGCCTCAGCAGCACTCTGCTTCTGGGAGGTGCATTGGTGGGTCTCACCATCCTCCTGCTCCGTGGGTGCTGTCAAGCCTCCCATTGCCTCTGGCCCTCCATGGGGAGCCAGTGACCCTGTCCCAAGGAGCTGGAAGTGGTGACCACTGGGAGCTGCCCAGCTGTGGTGTGTGGGGTGAGCTGAGGAGAGGCTATTCCTGGAGTCCAGGGCAGCTGACAGGAAGCTGTGGAAGAACCAGAGCTATTTCCGAGCTGTGGGTCCCAGTGATGGCAGCACTGTCACAGCCATAAATAGAGGGCAGGTTGGCATTAGGTATTAGGAAGAAAATCTCTCCTGTGAGGAGGGTGACGCACCAGAACAGCCCAGAGCAGCTGTGGATGCCCGATCCCTGAAAGTGTTTAAGGCCAGGTTGGATGAGCCCAGCATGTAGCCCAGTGGGACCCCCGTGGCTGGGAAATGCCATCACTTGTGGCCAAGCTAGTTGCCTGGCCAGCCCAGCAGAGGACAGGGATGGTGTCACAGGCTGGCTGGGGACCCGAGCCTGCTTCTCACTGTCACCACATGCTCCAGACCTGGGTACCAAACCCACCCTGCAGTGACCATCTTGCAGGGCATCTGCATCCTGCACCTGGGTGTGTCAGGGAAGGTAGGGAGAGGAGGAAGAAGAGGGAAGAGCTGCTCTCTCCTGCGGTACTGTCTCTCCATGTGGCTTGGAAGCAAACTGAAATACCAATCCTCATTCTCTAAACGCCAGACTCCAAATCTGGAGGTTTTCTGCCTTATCCCACTGCACATGAGAGGTCCCTGTTCCCTGTGCACCCCTGCAGGAAACCCTCAAACAGAGTTCAGCTGCACTGACCACCCTGCCAAACAGCAGAGCTCACTCACAGTGATCCCATATTCTCCCAGCCAGATGGAGCCACTGAAAGACATTGATATTCCTTATTTTTTAAGATTCTATCAAGAACTTTTCTATGCGAGGTTTGTACCCTGTCAGGGAGATTGCAGCAAAGGGACCACAGGAGCTGTTTTCAAACAACAGCTGGAAAGAGGAACTGGACTATCTCCAGCTGACAGAAGCACAGACCAGCACGGCCACAAATTCACCAGCAAACAATAGCCAGCAAGAGGGAGGGGTTTCCACAGCATTCCAGGCCATCACTGGGGACAGGGTGGGTTTTCCTGGAGTTGAGGCACAGTTCAATTTCTGCAGGGAGTCACTGGAACAGAGAGGTCACCCTGGGGGCCAGAGACTGAGTCACTGATCCCAGTCTTGGTTTGTTATGGTTTTTTCCTTAAGAGTTCTGACAAGTGAGATTTACAGTGAAAAATCTCATTTCAATAAAAACACGTGGGGAGGAGAGAGGGGACGATACACCAGCACCTAACAGTGGTTAGATACACAAAGAAAATGCAACTGCCACAAACTCCAGCAGAAACCACCAAACCACCAGAAAACACTTCCCTCTGTCAACAGTCAACAGTCACTAGGGTGATCTGACAACATTTCACAGCCCTGGGGGCTGAGGAACAGGCAAGGACTGTGGCTGCCTGGACTGCAGGCCTCTGGCTCTGTGGCCAAGCACTGTCAGACTGGCACCCGTGGGCGTTTCTGGTTCCATGTGGGACACCAAGACCTTTAAGTAGCAAATTTTTATGGCAACTCAGCAAAAGTAGAGAATGAGTGTGAGTGGGCAGGAGAGACTCACGGGCAAAGATGAAAGTGGAGTGGTGTTTAAATAGCTGTGCTGTGGCTTGGGAGTGAGCTGGAGCTGTCACTGCTGTCACCCAGGACAACACACACCACTGCCACAGCCATCACTGTACCAGCCACACAGGATATGATTCCTGATTTAAAAATACTGAACACTGAAGATACCAAGGCTTAGGATGTGAATCCTGTGCAGGAGGGGGCTGGCACTGCTGGGGATTTGCTTTGGGCAGGGACCCCAGGGTGGGGAGCAGCCTCCCAGAGCTGCAGGTTTGGCAGCCCTTCAATTCCCATCCTGTGACAGCCCAGCCCTAAGGGGAAGGGGGTTTTCCTTACTCCAGTGCACAACATTCACAGAAGCCTCCTCCGCACCAGGATCACAGGAGGTGAAAGCAAATCCCTGCAGGCTGCCACCACAATTTTCCCATGACTGGGGCTGCTGGGTCCCCAGCATGCCTCCTCAGAAGGAAAGCAAAAGCCACTCAGATAGATACCATGGAACGATTTTTTTTGTTTGTTTCATCATTTTACTGGAAAACACTGGAGCCCTCAGACTGGTTTCCTTCTACAGAGCTCCAGCAACTCCCCACATATTCCTGAACTGCTGGACTGGTCTCATTTGCAGGAAAGCAAAAGCAGAATTGGCTTTAGGAGGCAGCAATAATGAGACTTTTAGGGCACTGCAGTCCACTGGGTTAGGAGTAATAAAAGAAGAGGAAAGCAGGCATTGCAAGGCTTAAGTCTCAAAGGGAAAGGTCTGAACCTCCACTTGCAGTGTTTTCCTTTCCAGCCACTTTAGCCACAAAGAGAGGGTGGGAAAGGCAAGAGCCCTACCCAAAATACAGCAGGTATTAAAGATGTCCCCCAGCCAGAAATCCCACTCTTGCCTCAAAAACCCTCCTCCTGAAGAGGCTTCACAAAACAACCTGCTTCTGATGAGGGTGCTCACAAAGAAAATAAAGCATTTCCCTGGGTCTGCCAGGTTTACAAACACAGCTAACCACACACAGCTGCACAGCTCCTTAGGATGTGGGGGGAGGATTTATGCAAGACTCTGTCTTCTGCTGCAAAGACATCTGGCTCATCCTGCCTGCTCCACTTCTCCCTGCAGAGCTCAGCAGCATCATGGCTGCTTGTCACAGCACTCCCAAGCACAAAAAGGCACAGCCACCTCTTTCCTTGTAGGCTTTTCCTTGCAGGCTTTTCCTTGCTTCCAGGTTACTCCTGTCCACATTGGTGTGCTTCAGCCAGCAACAACCAAGCGGGAGCAGACAGTGGCACCACAAAACTCCACCAGCGAAGTGACACCCTTGTGTAAGGATTGCTGCTTTCAAACAAAATCTTCAGTGCCACAAGAGTAGATGGTTTGGTTTCCTCCACCCACGAGAGTTCTGTACCAGCTGCTGGCAAGCAACAACCCACGGCCCTGTGCTAAATAGGTCTGTTCAGCGTAGGTCGGGCCGAAAGGGCGTCGTGGGATTTCTTGCAGAGCCAGGAACGATGCCAAAGGCAGCAAAAAGCCTCTGTTGTTTTCTTCTTGCTTGACCTCACCAGAGACAGCTCTCAAGGACGTGCCTGGCTGGAGCCTTCCTGTCTCCAGAACTCATCCCAGTGCCCAAAGTCCAGCCTTCAGAACACTTCAGCTGACACTGCTCTCCATGAAATGTGTGCTCCAAAAGAGCTTGTGGCAGCAGAACAGCTCCTATTCCCCCAAGTGGCAGGAAAAACCTGTCCAAGTGATGGGAATAACCCATCTAAGTGATGGGAATAACCAGCTCAAGGAAAAAGGCTGCATTTTGACTTCTTCATACCAGTGGGCAACCTGTGTGCCAGGGACATAGAAACAGGATAGCTGGATCTCTGAGAGGTTACAGATCCCCATGAGTCCCACCTGGAGCTATTCTCATCCAAAAGCAGCAGTGACAGGCAGCATATTTTTTATTATTTTCTCTCTGCCCTCCGTGGGGGTCTTAGCATGGAACTGAGGGAGGGCAAAGGGGGAGACAAGCTGTGCCTCCCTCCCAAAAGAGGAGGATGCTGCCATCCCTGCTGCAGCTATTCCAGCCCCTGGATCAGCATCCGATGCGGACACACACGGCTGGACCAGAAGGAAAAAGTCAGAAAGGAAAACAGCACGGGCAGGAGGGTCCTTGAGGCCATGACCGTCGCACCCCCGCCCCGGAGGGGACCCACGCACCGCCCTGCCCGGGGGGATCGCAAACCAGGGGCAGCGGGGAGGCAGATGCGTGGGCCCGGGGAAACGCCGGGGCTGTGCAAGACATGTTTTATTACTTACTCTCTGCCCTCCGTGGGGG
>JAHLSL010000025.1:6360528-6381681 GCA_025920805.1 Petroica traversi | reverse complement strand
CGGGGTCTCGGTCCGGTCCCTGCGCTCCGCCAGCAGCGCCGGGCTGGGGCCGCCCCCGGGAAATTCCCAGCCTGACGGACGGGCGGCGCAGCCAATGGGCGCGCGGCACGGGGTATATAAAAGGGGCGGTGAGGGGTGAGGAAGGTGCCCGTCATGGCGGAGCCGCTGTCCTTTGTGGGTTCCCTAGGGCTGCGCGGGGGTCCCGCCCGGCTTAGTGGAGCTCTGAGGGCGGCATCAGCCTGGCTCTTCCATCCTCCTGCGAGAATTCCTCTCGTAGGGGAGCAGCGAGGCCGAGCCCTGCAGCGGCTCCCTCGGCTTGTGCAGACACAAAATGGCGGGGCCGAGGGGGCTGCCGTGTCCCCCGGTGTGGGAGCAGCGGCTGAGGGGAGGCCGGGCTGGGGCGCTCTGGCGGCCTCGGCCCCGGGAAGGAGGAGGGTGGTGCTGCCGGCCGGCCGAGGCTGACGTTCCTCTGAAGCAGGGAGAATTCCCCACCGAGCCTCCAAGTTAATGTTAAATGAGGAAATTCCACCATCTAACCGGAGGGTGTATTCCAGGGATCCTTGTCCTCTGTACAGCTGCTGGAATTGAGCTGTGATGAGCCGCAGAAATCAGCCAGAGGAGCAACAAGCACAGGGAGCACCTGGTTTTGCTCTGCTCTTCGAGACTCGCTCAGCAGCTACCTCATTTTCTTTCTTCTGTTGGTTTTGCCACAAGAAGGTGGTGGGTTTTTGTTAAATGTCTGTGTAAATAAAAGCAACAAACCAGGAGTGAAGAAATCCCGCTGTAAGCTGCTGTGCTCTTCTTTGCTGTACTCCAGACACGTCCTCCTTAGGTGACCTGGTGCTGGGTTCATCAAGGTTCTTCACTGGAGATCAAGCTGTTTCCAGCTCCACCACTTCTTGGGAATTGGATGTTTTGGGTCGTAAAAATTTAAACCCCACAAACTGTTTTTCCTGACTGCCCTTCATGGGCAGCAGGACATCACCCTGGAAGCCTGGCTGGGTTACAAGAGCTCAGCACTGGTGGGACCCTGATGTGCTTTTTGTGCTCTTGTCAGAAGTCCCAGCTGGGAATGAGACAGCAGGACCCCACACATGCCAAATATCTTCCCTTTTGTTCCCTGAAAGTTTTGTTTTACCCCAATGAGAGGCCCAGTGCTGTTCTGTAAACCCTCAGAAAATCTGTCGTCAAAGCTAGATGAAGTCAAACAGAACCAGAAAACATCTTGTTTACAAATTAATACCTCAGCCTGCATGAAATAACGAAACCCTGCTTATTTCTATAAGGAGCAGAAGGGGTTCTTTAGTTTCGCAGCACACCAAAAGCTGCCTGCCTTCCCTCTCTCTATCCCAGACACTCTCGCACTGAAAAAATCATAGTGCTACTCACCGGGCTGGGGGGGAGTGAGAGCCCTTTAGAGCAGGAGCTCTGTTCCTTCGATCCCCAAATGCAGGAAGGCTGGCCCAGCTGAGCTTTCTTTTAGGCATGGAGAAGGGGAATTCCCCATGATGGAGGTCCCAGACAGCCTCTGTGTGGTTTTGATAGGGAGCCAGGCACCACTTAAAGGGCTCTCCTGTGCCGTTCCTCCCAGGGGCCCGTCATGTCAGGTATTAGTCAGCAAAAAGTGGGGAGGGAGAGCTGTCGTGGAGGCTGTGATTCACTTTTGGACAACTGGAGAGCCTCGTTACATCATTTTCCTTGCCTGGTTTCTGGGCAACTTCACTGGGATTGCAAACACTGTGCTTTTCCTCAGAGAAACTGCTGCACCTGGCAAGAGGCATTGTTGTTCCGTGTGTATTTCCATCTCATCCTTGTCCACACCTGGAGTCAGAACAGGATGGATTTTCCCAGGGAACAGCTGGGTTGCTGGAGGTGCACAGGTGATGGTTTTCCTGAGTTGCAGAGAATCCCTGGAAACCATCCACCAGGAGAACTGGCAGGTCAGAACCAAGGCTGGAGCCAGCTGGTGCTGGAATAAACACCAAGGCTTTAAATGTTTCTATTTTATAGAGGCTGATTGCAGCTCCCCAGCTCCTTGCCAGCAAGTACCGTTGTACCTGGCAGGGCGTTTGGTCTGCACTTGCCAGGTGTGAACTGCAAGGCCTGAAGAAGGCCTGGCTTTAGTCCATCTGCTTTGGATGGCAGGAGTGTGAGTGCTGGGCAGGAGGGTGAGGAGCTGTGGCTCTGGGGTCTGCCTGCATCTGGGAACCTGTGGATAGCATGCCCTCACCCAGTGCCTACTCCACCTCTCTAGCCTGCTGCTCCTTGTGTTCTTACCTGAGGTTGCTAGCTCAGGCTGGCCCAAATGCCAGCACGAATTTCAGTAGGAAAATGAAAGCTTTTGGTCCTGCTGGTCCTTCTTCATTCCTTTGGTCCCACCATGCTCCCAGGGGAGAAAACTGCCCTGGTGGCACCTGTGGTTTGTGGGCACACATGTGTGGCTGTGAGGGTGTGTTCACGGCTGACACACTAGTGAATTTTTTTTTTTGGCACAGAGAGTTAGGTTCAGCACCTTCAGTGGCAGCTTACTTACGTGAATATGCCCTGATTCCTGCTGTGCTGTGGGAAATGGGCTGAGGAGGAGCACAGGAGTGGTGGAACTCCCCTGTCCTCAGCTCCTGCTTGTCTCAGATCAGGTCTGGCTTCCTTCAAGTTGATCCCACTCCAGAGTGAGCACTGTGGTGTGAATCCAAAGTGGAATTGGCCCAAAAGTGCCCATTGCCCAAAAAATCCCCCTGCCCTCTCTGCTGCTGGGTAAACAGAGCTCACTTGACCCCTGATGGGGCGATGGGGCCAGAACTGGCTGTCACGGGTGGCTGTGCCTGGAGCTGGCCCTGGAGCAAGGTGGGAGCAGAGCAGGCAGCTGGTTTGACACAGCATCCTAGGGCCAGTCGTGGGCTCAGCTCTGCAGGGAGCTGCTGATGGATCCCTCTTGGCATCAGCAGCTGGGACCTGCTGTTTGTGCTGTGCCACTCGGATGCGTCCCGGTGCTCCAGCAGCAAAAGGAAGCAGGAGGCCAATGGTGACGCTGTGAGAGTGGAGAGGAAGCTCTGGCTGCAGGAGGGGATTTCCAGAACATTGTGATCTACTGCTTATGCAAATCAGAAACTCAAATTAACCTGGCAGGATGGGAGGGCTCTGGGATGGAGGGCAAGGGAGAGGCAGTGGAGGAAGCCTGGGATAGCTGGCTGCTGGGAGGGCAGAAGGGAGTGTTGAAGGGATCAAGATAGAAGAGAAGGGAGGTTTTGGGGAGCAATCCCATTCCACCAAGCCTCTGCAGGACCCTGCTTTCACAGGGGGTTGGATCACACCATGGTTTTCCAGGGATGCTGGGCTGTGCTCACTTTGCTGGCTTTGCCCTCTCGCTGAATGAGAGCTCTCTTCTTCCTCTGCCTCTGGCATGTGAAGCTGGACTCAGTGTCACCCCCTTCGCAGGAGATCACTGCCTCCTGCCATTCTCTCCCTCCTCCGCAGTCAGCAGGGGTTGGGTTGTGGTGAGATCTGGTGCAGTCTCATAGTGGGGCCAAATACTGTGGGAACCAGGTCTGGGATTGCTCAGAGGATTTCCTTACACGCCTTAAGCTTTGAATCATTTGGAGTCTCAAAGTACAAAACCAGCAATAGGCACAGAGGGGATTTTCCCCTCTTCCTCTCTCCCCAGGCCATGTCTCATCCAGTTACAATGCCTGGGAAAAGGGCTCAGCAGCAGAGCTGCTGCAGAGATGTGGGAACAGTCCTGGAGAGCTCGGCTGTTTTCCCGGCCCCAGTTTGCTGTGGGGAACAGGCTGGGCAGTGAGGGGCCCATGGATATGAGGGGCAAGGCTCTTGCTTCCTCCTTTGTCTTGGAAAGCAGAAGAGCTGAAGAAGAAACCTTTGCCATCTCACAGGGCTGAAGGCTGGGTTTCTCCCCAGGAAGGACAGGGCTGGTATGGAAGTGGCTCACATTGTGTTAGGGATTAAGGCCAACATCCCATCTGCCTCTGTGACTCCTCCTCTCCAGGGGCTGGCACCAAAGAGGATCTGCAGTCGCTGACTCAGAGCAGAGGTCTGGCCTTCTCTGCACAGCAAACATGGGCTTGTGGGGTTTTCTGGATGTTGCAACCTGTGAAATCTGGCCTTGGCTTTGCCTGGAAGTGAGTCCTTGCCCCCGACATTGCTGATCAATGGGTGAAGTGTAAATCCCACACTCTTCCCTGCAGCTGCCCTGAAAGCTGAAGTGTGGATGGTCAGCACGAACCTGCCTCCATCCCTTACTCTGCTCACAGCCTTGCCAATTTTTCCCCTTCCTTTCCTAGCCTTCCTTGAAATGCTCACCCCCTTGTTGATCACAGAGGTTAGGCGTGAGATTTGTCACCAACTATTCTCGGACTGGGTGGGTTGGAAGCAGTGGATGGAAGAGATGTATTCTTGGACAGTAGTGCTATAAAGTGTATTTTCTCTGGAGACCAGGATGCTACAGAGATAGGGATGAAGCTGCTTTTTGAGTGAGTCCCACAAGCCATGCTAGTGCTTCCCAAGATCCCCTCACCCTCCCGGCATCGCCTTAGGATGGGGAGCTCTGCTGAGCTCAGGCCAGTTTGTGGTTATTTGTGCATGGGGCAGGTGCTGAAATATCCTGTGCTCAAATAGGGTACTGAGTGTGCTCGAATGTTTGCAGCAATTAAAATACCACTGGCTGTTTTCTGCTCCAGATGTAGCAGCAGCTGCTGCAGGAAATGGGACTGGGGCAAGACAGAGGCTTTTTGGCTGCAGGACTTTTCCAGGAGAGGGAGTTGCTCTGAGGAGGAAACCCCATCTCACTCTTCCTTCCTGCCCCCAAATATTGTGTGACTGTGCTATCTTGTCTGCATTGTAGGAGCAGCCTGCAGCAGGAGCCAGGGAAATTCCTGGCCTTGGGACCAGTGTGCTCTGGTCAGCCAGTCCTCCTGGTGCTGGCATCACCCTGAGCCAGGCTGGGGATGGCCCTGAGGGGCTGACTTGTGGTCCTGTGCCACTCCAAGACATCTAGGCTGTGGGTGGTGAAATCCCTGGCCATTGACATATAGCAGTCATGGTACTGCCAGAAAACTCACTGGAGTGTTTACACCTGTGCCCAGGGAACATCCCCCCTGTACAAACCCCTTGAGCTTCTGTTTTGGCAACAAGAAGGAAGCAGATGATGGCTCACATGTTGTTTCCCCCTACCCTAGAGGAACAGGGCTCCACTGCCCCAAATCTGGCTCTCTCAGGGGTGATGGGCTGTCTCCAAGCCTCAAAACTTCCTTGGGCCTTCCTGAGTCCTGGGGGGTGGCCAGCTCTGCTCCCTTCAGGCTCTGTGCCACCCTCATCTCCAGAAGCCTCTGCTGCAAAGCTCAGAGCTGCAAAGCTCGGAGCTGCAGGAAGAGACTGGCAGATGAAGATTGGGGTTACATCCTCCCTTCAAAACAACTTCGGTAGCTGCTCAGAGTCTTTGCAGCAGGTTCCTGGCCAAGCAGGTGACCCGTAGGCTGCTGCAGGCGTGGGTATATTCAGCCCCCAGATGCTGTCTGGACAGGGATGCCCAATCCTATTTACACACAGGGGAAAGACAGAGGAACCCAAATCCCTATAGGGAGTATGGGGAAGGTGAAAAAGCTTCAACCAGACTGTTTTCCCCCAAGAAAGGTTATTTTGTTACAAGGGGATGTTTTACAGGAAGGCATCAAGGGAATTTTTAGTGGGATAACACTCAGCTGAGTTGTTTCAGCTTCCCTGGTTTGTCTCTACATGTTGCTGCTTCTTGATCTCAGCTGGTTTTGAAATGTTGTAATAATACTGTGTTATTATTCCTAACGCTGCTTTGATATTTTGAAGGTGAAGCTTTCCTCACCCAGCTGTTCTGAGGAAGACTTGGGTATTCACAACCTTTTGTTCTGACTTGGAAACAATTGAAAGTGCTGGAATTTCCCGCTTTTGGAAATTCCAGTTCTTTTCTCCCGAGTGTTGGGGGAAGTGCAAATGAACTGTTTGGGGGTGTAGCCTCTCTGGCATGTGCCTTTGACTGCTTCTTCAGCAGCTTGAAAGCACAGGAAACCACGTGCGAGGACGGGTGGATGCCATCAAGTCTGATTTGTATCTCTGGTTTATGAAAGCATCATCCACACAACCGGCATGAACTCTGCTGGGGATTTTCAGAGGCATGAAGTAAAGCCCTTGGTGAAGTCCCTGCACTGCTGCCAGCCCCACGTGCATTTTCAGCGCCTCTCTCAGCAGAAGCGTTGTTCGGAGAGGTTTTGTGGTGTCCTCAGGGCCTGCCCTGCAGCTGGGGCAGGGCTCTTGCCCGAGTTTGCCTATGGGAGTAAGGAGACACCAAGGCTCCTCAGTTCTACCCAAACCTGCCCCAATAAATCAACTGCTCTCGCCTCAGGGTCAGCAACAGTGAGGTTTTATTTATCAGATTTAAAATTGTCTTTTCCATCTGGGTAAATTCTTTGGTTTAGTGGCATGTTCGGGTATGAATTATTTTGCTTCAAGACAGACAATCTCCCTACCCAGACCCCTCTGCTCCCCTCCCCGAGACTCCCCCGCTTGCAATGTGGTGCTGCTTTCCAGCGCAAAGTGAGTTTTCTCTGGAGGGGACTGAGTGTCCCCTGAAGCTGCGGTGACATCAAGGCAGTGGCTGTGTGCTGGCTCAGACACGAAGGGCCCCAGCTGCCACCTAGTCCTCCCCGCCACACAGGGCCAGCAGAGCCTTGCGGTAGTCGCCAGAGGTGTCCTTCTGCAAGAGGGAGAGCTGTGTCAGAGAACCAGCCCTGGGGAATTCTGGTTCAAGGTGCTGGGCACAGGGAAGGCACAGCTCCGTGTCCTGGACACCCTGAGGTATCTCTGCAGCAGTGGAAGATGCCAGCACATCCTCTCTACAGCCAGACCAGCCAACACTGGGGCTGCTGGGGGCAGGTTCCCCATGCCCAGCTGATGCTCAGCTCTTGTGACGCTCATGGCTCAGGTTACCTCAGGGCCAGGGCTCAGCCAGACAAGGTGATGAGCCAGGAAGGGATGTCCCTGTCCCCTCACCTCAATCATATGGTGCAGTGATTTGTCGAACAGGTCTATGAACTCGCCCCGGATGTTGAACAGGTCAATCTCGCTCCGAGAAATCATGATCCGGGTCAGGGTCCTCTCATCTGTGCCAGCACCCTGCAAGGAGGAGTTTGAACAAAAAGCTCTGCAGGGTCTGGGGCTCACAGATGGTCCTGGCATCTCCAGCACAGTCCAGGCTGGGGACCAGGCCCACAGGAGGGGCACAAAAATGATCAGAGGGCTGGAAGACCTCTCCTGTGAGGAAAGGCTGAGAGAACTGGGGTGTTCAGGCTGAAGAAGAGAAGGCTCTGGAGAGACCTTTTGGAGTCTTTTAATACTTAAAATGGGCTTTAGAAAGATGGGGGCAAACTTTTTAGCAGAGTCTGTAGAGTCAGGACAAGGGGTGATGGTTCTAATCTGAAAGAGGGAAGATTCAGACTAGTTACAAGGGAGACTTTTTTTTTATGAGGATGGTGAAACTGGCACAAGTTGCCAGAAGAGGGGTGGATCCCCCGTCTCTGGAAACATTCACAGCCAGGTTGGATGGTGTTTTAAGCAGTCTTGAAGATGTCCCTGCTTATTGCAGGGAATTGGACTAGGTGGACCCTTTAAAGGTCCAACCCTGACTGTTCTATTATCTCTCCTTGGACATGTGCTGGACTTGCTGCCAGCAAGACATCACCCTGACACATCTCCTGAGACCTCAGCTCTCCCTACTCCCTCAGGGACAGCCAGAGGACAAACCCCATCCCTTCCAGGGGGTTAAAGCACAGAATTCCAAAGAATGCCAGCACAGCCCTTTCCCACAGCCCAGCCCATCCTCACCTTCATGGACTTGTAGAGCTTGTCAGCGAAGAAAGCCGGCTTGTTCTTCACACTCCGGACTGCAACACACAGAGGGGACAGAAAGTGGGCTCATGGCACCCAGGGGACACATCACAGCAAGGAGCTGGGCACCACTGTCTCAGCCACAGCCCTCCTTGGTACAAGGGTGCAGGCCTGGCCCTCTCTAGGGACTCTCTAAGTGCTCCAACCCCAAGTCCCACTGGGAGTCTCCATGCCCCACTGAGAGTCCCCATGGCCCAAGGGCAGCAGGAATCTGCTGCCACTCTGCCTTGGCAGTGACAGCTGAAGGGGCTGCCTGCCCTGCAGGGAGCCCTGAGCAGAGGGAGCACTGACCGATAGCCACGAAGGCGTCCCTCACATCTCCCGACATGCGCTTCTTGATGGCGTGCTCCACGTCGTGGTTGGTCAATCTGATGAACTCCTGGAACACTGGGGATGGGGGAGAGGAAAGGGTCACTGCTGAGCTGTTCCATCCCAGCCCTGGGCACCTGGAGACTCAAGCCTCAGCCATGGAGAGTTTTGGACCAGGTGGAACCAGAACAGGCTTTGGTGACTTCAACGAGCCACCTCAAATGCCAGGCCAAACCATCTCTTCCCAATGCCTCATCCCCACCACAGATGAGGAGACAGGGCTCAACCTCAGCCTTGAGGGGACCCCCATGTCCCCATCTCCCATCCACCCCAAATCCAAGCACTTGTGTTGTAGCTGATGGAGAAATGTGGTCCTACCTCTGCAGAGGTGGGGGTAGCTGCGGGTGCAGAGGATGCTGAGGAATCGGGTCTCCAGGGAGTCACTGGAGTCGTTGCTGGAGACATCAGCAAGTTTCTGGGAGAGAACAAAGAGTGAAGAGGGAGGCAGAGAGACGGACATAGGAGAGAGGGACACAGATGTCAAACAGCTCTTCCTGGGACAGCCAGTCCTGACTGGAAACCCTTTTGCAAAGAGGGTGGCCTTTTATGAGAAGGAAAGCTGGGGTTTTATTCCCCTAAGAAAGGCGTTTCCTCTGCATGGATGTGAAGCTGCACACTTGCACATTATCTCTAAGAAAAGAAGTTTTCCAGATTTTATGGAAAAGCTCTACAAAAGCTCATGGTTAAGACTCTCTTTTTCTCCCTTGTGGTGGATGTTTCAGGGGTGGCCAACACCACCTGAAGAGGAAATTCAGAGCTGCCAGACACAGAAGCTACCCTGGGCCACAGCAGTGCTGCCTGTGGGTGAAACAGCTGCCATTCCTCTGTGGGGGTCAGTGGGAGCCTGTGTTCATCTCACCCATTAGGCTGTTGCAGAGAAAGTTACCCTTTCCCCAGTTCCCATGTTTGGGGAGCCAGGGAAGCCAGCCCCGAGTCCCACACTGCCTGGAACACAGGTCCTGCATGCAGGAGTGGGCAGGATTGGACCCCAAGGGCAGGGCAGGTGCCTTTCTCTCTCTCCTGCCCCACAATGCAGGAAGTGCCCTCACTGCAGGTCACATCTGTCCCCTTGTCCCCCATCCTGATGGAAGGATGCGAGTCCCAAGCAAATGAGCACAGCCCCTGGCTTGTGGGGCTGCAACTCCCAGTCCTGGCCCTGCACCCCAGGACTGCAGCATCCCCTCAAACATGCAGAAGGGTGAGGAGCAAAAGGCCAGGCACTCACCAGGGTCTCAGCAACAACCTGGTGGAGAGAGAGAGAGAGACAGGAAGACAACAGGGTCAGAAGTTGCTGCTCAACCTTTAACCTTCCCTGACAAAGCACGGGAAGTGTAGCAAAATCCCTTAAAGTTACCTGTCCCCAGGTCCCCTGCTTCCCCACGAACAGGACCTGTGTCCTCCTCCACTTTGGCCTCTACACCAGTACCTTGGGAGGGTGGTCTTTGGCCAAAGAAAGTGAGTGCCCCCAGCCCTGGAGCTCGGGTGCCAGCCTGTTGCTCCTCACAGAGCATCCTCGCCTGGCTCTAGGTGGGCTCCCACCAGCCTGCCCACTTCAGCCAGTGGGACGAGGGGAAGGGCACCTTTGCTGACAACACACAGCGTGGTGCCAGGTCACGTGCCACCTGGCTGGCTCGTCCCTGTGCTTGTCATCCCTGGCTCTCTCTGTGCAGCAGGGCAAGGTGAGCAGCAGCAGATCCAGCAGGGGTGCAGGCAGTGCGTGGACAGAGGTACAGGCAGAGAGTGTGAGGGGTCCAGGCAGAGCATGGCAGAGGTACAGGCAGAGTGTGAGAGGTGCAAGCAGTGCACGGACAGGGACACAGCACAGCATCCGCTCCCTCTGCTGGCAGCAGCCCTGCAGGGAATGCTGTGGTGCTCTCCCATGCGTTGCAACATCCAGTGCTGGTACAGGACAGCCAAGTGAGAGCTCAGGTTTGGCCCTGCACAGATCTTCCCAGCTCTTATAGAAAACACGTGGCCCAGAGGAGCAGGAGGTCAGGGAGCACAGCCCGTGGGTATCAGGCCTCCTGGGACCAGGAGCTGAGCCAGGGAATGGGCCCCCACGTCCCCCTGCTCTGCTTCTGGCTGCTCAGCCTTCCCCCTTCAGTTGAGTCTTGCCACAGCCCAGGGGAGGTTTGGAGCACTCCAGCGTGTCAGGGCTGTCCCTGCACAACACACAGTGGGGGCTGGCTCCTGCAGACCAGCCCAAAGCTGCACTTGAAGCTCAAGAGCCAAATTTCAGCATCAGTGGGTATTACTGAACCCGAGTGGCAACTCTGCACAAGAAAGGCTGCAGCCTACTGGTTGGGAACTCCCTGGGGTGCTCTCATGGTTTGCAGCCTCCCCATGCATGGATCAGCAGAGCCAAGGGCATCAGGAATCAGGCATGGGAGCTTTACCTCCAAGGGTGTCATTTCACCTGGCATCTCCCCCTGCAGTTTACAGAAACCCTGGCCCAGCAGCATTTGCTTCCCTGAGAATGTCAATTCCAGACCAAGGCATGCAACATCCTTTTTTTGTTTTTAATGCAAGCAGTGCCAATATGGGTCTTACCTTGGCATCTTCGTGTGCCTGTGTGGCATTCTCTGGTCCTTCATCACGGTTGCCCTGTGATTGGATACAAAAATCATGGAGATGGAGAGGGGACATCTCCTGGCAGAGCCACAAGTGACAGGGTGGCAGACAGAGCCCAGCAGCACCATCCAGCCAGGCAGTGATGCTCTGTCTTCTCCAGCCACTGCCCTTCCAGACCCCCAGCACTGCCTGTGGCAGGGAGAGCAAAACACCCAGTGAGAGCTACCCTTACCAGAGCCAGTGAGACGAGAATCCTCTTGAAATGCCCCGATGTGTCAGAGCTCAGGTCATCTTCCAGGCTCTTCTTGTAGGCTGTGGAGAAGGGATGGCTGAGCTCTGCAGCTCATCTTCCCACCCACCAGTGCCTGTTGTGCCCGTGATCCCCATGGGAAGCATGGCTGAAGCAGATGCCTCCCCCTGCTGAGTTCAAGCCCAGGGAAGAGGGGATCACCCCAGCAGCTCTAATGCCCTGAGCATGAGCACAGCTGCTTGGCCCAGGTACTCTGGAGGAAATAAGATCACTGGGAAAGAGCTCTCAGGGAAGGAGACATTGATGGCAGAGCTGGGGCATGTCACTGTGAGATGGAGAGAGGACCAGCGCTCTGCTGGAGAGACTAACAGACCTTCACAGCACCAAGCCATGGACCCAACCCAGAGACAAAACTTTGCCTGGGGTCTGGAAGGGCCTTGTACTATGTGATCTGTGCCCAGAACATGGGTGCTCCCCTTGTCCCTCCTGTGCCCTACCTTCCTGATAGGCCTCGTTGATAGCTCTGATCTCCTGGTTGTTCCTCGTGGCCATGATTTCGATGAGGATGCTTTCATCTGTGCCAGCCCCCTGGAAGAGATTGGCATGGTGGGTGCTGCAGGTGCCACCACCAGACGGGGACATGGTGGCACTGCCCCACTGTGCCAGGCAAGGAGGGGTCCAGGTCAACCATGTGGCAAAAGTCTACGTGCAGCAAATGGCCCCAAGGGCTGGTAGGAATCAACATGGAAGTGTCCAAGTGTGCTGCTAGTGGGGCCCCAGCTGGTGTGACTGGTGGATAGCAGTGCATGCCACTGGTTTGCTCCTGTGGCTACCAGCTGGCTGAGCATGCTGGGCTGCAAAGAGGCCAAACTGGGCTCCCGGCAAGTCTTGAGTGCAAACCAGGTCTTTCCTGGTGCTTTCTCATCTTCTCTATAGGAGATGAGCCCCTGTGGAAGCTGTGAAGCTGTGTTATTCAAAGCCCCAGGCCACCAGCAGTGTGGGTACAGCCACAGCAAAAACCCCCTTGTCCTCCCCTGCTGCCACCAAAACCAGCAGTGTGACAATTACCTCCACAGCCTTCCTCAGCTGCTTGGCATCGTACTGCGCCGGCGTCAGCATCAGCCCGAGGATCAGCTTGGCCAAGCTGCCAGACAGCTCAGATTTCAGGTCTGCCATCAGGTCCTGCAAAAGCATTTGAGGGTTCAGTCCCCAGCTGCTTCTGCAGGGACAGACCAGTTGAGGCACCATGAGAGAATTAAAAGGGGAGGATAGCGTGGGGATTGGAGACATTGGTGAAAACCCTTGGGGCAGTTTAAAAGTCACATATTTGGTGGCTCTGGGGAGATTCTGGCTTGGGAATCCTGTGTGCAGAACTGAGGATGGGGCAAGCAAAGGGGCAGGGACTCCCTCACTCGGGCTGGTGGGGCACCCAGAGTGGGAGGCTGCTGTGGGCAGGACCCAGCTGCCCACTGCTCCCTGGGCAGGCTTCCTTTCAGCGAGGGGCTGAGGGGGGCAGGATGCTGGCAGGAGGAGGAAGCAGGGTGGGATGGGGACTGCAGTACCCTGCCATAATGAGCCTTGTAAGCCTTTAGGATCTGTTGCCTCTGGGCGTTGCTCCTCTTGGTCAACACCTCTATGATGGCCCCTTCGTCCGTGCCTGCAATGACAGCAGAGCCACACTGTGTCACTGTGCCACCCCTGATCAGGGGCACATTGCCACCCCCAGAAACTGGGAAGGTGGGGAAGGGAGAGCTCCCACAGTTCCAACTCTATTCCCCCTGGGGTTTCCATGCAGCCCTGTGTGGGCCGGGGTGGATTTTCTGCCCCAGGAGCTGTTGAGGAGCAGCAGGAAGGGTCTAAACTCACAGTCTTCACTTACCCAGGCCCTTCATCGCCTTCCTCAGCACCTGTGCATCCCCATCATCATTGAAGTCTCCTGCAGGCTGCACAGTTCCTCGCAGCTGTGGATGCAGAGAGGGGTTTAGGTTCACCCTTGAGGTGAGAGGAAGGGATGAAAGGATGGAGAGGGGAGGGATGGAGAGGAAAGATGGAGAGAAGGAGAGATGGAGAGGAGGGAAGGTGCCACCCAGCAAGCTGAGGCCAAAGCAGATTCTGTGTTAGTGCAAGCACCTGGGGATCAGGGAAGATCTCCCCGCCACTGTCACCCCTTCCATTAAGGGACAAACCATAGCCAGACCAGCAGAGAACAGGAAGAAGACAGCAACAGACAGTCCCTGGAGTCTCAGTGTCCTGCCCAGTGTTACACCTGCCTGCCCTAGCACTGGAACATCTCAGCCTGGGCTGGCCATGTCACTGAGAGACAGAAGAGGAGTCACTGGAAGGGTGCCCAGTCCTGCCCTGCAGTTCTACTCTCCTGTGTCCTTATAGCTCCAAGCACATCTCCATCCTCACAGTGTTCATGTGGGGCTAAGGGTGTATTTTCTGCACATCCCAAAGCACCCTTTGTGGGAGCTTCAGCTGCATGCAGGGTGTTGGCTCCCCATACTGCAGCCATGCCCTGGCCAATCTGGGCTACGCCAGGGAGCAGGAGTTCTTTGGTGGGCACTGGAGCCAGGGCTGCACGTGATGCATTGCACAGACATGCAGGACCCCCTGCCCCAAGGGAGGAAGGCCTCAGAGAGAGAGAGAAGGGTTAGTGGAGGCCACGGGGGGGCAGCCAGCCCTGCCACGGTTACATCCTGCCAACCTCGTACCCCAAAACCAGAGAGTGGCATCAGAGAAGCCGGGGAGCGAGAGGCAGAGCAGAGGTGTGGGGCTGGCCGTGCCCCATGGCAGAAGGGAGCAGCCAGGGGTCCCAAGCTGGCAGGCAGCACAGAGGGGGTGCAGGGCTGGGGGTGCTGACCTCTACTTTGACCGCACTAAGCTCCCACATCCGATAGGCCACCTGCGCCGCCTCGGGGAAGAACTCACCTGCAGCACTGCAACGGGAGGGCAAGGACAGGGGACAGTGAGCCATGGGGCCCTGCACCAGCCCCCCCTCACCCTGTCTTGCCCCTCCACGAGGGGTGTTTTGCATCCAGTGGGCACAGGGGCAGGAGCCAGCTGCTTGCTGTGGGGCTGGATGGGTGGGAATGGGAAGAAATGTGTGGTGAATCCCAACCTCCCCCATCAGAGCATCCTCCCTCCAGGGCTTTGGCCCTGCCCTGCGGGGCTCCCATGTGACAAAAAGGGACCATGACATTGTGGCCATGCAGAGGGGCCACAGGGCCCCCTGTACCAAACCATTGTCACTGTGGTGCTGCCATCCAGGTGCTGCACCAGGCTCTGACCCAGATATTGTACCCAGCACCAAGGGGATGAAGGGGGACAAAGGAGGGTGACAGGTGGTCTTACTCATCGTCCCCTCCGCACAGCTTCAGCAGAGCCTTCTTGTACTCTCCAGAGGTGTCCTCCTGCAAAGGCAGATGGAGACAGAGAACCATGCAGCAGATAGAGTCAAGGTAGTGCCATGGGATGGGCTCGTGGAGAGGGATCTCCCCAAACCTTGTCCTCAGAAATGGACACCCTACCCAGCCCTTCCAGACGTGCTGGCATCATGAGGGAGGCAGCACCTTCAGCTCTTGGAGGGTGAGCAGGGACCCCCAGCACTCACCTTTATCATGTTGTAGAGAGATTTCTCGTACTTGGTCCTGAACACCTCCCGGATGTCCAGCATGTCGATCTCGCTGCGGGACACCATGATGCGGATCAGCGTGTTGTCCCTCGTGCCCAGACCCTGCAATGCAGCAAACCCCACATCAAGCCTGGCATGGCCAAGCAACTCTGCTCAGCCCACCACATCTGGGACCCTCTATCTGATTGCTACCCAGCCCTGGGTCTGAAGGAATAACTCCTTTGGATGGAAGAGCAGAGACCCCAGGTCACAAAAGTCCTGCCTTCATGGGTCTGTGTCACTCTGCTTTCCAGCAGCACCCCTGGCAAGGGGACCCCTCTTCTGCCCAGCTCCCTGCAATGCTGTGGGAGCCCTGTGGAGAAGGGGAAATCCACTCACCTTCATGGCCTTGTAGAGCCTTTCAGCAAAATACTCTGCTGTGCTTCTGATGCATTTCACTGCAGGGAAATTGAGGTGTGGTGAGGGATGCCAGCACCCAGCTTCACCCCAGTGCCCCCAACCTCTGAGCTCCCACACCCCATGGGAACCACATCCAGCATCCCCACCCACCCTGAAGAAGGCTCCCTGAGAGCAGGTACAGCCACAGCCCTGACCCTGCTGGCCCTGGTGCTGAGCCCTCCCACCCCAGAAAGGCCAGGGTTGTGTTTTTGCAGGATCCCATGCAGGGCTGGCTTACCCACGGCCAACATCAGCTTCTCAAAGTCACCAGAGAGCTCTCCCCGGATGCTCCTCTCAATGGGCTTCCCTGCAATCTTCAGATATTCATCAAAGACTGGGGGATGAGAGCAAGGAGATGCCTGGAGAAGCTGCCAAGACACCTTCAAGCCCACCCTGAGCTCGCAGGTGATGCTCACCCAGGCGGAGATGCTGCCTGCTCCTCCGGCCAAGGATGTAGATGAACTGGGCCTCGTCCGTGCCCCATTTCAGCTCGCCAGCTTCCAGCAGGTCCTGGTGCAATGGGGAAGGTGGCACAGCCTGACTCAGGGTGTGCCCTTGGCATCCACCCACCTTTTGCAGCCTAAATCCAGATGTCCCAGTGCCACCAGCCCCATCCCTGCCCAGATACCACCCATCACAGTGACCTGCCAAGCCTCACCTTGGCATCCTGCTCCACCAGGTCCTCGCTCACCACATCATCCTCTTCTCTTGCACCCTGTGGGACAGAGATGAGCTCAGCCCTGCAGGGCACAGGCACCCACCACCTGCAGATGCTGGACACATGGACATACCTGAAGGAGAACAACAAGCATCTTCTTGAAGTGGCCCGATGTGTCTCCAACGATGTCAGCTTCCAGGTCTCTATCATAGGCTGGTGGATGAGGAAGGGAAAAAGTCAGGTGTGGAGAGCTGGATCCATTCACCTCTGCCCTTTTCATGGCCCAAGTGGGCACAAGGCAGCCCCTGCCCTTTCTCAGCCCTCACCATCTTTGTAGGCAGCCACCAGGTCATGGATCTCCTGGTTGGTGCGGGAGGCGAGGATCTCAATGAGGCATTTCTCATCCGTGCCGATGCCCTGCAGGCAGAGACACAGCCCATGAGCAGTGGGGCTGGCTGGGGTGTCCTCAGAAGGGCCCTGGTGGGGCTGCCCACCCCTTACCGAGATGGCATCTTTGATTTCTTTGGCATCTCCGTAGGCTGGGGGCCGCATCAGGCTCACAATCAGCCGCTCAAACTTCCCCGTCAGCTCGTACTTCAGGTCTGCAATGAGGTCCTGGTGGAGGGGGAGAAGGGGCTGGGGGACCCTTTGCTCCACAGCATCTCCAAGTGGGTCCAGGGAGTGGTGGGTCCCTGTGTGGCAGCCCTGTGTGGCCACTTGTGCTTGGACAGGGGCATGGACCAGGGAGTGTTCCTGGCTTTACCTTCCCATAGAGGGCCTTGTAGGCTTGGCAGATCTCCACCCGCTGCTTGTTGCTTCTGGATGTGATGAGGTCAAGGATGGCCTCCTTGTCACTGCCTGTGGGGAGAGCCAGGAGTCACAGACAGCCTGTGGCTGGGCTAACACAACCACCCTGCTGTGCCCAAAGCTGCTTTGGAGTTGGGGCCGGGGGGGACAAGCAGAGCCAAGCTGGGAGGAAAGGAAACCAGGAGAGCTTTAGCACTCTGCTCTAGGGAGGAAAGGAAACCAGGAGAGCTTTAGCACTCTGCTCTAGGGAGGAAAGGAAACCAGGAGAGCTTTAGCACTCTGCTCCTTTAGCACTCTGCTCTAGGGAGGAAAGGAAACCAGGAGAGCTTTAGCACTCTGCTGAAGCAGTCAGTCAGGTGAGAGGGGAAGTGATGCAAGACACCCAGCCACACAAGGGTTAACCAAAGGGATAGGGGACATCCAAGGGACAGTCTGGAGCAGCATCCATACCAAATCCCTTCATGGCATTGTACAAGGCCTCTGCATCCTGGTTGGCATCAAAGCCCTGGAACTCCTTCACCGAGCCCCTGTAGACCTACGGGAAAGGAGGGGAGAAGGTACAAGAGGAAGGAGTGGCCCCAGGGGGATGGGGGAAAGAGAAGTTGAAGCTGAGCAGCATTGAGGTGAGATCCATTTTGGCTCAGGTTGCCCAAGGCAGAGCTCAGCCTCAAACGTAAACAGTTGTTCTCCTCTGCAGTTATTTCCTTCCCTGTTTGCTCTCCCTTCCTACAGAGGGAATTAATTTTCCACTGCCTGTTGCAAGCAAGGAACCACTCTGGATGCTGAGGATGCCCAGGCTCTGCATGGCCTCTGATCAAGGAGACAAATTTACAGGCAAAAAGTCAACATGGGCTGCGAAGTGGAAAACACTGAGAAACACAAGAGCTGCCAGCCGTTTGTCCTGCCCCAGCATGCAATCCCGTGGGGGCCCAGGCTTATCCAAGGGGTTGGAACAGAGACCCTGAATATTGGGAAAGACTTCCCTGAGAGCATGAGAAATCCTGAGGGTTGGCATGATCCACTTCTGTCTGGTCTTCTGCCACAACAGGCTGCACAAGAGGGAGCCCAGGAATGACACCTCCAGAGACCTCAGGAAAAGGAGGGATCAAAATCCCCCTTCCCAGGTCAGTTTTGCCCAGGGCAATTCACCCCACAGGAGCCTGGAGCCGGACTCTGAATGAGATCAGCACCGCCCTGAGTGGAAGCAGATGTGAAACCATCCTGGCCCTGCATAAGGAACTGGGATACATCCCCACCAGAGGCACAGAGTGGGAAGAACTGAGAAGCAGCATTTCCTTAGCAGGCTTGCTGGGGAAAAGGAGGGCTTGGAGCTGAGCTGGGGCTGTCAGCTGTGTCAGCATCTTGGGAAACTGAGCATCCTCCCTTGGCTCTGCTTGTACCACGTGCCAGCTGGGACTGTGCACCTCCCTGGGCTCATCTGCTCAGGATCTGCTGCATGGCTTCTTTAAGATCCTCAGGAGCTGTACAAAGGCCCAGGCCTGCTG
Source organism: Petroica traversi (assembly GCA_025920805.1). Taxonomy (NCBI): domain Eukaryota; kingdom Metazoa; phylum Chordata; class Aves; order Passeriformes; family Petroicidae; genus Petroica; species Petroica traversi. The sequence continues at coordinate 6,363,523 of JAHLSL010000025.1, read as the reverse complement.
CCAGCATGGACATCTAAAGCCAGCATGTCCTCGGAGACGATGGGCATCCATCTGTCCCTGACCCAGGAAGTGCCTCCAGGAATGAGCCCAAGGAGAGGGACTCAGGGCAGCTCCACACCCACTGCTGCCCTGGGTCCCATCCCAACATCACAGCACAACAGCTCTGCTGCACATCCCACCCAGCAGCTTCAGAAACAAACCAGCCTCTCCTCCTGTTTTCCAGGGAGAAACTGGGCACATCCCACAGTCCCTCTTGGGAGGAGCTGCTGGCATTGGTGACCTATGTGGCAGGGATCAAGAGGAGATGCTGCCCTTCCAGGGACAGATCGTATTGCAGGTGATTCATTGGGACAGCTGGATTTAGCCCCGCTTCCCGGCAGCTCCCAGACCCTCCCGGCTTGGCACATACATGCCTTGCAGAGATGGGAATAAATTGCAAGGCAAAGGAGGTGCCTGGAGGCAGCAGGAGTGAACAAGGGTGGCTGGAGGGTACTGGGGAGTCAAGATGTCGGCTGTGGTTAAACGGAGAGGAAGAGCTGTATTTGTATACAGAGGGCTGTATTTGCCTGCTGAGCCATCGAGGCATGAGCTGCCTGCTGTGTTGGGGCGAGGGAAACTGAGGCAGGAGCTCAGGGTTCTGTCCCCCCACACTCCCTGAATTCTCTGCGGGAATGAGCCCCAGGGAAGTGCGGCAACATCAGTGAGGATGGAAACAGCATCCTGCCCACTGCATACTCCTCATACCCCCATCCCACTTTCCATCCTGTTTCAGCTGCCAGGGGCCTCCTGCCTCCCCTCCTCCAGCCTCTGAGTCATCCCAGCCCGTCCGGGACCTCCCAGCTAAAAATAAGCTGCACTGGGGCCAGGAGGGTGGAAGCAAAATTCCCAGCATGGCTTCGCTCTCTCCCACCCCGTGGCTGCTTGGGGTCCTGGATCTCTGCAGGGAAATGTTCACCTGTGCTGTGCCTCAGTTTCCCCAACTAGAGCAGCACTGCCTCAGCTGGGCAGGAAGCTCTGGGTTGTAAGGCTGGAGGAGATAATTGCTTGATTTCTCCAGGGAATGGAAAGCAGAGCAGTGGAGAAGGGAGGCTCAGGGCTGGAGCTCCTCCCCTGCCAGCAGGCAGGCTGCACTGAGCCAGCCACAGCTGCCCACCGAGGCAGGGCTTTCCATGCACACTGAAATGTTTTCCTGGCTGCAGGGGAGCACCTGCTCACCCAGCTGCCACACTGCACCAGCCCCAGCCTGGGCTGGGGAGTAGTCCAGGCTGGGGGGGAGGCCCAAACAGGGCTGCACGCCTTGTAACATGCTCGTGCAGGATTTTTCTCCATCAAAAGCCTAAATCCCCAGTGCAATATCACTTCTCCTCCCCTTCCCACGGCCCCGCTTGTCTTCCCCATCCCACTGTGGTCCCAAAAGGATTTTTGCTCCTTGCTGTCCCTGCTCCCCAGCCCAGCACTTCCCCCATCTGCATCACATCCAGGCAGCACTGGCTGGAGAGGCAGGAATGTAAACAGGCTCTGGGCAGCATGGTGTCCATGCACGTCACCAGCGTCCTTGCTGCTGCTGGAGATACTCTGGGGTCTGCTCTGTGGCACCCCAGGACCCATCCCTGCCATGTGGAGGTCACCCTTACCTTTCCTTTGGGTGCCATGGTTTCCCAAGCTGGAAATCACTGGAGAGAGGGCAAGGAGGAGCTGTGGAAGGGAACAGAAAGGTCAACATGAGCCAAAGCCCGTGTCTGCAGGGAGTGTTAGTTAAGGGAGGGTTTGCTCCCTCCTGGGTGCTGCCCAATGGATCAGGGAGAGGGGCTTTGCTGGCCACCCTGTGGTCACTGAGCTTTTGGTATCCTGGCACTGAGGAGTCCCCACAGGCCAGGGACAGTGCAGATGGGCCCTGCACAGCTTCCTGCCAGTACCGAGAGAAACCAGAGGGGAAAAATGTGCTGAATATGTGGAAATGGGCCAAGCATCCTCTGCAGGGCTGGGCCTTCTCGCTGCACCCCGCACTGTCCCTTCTGCTCCCCTGCAGCCTCGAGTCCTGCAGCTTTAGCAGCTGCTGGGGACATTTCCTTGTCACATGGTGCTGGGCAGCCCCCACAATATCCCCGCAGCTTTCATCTGAGTTTCTGTGCAGCGATCAAGGCCACCATCAGTCCCACACATCCTTGGAGACCAACAAACACAGCTGGGTTTCCAGGGTAACTCACAGGTTGTTTTTTAACACCAGCACCGTTTATAACTGCAACCCACTGCAGTGTGGGCTCTCCCCACCCTCCCAGAGAAAGTCCCCCAGCAGCGCCATTTGCTCGGAGCAAGCTGGTAGAGGGAGAAAAACAGCTGGAAAATGGAGCCTGGCCATGAATGAACCGCTGAGCGTCAGCTGAGGCCGGCTGTGAGGCACGGCCCCGCCTGGCTCCTGGGTCGTTCACCCTCCCTCTGAGACACGTTGCAGAAAAATTCAAAGCAGAGCAGGGCCACCCTGGGGGATTTCTGACCCCAGGGGATTTCGGTTTCGTGCCACGGAGCGAGCAGGAGAAATCACAGAACTCCCCTGGCTTGGCTGCACATCCCTGCAGGAGCACCCGTGCGAGGGGAGACCCAGCCCTGCAGCCATCGGTGCACTGGGTCCCCCTGCTTGGGGACAGGAAGCGTTTAGCGCCCACAGGCACCCTGGCTGAGAGGAGAAAGTTTTGCAGAAAACCAGAGCTATTTTCATCTTCCCTTTTCCTCTCCATCTCGGCGGGCTGTGAGCTTCGCCCCCTTCACAGGGCTCCTGTGTGGGGACAGCCCCACACACCCCACACGGCGGGGGCCGCACTGCGGCCGGTGCTGGGTGGGTGCCAAGGATCCCACCCCTGGCACATGCAGCCTGTTAATGCCACTCGGGAGCCTGTCCAGGAAGCCGTGTACCCTCCTGGGAGTGGGGAAATCGGAGCACGGCACCGCTCTTCTCCCTCACTCCATGCGCATGGCAACGGGGCTGAGACCCCCCAGC
>JAHLSL010000025.1:6349701-6360128 GCA_025920805.1 Petroica traversi | reverse complement strand
CAGCCGGGTGCCCGCGGTGCGGGGCGCCCAATGTCACCCGCAAAGTGTCCCTGCCGCTGCCCGGCTGCGGGGAAGGGGTCACCTGGCACAAGAGCCCCCCGGGGTGTGCGGAGGCACTGTGCCAGCGGCGGTGGCACGCACACTGCCAGGCAATACCGCCGATTGCATTTCAGCTACGGAAATGTCACCACTTGTGTCCCAACAGCTGTGGTTTCCTGGTGAACCCCGCTCCCTCCCGGTCCTGCGCCAGACACCTCCTCCTGCTCCAAATCACCCTTCCCTGCTCCTGGCCGGGAAATGTCCATCCCTGACTCTCTGCAGGGAGGAGGAGGGAAGAATGACCTGACCTTGGCCCCCCAAGGACCCGCTGAAGGAGGGAGGTGCTGACCACGGCTCTGCAGTGAGCAGCACGGGGCAGGAGCCGAGCTGGCACGATGAGCTGGTTTCCCCCCAATCTTTTCTTCCCATGCTGCAGACACGGATGGGATGCAGGCCGAGTCTCTCCAGGATGCTCCTGGCAGGCTGTACCGTTGCCTGCAGTGCCCCGAGGCCGTTTCCTTCCCTGTCTCACCCACGTTTAACCCGGCTCCTTTGCACCACCCTTTGCCTGGCCAGCACAGAGGAGCTGGAGGAGCTGGTGGGGCTTCCCGGGAGCCGCGGGCGGTGGTGTCTGACGCCAGCCAGAGCAGATAAACCCACGGATCCCTGGAGATGCTGAGGCTGCTGGTGTGTAACCTTTCAGGCATCCAGCCCTGGTGGTACCCACTGGCTTGAGCATCTCCCTGGGGCTGCAAGGCAGCTGAGCTGCTCAGCCCTGCGTGCCCTGGGCAGCACGGCCCCCAGGCTGGGTGTGACATACCCGCTGGCTGGCATGCAGCCACAGGGCTGTGCTCCCCTGGAGGAGCCTGGGAGGGTGAGACCCTCACTGCCAGCCAGCACTGGCTGCTCCTTCCTCCCCTGTTTTTCTCTCAGGGCAACGTTCCCTTGGGCTGGCATTGGTATCTGGAGACCTCGCTCATGTGAGATGGCGTGGGTGACAAGCAGGGCTTTGTTCACCCTGTGCTGCAGTGTGGGACAACAGCCCTGCTCTCCTCCTGGTGCCCGTGGCTCTGCTGGTGTGCTGAGCCCCCTGGCCCAGAGGTGCTCACAGTGCCCAGCAGCTCACAAGGTCCAGATATGGGGCTGCCCCACAGAGCCAGGACAAGGCAGCCTTGTGGTTGGAGTGAACATCTATGCTTTACATGCTCTGGATTCTTCCTTGCTTTGCTCCTGCGTGGTTACTGCTCCTTTCCTCTGCTCCTTGCAAGCTGAAAGCCAGAGGATGGGCTGAGCTACAGCCTGAGAGGTTTTTATCTCCCAATACTGTAAGCAGACTCAGCCTGAGTGTTATCTACAGTAAAATCAAAGTTAGCTCTTCATCCCAAGACACCTCTCCCAACCTCTCCTCAGAGCCCAGACTTGATCCTCTTCTCCCAAAATGCTGATGACCAATCAGGCCACCCCATCATGCCCTCCATGGCCTCCTTGCCAGGAGCACCCTGCAGAAAGCCGTGCTGGTGCCCAGGGACACTCCTGTGCCTTACTGGCCCCAAGCAGCCCCACTGGGACCCCGTTCCACACAGCCCTGTGCCTCATCTAAGCCCAGCCCTGGACTTACCCCTGCCCCTGCTTGCGCTCTGCTGCTCAGCCCCTTTGAGCTGCACCCCAAGGAATGCCCAAATACCAGAGAAGTGCAGGCAGACCCAGGACTTTGCTTCGGGGAGTTACAGCCGGACATGCTGCTGCAAACATCCCGTGGAGCTGTGTCTGTGCTCCTCTGCCTTGCTGCTGCAGTCTGTTTTGGGACCTGTTCATCTCCTGCCATGTTCCCCAGGGGCAGCAGGGGCCGGTCATAGGGATGCACACACCCCTGAACCCCAACCCGGCCTTCTTACTGCCCCTCTCTACCTGCATTTCCTCCAAAACCAGCTCCACTGAAGGAGATCTGGGTCCTGGTGTGAGGGAGCAGGGACAGAGGGAAGGGGTTCCCCGTTCCACCTGCCCAGGCAGCTTGGAAAAGTGCATTAAAGTCCCTCAATAATGCCTCTGAGCCTATTAGCATTGCAGGCTGTGTGTATGATTTGGAAGGCGTTGTGGGAAAAATATTTCTGCATAGATTTCCCATTGTGCAGCCCGGAGCAGTGGTCAGCGGGGGGGAGGGACAGGGCACTCCCGAAAGGGATTTAAGGGGAGAGTGTGAGGGGGGGTTGCCTGGTGCTCGTCGGCCCCACCAGCTCGCCGCTGGAGCAGTTTGCCCAAAGGATGGCCGGGGTGAGTGGTTTGTTTGCAGGAGAAGCAAAAATCACCGGGGCGAGGTACCCGGGCGGGACTGGGGTTGTGCAGCGGGCGGGTGCAGCTGGGGGAAGGGGCGGCTCCTCACCCCCAGGGCACAGCTTTTGTCCTGCAAATTGGAGCTCCCTGTGCCACCACGAGCTCCTCATCCTGCGGGTCAGGGTGCCGGGCAGGCTTGTCCCTGTCCCCTCCAGTTCCACACCACAGCAGGGATGTGCCACTGGACAGCGTTTCCAGCCAGCTCCTGGCAGTGTAAGGAGCAGATTATGGAGTTTGGAGTGTGTGGCATGGCTTTTGCTTTGCTGTGGGGTAACCTGGAGGTCCTGGCAGCACCAAGGGATGTGAAGGCAGATTCTCCAGTCCTAGAGCTCCTGGAAAAGGGTGTGCAGGTGGGGGAAGGCACACAAATCCCAGGCATGCCATACCCAAGCACAGATATCACACAATTTGGGGTTTCTGCCGGGCTGATATCCCCACTGGTGCCCCCAGCAAGCCACAGCATTCCTGCACAGGCTGATGCCCAGGGGATCCAGTCTCCACCTGAGCTGTGCCATTGACCCACAGCTACAGGTGCTGTGCGAGCATCTCCAGCTGAGCAGGCGGGTCCTTCTTGGTGCATTTCAAAGCAACTTCCAGGAGCAGAGCATCTCTCATCCCTTCTTCTCTGGCATGGTTTCTGCATTTCAAATAGCTTCAGTGTCAAAGCTGGGATAATCCTGGCTGTGTGTCCTTGCTGGGGAGGCTGCTGGAGCAACAGGACTTTCTCAGCTGGCAGGGGGACAAACAGGTGTCCTTGTCCCCTATTACAAATTGGACAGAGCCAAACAAGCCCCAATCATGCACAGCTCCACTTGTCACTGGGGATGGGAGAGCAGCAGAGCTGCTGTAGCCCCATCTTGCTCCAAAACGGGCTGTTTTTCTGGCAGAGACAGAGAGCAGGCAGCACCCAGTGAGTCCAGAAGCACTGTGTGCATGGTGGGGGCTGCAAACCATGAAGGCTGGGTTTGTGTCACCTCCCCAGGGTGCTCAGTGCCCGTGGGGCAGCAGTGTCCTCACGCCTGCTGCTTTCCTGTCCCGCAGATGCCGAGCTGGAGCCACCTGCGCTCTGTCCCGAAGCTGCTTTCCCGCAGAAAACGAGTCCCAGGCAGCTCAGAGGGCTCCAGCCTGCGCCGCTGCCTCTCCACCGTGGATCTGGTTGCCCTGGGAGTGGGCAGCACGCTGGGGGCAGGTGTCTACGTCCTGGCAGGGGAGGTGGCCAGGAGCAGCTCTGGCCCGAGCATTGTCCTTTCTTTCCTGATTGCAGCTGCGGTGTCGGCGCTGGCAGGGCTGTGCTACGCCGAGTTTGGGGCCCGTGTGCCCCTGGCTGGCTCTGCCTATCTCTACAGCTACGTGACAGTGGGCGAGCTCTGGGCCTTCCTCGCTGGGTGGAACCTGCTGCTGTCCTACATCATCGGTATCAGGCCCTCCTTGCTGTGTTGGTGGCTTTGCTGGGTGTCCTTTGAGCCTCCCAGGACCACCAGAACACAGCCACCACCTCTCTCCAGGCACTGCCAGCGTTGCCCGGGCCTGGAGCTCTACCTTTGACCAGCTCCTTGGCAAGAAGATGGGGAGGTTTTTGGGTGCTCATGCGGCCATGAGCTCTGTGGGGCTGGCAGAGCACCCCGATGTCTTTGCTGCTGGCCTGGTGGCCCTGCTGGCAGGTAGGATGCACATCCCCCTGTGCCATCCTCCATCAGGTACCATGGACTCCTCACCCCACCATGGGCTCTTCAGGATGGTGCTGACCTCTCTGAGGCTTTGCCATTTCCCTGAGCAAAGAATGGGGAATAGAAAGGGAATCTGGGGAAATCTGCAAGTTGTCCTAAATTTACTGCTGCCCCCCTTTTCCACCCTCCCCAGTAATGGCTACCCTGGTGTCATCCAGGGGGCTCACCCAGTTTTGATTTTTTTATTCTCCAGGGCTTCTTTCCTTTGGAGTGAAGGAGTCCACCATGGTCAACAAAGCCTTCACAGCTCTCAATGTGCTCGTTCTGCTCTTTGTCACAGTGAGTGGCTTCATCAAAGGCGACACAAGCAACTGGAAGCTCAGGGAGGACAACCTGCCACGGGCAGCTGCCCACGAGGCTGAGTATGAGGGGCTTCACTCTCCTTGTCCTGCCTTCAGAGAGGGATGGGGAGCCAACCCTCCAGTGCTTTATCCCAGGAGATACCACTGTCTCCGTTTCTCCCTGCTGGCAATTTGTCAGAGCCAAAGTCCTAAGCCCTGCTGGGCTGATGCTGAGGGCTGGGCAGGCTGGATGGACTGTTCAGCCTGACCCCAGCCTGGGATCCCATTGCACTGACCCCCCTGCACTGCCTGACTCTTCCTCCTCCTTCTCCTCCCAGGAACCAGTCCATGGCTGACAACATGACCAGTGCCTTTGGGGTGGGAGGCTTCATGCCCTATGGTTTCACTGGGACCTTGGCTGGAGCCTCTACCTGTTTCTATGCCTTTGTTGGATTTGACTGCATTGCCACCACAGGTAAGGGAAGGGGGTGCTGCTGGTGAGACCCCACTGCAGGCCAGGGGGCTGTGGCAGTGACTGTCCCCACAGTCCCAGGAGCTGGTGTAAGGCTGGGAAATGGGCACATTCCCAGCTCTGTGCTGCAGCCACCCTCTCCTACCCTTTCTGAGAGTCCATGTGGAATGTCTGGACTAATCCTGAAGGAGAGGCATTCCCTATCCCAATATCCATGGGGTCCAGGGTGGGTAGTGATCCTTGCTAGAAGATCTCTGTGTCCTCTCTTGGGGGGATACAGGATCTGCTCTCCAGCCTGAGCTGGGCTCGTAGCATGCCATGCACATTAAATGAGCATCTGTTCCTTCAGCTGAGCTTGTCCTCCCCAGGGGAAGAAGTGAGGGACCCACAGAGATCCATCCCCATGGGCATCATCCTCTCCCTCCTCATCTGCTTCCTGGCCTACTTTGGAGTGTCTGCTGCCCTCACCCTGATGATGCCCTATTACCTGCTAGACACCACGAGCCCGCTGCCAGTGGCTTTTGAGTACATTGGCTGGAGCAGTGCAAAGTACGCCGTGGCTGTGGGGTCACTGTGTGCCCTGACCACCAGGTGAGGGGCGTCCTCTGACAGCAGTTCTGTGGTTCAGAGCAAGGTACTGGAGCTGTAACGCATCCAGGAGATAATCCCCAACCCCTTCCTCCTGACTTCCTCCTTGCCTTTCCTGCTTGGCCAAAATCCCTTCAACACAAATCCTGGTGTTCCCACCCCGGCCCTTCCTGATCAGGGAGAGCAGCCAAACCCCTTGGCATGACACTGGAGGAAGTGGTCAGGTGACACTGTGTCCACAAGAGTGGGCAGGGATGTTCTGGCATCCACAAGGCTCCTGGTGACTGCAGAGTTCTCTTCCCTGATAATGACCCTTGTCTGGTGGTGAGGAAGGTGATGTTCACGTCAGAATGCTCTTGAGAAGCTTATGGACCATGCAGATGAATGGGAGCTCCCTTGGAGGGGCAAAAGGCAGGATGCACCACCTGGAGTCCTCCCTTCTTCTCCCCTGTCTTCTCCCCTCTCTCATGCAGCCTCCTGGGCTCCATGTTCCCCATGCCAAGGATCCTGTATGCAATGGCTCGAGATGGGCTCCTCTTCAAACCTCTGGCCAAAGTTGGTCACCGTCAGTGCCCGGTGGTGGCAACTCTGGTGTCTGGGGGAGTGGCAGGTGGGTGAGTACTTGGGTTACCCTTAACTGTGAGCAGGGCTTGGTGGGTGTCCTCTTTCTCTCCAGCCTGCCTGCAGCTGTTTGAGCGATGTCCCTCCACCCAGAGACAGATCTCATCACAGTGGCTCAGGACCATTGGCCTCGATGGTCCCAGACACTGGTTCAGCCTCTCTGCTGAAGGATGCTTTGTGCTAGGGACCAAAGCATCACCAGCTCACGGAGGTTCTGGGTGGCAGGGGGACATGAGGGGTCAGGACAGTATGACTGAGGTGGGCACAGCAGCTCTGCTGGGAGGCTGAAAGGGCTTCTCTCCCCACAGCTCTCCTGGCCCTTCTCTTCGACCTGAAAGCCCTGGTTGATACCATGTCCATTGGCACACTGCTGGCCTACTCGATGGTGGCTGGCTGTGTGCTGCTGCTCAGGTGAGACTGCTGGGGACAGGGGACAGAGCTCACCCAGCTCTGGCCTGGGTGCACTGGCCTGGGTTTATGTGCATTGACATCCAGTGTCTGCTCCTCAGGTATCAGCCTGAACCCAGCCCTTGGGACACTCCTGTGGGGAAGGTCCCAGCTGTGCAGCCCTGGTGTGACCACCTGGTCCGGCCACCCCTCCATCCCAGCCCTCGCTCCTCTGCACTGGTGGGCTGGGCTCTGGCAGCTGTAGGTACGTCTGGGAATGATGGCTGGGCTCTGGCAGCTGTAGGTACGTCTGGGAATGATGGATGGGCTCTACAGGGAGCTGGTGTGGGGGACCCATGGGGGACATCCCTGCTACAGCAAGGGCTGGCAGGTTCCTGCCCAGGGAAAACCACCCAGCAGCAGAGACAGGGGCTGCCTGGCTCCTTCCTGCCCTCACCCCACTGTCACACAGCTGGCTGCCCCAACAGGACCTCAGGAAACCTCCTACTCCCTCTGCTTCCCAGACTGGAGAGAAAAGTTAAACCTACCATGAGAGGCCACCCAGCTGTGTCCCCTGGCTGTCCTTTGTCCCACCATGGCATCCTGGGAGAGGGATGGGCCCAGCCCAGGGAAGCTGCCCTGACACTGTGGTCCCTCTGCAGCTGCCCTGGCCTGTGCCCTGAGCTGGGTGAGCACTGCTGGGCTGCCCTGCCTGCAGGCTGGGGGTGCCTGGTGCATCACAGCTCTGGCCCTGCCTCTCCTGGGGATCCTGGCAGCAGCTCTTCTCATCTGGAGGCAGCCTCAGAGCCAGGACAAGGCATCCTTCATGGTGAGCACCCAGCCCAGCCCTCGGGATGTGCCCAGGGAGAAGGACCTGGGGCACAGACAGCAGGCAAGTGCTGCTGTGGGGAAAGGGTGCCATTGGAGGGTGTTCTCTCAGCTTTAGGTCAGGCACACCTTTGCTGTGTCCACCTTAATAAAGCACTGCTGAAGACAGCATGTGGCTCACGGGATTTTCCATAGGGACCATGAGGGTCCCCCCCTGGGGGCTGAAGGGGCTGAGCCCAGCTGAGCCCAGTGTCTGCTGGGGAACAGAGATGCTGTTCAGTAAAAAGAAACCTGGCTTGAACACCTTGGCTTAGTTTTTGGACTGCTTTGCTCCCTCTCACCTCAAATCCTGCAGTCCCTCCTGCTCCACTGCAGGACCTGTCAACCAAAACACCCTCCACAAGCATCCCTGTCCAGCACAGGCTGCAGTCCCACTTGGATCTCTGAGCCTCACAGCCAGCCTGGGCTTCCCCTTGCCTGTGGGCAACTGGCCAAAGCAGCAGAGAGCTGACTTTAGCTGTGGAATTTACCCTTGTGCTCTCTGCAGGTTCCCTGCCTGCCCTTCCTTCCTCTCCTCAGCATCTCCGTCAACACCGTGCTGATGGCCCGGCTCAGTGTGGCCGCCTGGCTGCGGTACCTGCTCTGGATGGCTCTGGGTAAGCACAGCCCTCAGGAGGTCACAGAGCTGGCACCAGCCCCTCTGGGTGGAGCTCTGGTGGTTTGAGAGCCCGTGGCTCTCAGTGCTGCTCTGAATGTTGGTGGGGAGGGAGGAGATGCTGACCTTTGATGTCCAGCGGTGGTGGGAGCAGGCCGTCCTTGATATGTGGCCCAGGGGAAGGGGCGAGCACTTGGTGGTTGGGAGGGGAAGGAAGAGACACAGTCCATCCACACCCTATTCTGCCCTCTCCCAGGTTTCCTCATTTACTTTGGCTATGGGATCTGGCACAGCACTGAGAGCCATTGGCCTGAAGGGACAGGTCCCCAGGAGCTGCCGGGAAGCAGAGCCAGGGAGGTGGCCCTGGAGCCCTGCGGCACTGCCCTCTGTCCCTCTGCTCCAGGGCAGTGAAAGGGGATGGCTTGTCCCTGAGTGCCTGGCTCCCTCCATCCTGTGCCCAGGGGCCAAGGAAGCCCCTTGGGCTGCAGGTCCTGTCCCACAGAGGGGCCAGCCCTGCCAGAGCTGCAGGAGCTGTCTCCCCAAGTCCAGCAAATCTCCCTGAGCAACCCGAATGCTCACAGGGAGCCCCTGCAGAAGGAGTTCTCTTTGGAGAGGATAAAGCACACAAGTTTCTGCTGCTGTTACTGGGCTGTGGTTTAGTGTTGTTTTCCTTTGATGCCTTTCCTTGCAGCCCCCCACAGCCCCCCTTGCCCTCACCCACCCTGTTCACACCCAGCTGTTCACAGTGGGGCAGAGGCTTCTCATGCTGCCCTGACCCTCCATTTTGCCTGGGAACTCAGCCTGAGCTGACCCATCATTCCCCCCATGAATGCCAAGGTACTGCCTGCTCCAGGCTTTTCCCTCTTTACCATGGGCAAGTCCTTTTCTGCACTCATTTATTCCTCCTCCTCAGTTACCAATGTCCCCTTTCCCTGAGCTGGGCACATTCCTCCGTGCCCCATGCAGGATCTGCCTTTGGGGCAGTGGGACATGGTACCAGGTGTCCAGAGCAGGATGCCAGACCACACTAGCCTCATATCCCTTTGTCCAGAAATCCTGATCTCTTCAGCCACAACCAGGCAGGATTTGCTGGGGTATCCCTGCTTTGGGGCTACAGCACCTGGGGGACACAGAGATGATGTGTGAAGCAGAAGGTGCCCTGGGGGGACATGGTTCTGACACAACAGGCACCCCATTCCCCCCTCTGGCCACCCCATGGAGGTGTGTGGGTCAGAGCTGGACCCCACATCCACTTTGCCTTCCTGGCTGCCCATTCAGTTCCTGATAAGGGTCAGCACAAAGGACGGAAGTGGCTGTTGCAGTGGCCCTGATGCCTTGGCAAGGCTGGGAGGGTCCGGGTCTGCCCTGTGCTGGGAGCCCATTGAAATGAAGGAAAATGAGCAGGAAAAAGGGAATCGGCCTTAAGGGCCTCATCTGGAGCTTCCTTGTTGAGTCTTTGTGGTGCCTGCTCCCACCCCTCCCCTTCTCCCACTGTGTGGGGTGGGGAGCACACAGCCCCACTCTGGGATGCTCCTGCACCAATCCCCAAATCGCTCACATGGGATTCCTGAGGCTGCTGCTGCTTACAGATTTGTAATCGTTACAGCCAGCAGCACGCTGGCTGGTGCACATACACACACACACACACAAACACACATGTACAGCCCTGGCTAAACAGCCCTGGGGAGGGGACAGGCCTGTGACAGCCCCAGAGCAGTGACTCCCACCACACTCGTGCACCCAGGGGAAAGTGCGTGTGTGCATCCAGCCCTGACCCACAGCCATGCTGGCAGCATCTTCCCTGTTGGGGATGCCCTGGCTCGAGCAGAGGGATGTGACCTGCCAAAGCCTGCTACCCCCTGGGAGGATGTTCTGCTCCCTGAGTTTGCAGCTCCAGCTTCTGTCCACCTTTTGGGGGAGAAGATGGGACTGGTGGTGCTGCTGGTGGCAGCAGGAGCAAGGAGAGCTTGGGGTCTTCGTGGCAGTGAGCTGGGCCGTGCCTGGGCTGCAGCAGCAGTACCTGGGAGACGTGCTGAAGGTGGAGGAGGTGATGGGAATAGGAGGGCATGGGTGAGAGCCATGTGAGGTTAACACCATGTCCCCAGTGCCCTCCTCATCCTCCCGGTGCTTGTCCCTATCCTGTCCTAGTGGCCCCCTCGTCATCCTCACACCCTGGGCAGCACTGGTGCTGTTTATGCTCAGAGCCAAGCGCTGGGTCAGGTCCAGCCCAATGCAAGTCTGCGTGTCCTGGCTGACCCCTTTCACCCCAGACAGCCCCTCACCAGAGGAAGGGGTGCAGGGACCGCATGGGTGGGTGGCCAGGGTCCCTCTGCAGCCCCACACGGGCTGGGGAAATGCAGGCATAAGTGTCCTGTGAAATGCTCCATCACTCCGGTCCGTGAGGCGCCCTGGGGGCCCGGCCGGCCCGGAGCCCTGCCCCGGCTGGGGGGCACTTGTGAGAGCAGCCCTGGGCTCACAGGGCTGGAGGGGAGCCCCGG
>JAHLSL010000025.1:6305058-6329701 GCA_025920805.1 Petroica traversi | reverse complement strand
GACAGGACCCGGGGCGCCAGGGCCTCGCTGGCAGCCCTTGTGCGTGGCTGGGTGCTCGGGGCCGGGGGGTCGTGGCAGCTGACAGGGGTGCTGAGGGTCCCTGGCGGTGCTGGAGGCTGATATGGGTGCTCCGGGCCGTGCTGGCGATGCCCTGCATGAAGGCTGAGACTCCACGGGGCTCCTCTCGGAGTGTCCGGCTGTGCCGGGCAGTGTAGGGGTGTGGGCCGATGTGAGGTGCTGGGAAGGGTGCGGGATGCTGTGTGGCACTGGGAGCCCCACTCTCTGCGGATTTCAGCTGTACTGCTTTGTGGAGATGCAAGGGGAGGGCAGCGCAGCCTGGCTGGGGTGGGAGCTGTGGAGCCTGGTGGGGATTGTGCCCAGCAGCCTCCCTGTGGAGAGAACCTGGGCTGTGGGGAGCAGGGCGTGGTGTGAAACGTTGGAAAGGTGAATCTGGGGATTCTCTGGATCTGTGGGAGCACTGGGACAAGAGGAGTGATGCTGTGACTGGGAGGTGTCGGGCTGGGATGGCCTGGGGAAGGAGCTTGTCTGTGGCCTCCCTGCAGGCAGGGCAGAGGGATCTGACAGTGCTGGCTCTCCTGTGTCACACTGAGGTGGGTTATTACAAGCAGTGTGTTGGAAATGAAGGATTCAACACGCATGATGAGAAGCAGCAGTGAGTTTTGCAGTGAAGCTCACTTTTCCGGAAGATTTCCTGATCTACACACAGCTCCAGCTCATCTGGGGAGAGTTGTCAGGGTCAGCAGCAAGTCATATCTTGCTTTTGACTTCTGGCATGGGGCTGTCACTGTAAGGGACAAATTGCTGTCACTACCCCCCAGCTTTCCTAATAGGATGAAATTGCTTCTATGTGTAGGTGGCAAAAAATGAACATGAAAGTGGCTGAGGAGTTGGGTTTGAAGTGGAAACCGAATGTAGATGTTCCTGCCTTTGCTGTTTCCAATGGCGAGGAAATGGCGTAGTGGGGTTTTGCTTTGGTTTTGTATGTTTGTCATGTGGATAAGACAAGTTTTGCAGCTTTTTCTTGTTGGTTGCAGGAGAGCAGAGTGCTCGCTCCCTGCTGCTACGCAACCTTTAATCCAGACACAAGGCAGGCAAGTCACGATGAATGCATTTCCCTGGCTCTTCAAAGCAAAAAGCAGACAGGCCTGCTTGAAGGGGAAAAAAATCCACAGGGAGCAATCAGGCAGAGTGATGTGTTTATCTGGAACTCATGGCTGTGGGTACTTTGGGTGCAGACCATCTTTGGGAGGGGTACCCATGCCCGACCCAGCTCTGCATCCCCTCTGCCCACTCTCCTTGCCCTTTGCCAGCCCCTGGTGCTTGGCAGAGCCTCACAGATCTCTCTCCTGCCCCTTGGGCCTGTCACTGATGACAAATGGCTTCTAACGCTTTCCTTGTATAAACTCCTGCTGCCGCTCTTCCTGGAGCCTGCCTCGCCAGAGCGCCCTGCCCGCGGCAGAGCCGGTTCAGGACAGGATTACGTGTCCCAGCTGTGAGGGAGGAGGCTGGGCAGGAGTGATGCATGCTCTGCCTTTGGCTCTGGAGTGCCAGCCAGCCTCCCTGCTGCTCCAGGTGTTCCATGGCTGCTTCCCCTGCTGCAGGAAACACAGCACCGCTGCTGTGCTCTGTGGATAACTGCTCCAAAGCAGCTGGGATCTGGAGCACCCAGAGCTGAGGAAAAACCCTTGCTCTCTGCTGCCCTTCTGATTGCCAGGCTGGACCCTCCCAGGGGTTGCAGCTCTTAGCTTGTTTTCCGTGTAGCAGCCAGGTTTGCAGAGCTCTTGGGAATGCCTGGGTGCTCTGGGGGTGAAGCAGCACCCAAGTGGCCTGGGCTGAGCCAGATGTGTTGGTTTGCTGAGGCTGCATCTGGCGGGTGCTCGCGTGACTCTGTGGGTGAATGAGGAGCTCTGGCAGGAAGCAAGACAGTTTTTGCATTAGTAATATTTCTCTGCTGCTTCCTCTTGCTCCCAGTTCTCTACCAGTGCTGAGGAGCGGGATGGGGAGCACCAGGACTGCTGTGGCACGGGTGGTGCCTGGGGCATGACAGCCCAGAGGAGCTGTGGGGCAGGGACTGGGTCACCAGTCTGTGGCGCAAGAGCTTCACATTTCCCTGCCTCTGGTGCTCCTTCCCTGTAGGTGTTCAGGATGCTGGGTGTGGCATGTGTGGGAATTGAACCAGTTGACTGTTTTCCAGACAAAGGCAGGAGGTGTGTGTCCTTGGTGAGGCTTATGCTGGTGCTCCTGGCTTGCTGGACACTGCTGGAGTTTCTGCTGGAGGAAGAGCTCCAGGCAGTGCAGGTGCCTCATCCTGGGAAGCCCCTTTGTCCAATAGGCACCTCCTTAGCTGTGAAAGCTTTAGGGTAGTTATTTTGCTGTCAGCACATGGTCTGTGCTCATCTCTGATGGAAGCGTAATAAATTTTCGTAAAAATTCTCTTAGATGAAAAGTCTTCAATAAGGGGGGGAAAGAAAAGGAAAAAAAAGAGAAGTTAGGAAACTTTCCCTTCCCTGGCAAGAGCAAGCTGTTCCCTTGCAGCACACTGTGTGCAAGTTAAAAGCAGTTACACTTTCCTGGCCCGTCCACTTGACAGCCCTAGTCCTGAGTGCCAGAGCAGGGGACACAGTGCCAGCATGTCCCCTCCTGCCCCACTGCCTGTGGTGTCACACTTGCTGTCCTTAGAGCCAGGGTACGCTGCTCCCTTGTGTGACATGAAGTGGGTCACATCCAGGCTCTGCCTGCAGGATCCTGACCCCGTTCTGTCTGGGCGTGTCCAAAACATGGGCATGAGCCTGAAGGAAGAGCCAGTGGGAATGTGCCGTGCACCTTTGACCTTAGGACATGCCAACTCTGTGATTGCTTGGGCGGGAGCCTGTGGCTGTATAAAAGCCCTGGAGGAGACCTTGCTCTGGCAGTGCGAGCTGGTCTCTCTGCACAATGGCTGACCCCAAGGAGCCTGAGAATGGGGCTGTTGAGCTGGGCACCCCTAATGCTGCTGCCCCCACAGGGACCATGTCCACCCGGCGCCTCCGCAGCGAGGACTACAATGACTACAGCTCCACAGATGTCACCCCAGAGGGGAGCCCTCCCGAGGGCATGAATGGCTTCGCCCACCCTGAGTCCTACCAGCGCTTCGGGGAGACCAACGGGACAACGTGAGTGATGCTGCCCTCTTTCTTGGGCTGGCCTGGCACTGGGGAGGGTGGAGGAGGTCATGGTGGCTTCCTGCTGGCTTTGCTGGAGGATGCTGGAGCCTTGGTTTTATAGGGAGTTCTCCTGGGGGTGATATGGGCAGAGCTGTGGCCCTGCATCTATGGGGTGCTGACACCAGCTGGAGCAGCTGCCCCAGTGTTGCTCTTTGCCCTCTGGTGAAGCTGGGCGTGCTGGCAGTGGGCAGTGATTGATGCTTTTCCCAATATTTTCCCACTCCACCTTTGTTCGATGGGGAGCTCTGGCAAGCAAACAGCATGTCCAGATTCTGAGGGTGCGTGGGCATGTTGCACCCCAGTGTTCTGGGGGCTTCCTTATGCCCAGGTGTGCAGAGAATGCTGTCTTTGCTTAGCAGAGACTGATCCCTTCAAGTCAGAGATATCTTTTGTGCAGTTCCTTGGTGCTGGGCTGTGCTTTTGATGGGTTTTGCAAATGCTCACCCAAAATCTCTTTGTTCAGTCTTTGCCTTCACATCTGGCTTTTTCCCAGCTGGCTGAGCTGGGTACAGGGGACAGGATCATGACCTCCATGTACATTCCCTGCAACAGTTCAGAGCTGCTGTGGACCCTCAACAGGATAAGCTTTGTGTGGTGTGGGCACCTGCTGACTGTTACCTCTGCATCTGCTCTCCCTCAGGTGGTACCAGACCCTGATCCATCTGTTGAAAGGGAATATTGGCACAGGGCTGCTGGGGCTGCCTCTGGCTGTGAAGAATGCTGGCATCCTGGTAAGGCAGCTCAGCCCTGCTGTGCTGGAGCTTGTGGGGCAGAGTGACCCTGGGCCACTGGTCAGCTCGCATGGCCAGTGTTTGGGGTGTTGGGGTTTGAGTCCCTGCTCAGATGCCTCCCCGTGTTTGGTGACTTGCACATGTTGCACCCTGAGCTCTGTGGCTTTGTTTTGCTGCTCAGACTATTTCTGTTGCTCCTGCATTGTTGCTGCCTGGTGTGGGGGTGTTAGTGAGTGAGCTGGGCTGGTGGTTTCTTCTGCTGGGGTCACGCAGGACGCTGTGTCCAGGCCATGATCTCATCATCACCTGCATAATAGGGATGTGCAGATAGTTTGGAAAACAATCCTGTAAGTGCTTTGCTACGCCCAAACTGCCCCAACTTGCTTCTTTTGCATCATTCCTGCCAAGCTCGTGGCTCTGTCAGGTTACTTGGTCCTGGGGGGGGCTGGTTTCTGGGAGCTGCACCAGAGCTCTGGTTCAGCCTCCAGCAGTGTTTGCACTCACCCAGCTCATGGTACCGTGCAGCTCTGCCTTTGGCCATCAGAGTGCAGCCTTCCCCCTCTCTTCCCTGCAGCTGGGTCCTCTGAGCCTGCTGGTGATGGGAGTCGTGGCTGTGCACTGCATGGGCATCCTGGTGAAATGCGCCCATCACTTCTGCAACAGGTAAGGAGCAACTCCCCTCCCTGGCCCTGCTGCTCCTGCAGTTCTTTCCTCTTGCCCAAAAAGCCCTGGGGTTTTTCTGAGGCCCCTCAGCAGCAAGTTGCCCATGCCAAAGCCTCAGCTGGGAACTGCTCTTGTTTTTCACAGGAACTGTTTTCCTTTTAATGTCACTTATTTGCCTTGGGAACTAGCAGACAGGGCTGATCTGATTACCCTTCTCCCTTCTCTGGACAGGTTCCAGAAGCAGTTTCTGGACTATGGAGGTGCCGTGATGTATGGGCTGGAGGCAACTCCCAGTGCCTGCCTGAGGACACATGCCATCTGGGGAAGGTACTGCTCCCCTGCCCCAGGCAGGGACTTGTCCTTGAGCCCAGCATGTGCTACAGCTGGGACAGAAGAGCCTCTGGTCACTGGACTGTGTCAGCAGATAACCACAAGTGGCATAAAATGCTATTTGGCTCACCTGCCCAGAGTTCTCTGTGTCCCCCAGAGGGTAATGCTGAGGTCTTTGATCCAGTACTGTCCCCAGCCAGATGTCACACTAAGTGCGTGGGATAACTAAGTCTCTACAGCATAACAAAGGGGTGAATAGGGTCTGGCAGTGCTGGCCCATGCTGCTAGACATAAAACATATCCAGTGGCTGCTCCTTGCCCTCTGGGCGTCCCACATTAGATTATACAGATGAGTGCACATCAGGGGATGGGAGCATTCAGTCTTCCTGTGTCCAGGGAATGTTGTCTCCAGCTCTGACAATTCGGCAGCAGACTGGAGATGCTAAACCCAAAAAGGAGACATTTCTCCTGGGGCTGGTCCTGACCCTATGGAAGGGATGGGAGGGGGACACTGGAGTCTGAAATCTGTGAGGTTGGGTGGAGATAAGGTCCTCTCTCCTGATCATGGAGAAGTGAGCTGCGTGTGTTCTGACTTGTACACTCCAGCCTTGGGGAGAGCAGTATCGCTGCAGTGTGCAAGTGCAGCCCAAAGGAACCCAAGTGGGATCTTATTTCTGTATGATGTGGATGAAAAATGGTTTTCTTTTCCTTTTCAGGCGTATAGTGGGACTTTTCCTGATCATCACTCAGCTTGGCTTCTGCTGTGTGTACTTTGTCTTTCTGGCGGACAATCTGAAACAGGTTAGACTGACACCTCCTTCATGAGAGGGGGGAGGTGTGAAGGTGCTTGGGTTGTTCTTAGCTCCTATTTCCTGTTCTCTGTTTTCCACCAAAAGTCTGGTTTCTGTAGGATATGCTGCTCAGAAAAGTACCCCTCCTCTGCCCAGATACTTTGGAGGATTGGTTTTCCTGTTCATACAGAGCAGGTTTTCTTGAGAATCTCTGTAATTTTGCAGAGAAATTGGAGGTTTCTGCATTGCCCAGGAGAAGTGAGGCCATTCCTAGTGAGGGAACAACAGGAAAAGGATGGAAGCAGAGGGGCTGTGCCTTTTCTGTCCTGTCCCACTCAGTTAATTGGTTTATTGGTGTCATTGGTAATGTCTGGGTCCCAGGAACTGCTGTGAACCTCTCTTCTCCTTTGCTTGGATCTGTTTGCATTCCAGTTTCTTTCCTCATCCTGTGGCTCTGGAGCTTAATTACATCTTTAGAGAAAGAGTTTATTCCTGCCAGGCCTCAGGAGGAAATAAACAGAAACCCTGAACCGCTTGGCTGGCTCCTGTTCTGTAAGAAACTGGGAATAATGAGTCCCCATTCCCAGCCTCCACCAGCTCAGTGCCTTGCAGGCAGTGCTCAGCTTTTTTCCCTCCTGCTCTTGCAGCAGTAGTCTGGTCACTGCCACCATGTCTGTGCTCTTTGTCACCTCTTCAGTGATGGCCATGAGCTTCAGAGGGGACTTCTGGCAAGCAAGGGGGAGTCCTGCCAGTGTGAGCCTTTTCCTCTGCTCCTGGAGCAGCAGCTGAGGAGATTCCCATTGTGGGGTAGCAGGAGGAGTAAATGGGTCAGCACTGGTGTTCTAGTACCCTGAGGACAGGAGGGAGCAGGCTGTGTGCAGGGGCCAGGCTGCTGCTGGCTCCCAGCCCTGGGAACAGCCCCTTGCTCCACTTCAAGCTGGGCTTCTTTCTCCTCAGCCCCTCACAGCAAAGACTGAAGGCTGCCTCAAGCCTCAAGGGAAATTTGCAAAAACCTGCAAATCCACACCATTTTTGTAGGCCACAGGTGGGAACCCCCTTGGTTTTAGTTTTGGAATTTTTTTGGGTGGGGAGAGGGGAGTGTTGCTTGTTTCTTTTTGTGGTGAGGAATAGCATGTTAGGTGGGGAGTCATGGTGCAGGTGGTACCTTGGGCGAGGTGCCACTGTGTTGGGCAGGGCTTTGGTTTGGAAAATGGCTTTGGAGCAAGCCATGAAGAGGCAGGGCAGGTTGGGGCTTGAGCAGCACTGTCCCATGAGTGCACGGCCCTGTACTGCCCTCTGCCACAGAGGATGCTGATTTACACAGAGTTCTTCAGCCTCTCCTCTGGGACAGGACTTGCTCTGGAACAGGATAAATCAGTTTTCAGGCTGCTCTTTGCTGCAGTGACTGGACAGGACCTGGTACCTGAACCAGCTTGGTCACAGTTGTATTGATGATTAGTGAGCCCATGCTCTTGGGAGGGATTGCTCAGCCACCCGGTTTCTCAGCCTGGGCTACCTCTAGAAGTGATCACATGGCCTGGAGTGCCTTTGGAATGAAAGACCCCAAGTAAAGGATGATTTGTTGTGAAGAAAGTGAACTTATGGGTCAGCAGTAGTTTCTAGATGTCTTTGCACGTGAATGGGGCGCTGGGTGACTGAAGGACTGTGTGATTTAGATAACAACTTGGTGCAACAAGAGGTAAAGGACCTTTGGAAATAGCACTTAATGCCACTTTCCCCTCTTCTCAACTGACCTCGTGGGCAGTGCAAACATGCAGCCTGTGCTCTCTGCCCTCTGTGTGCCTGGCTGCAGAGTCCTGCTTGGTGAACCTGGGCTCGGGCAGGATTTGCTGTCCTGGTTCAGGTGCCATAGCCAGTCCCACCTCTGCCCCCTGAGAGATAACAGGGATTTGTTTCAAATTATCTGAAAACACGTGCTGGTTTGATTTTAATCAGCTAGCTGTGTTTGAAGTAAGCTCTTGGGGTACTCTGACCCAGCTGGGATGGGCTGGGTGGCTTTTAGATCTGTATGATGGGGTTTATCAGGGCCTCCTGTGCTTCCCCAGGTTGTGTCTGCTGCAAACGGGACTACCAATGACTGCAGCCCGAACAGGACAGTGGTGATGACCCCCACCATGGATTCCCGCCTGTACATGCTTTCCCTCCTGCCTTTCGTGGTGCTGCTCACGTTCATCCAGAACCTCAAGGTCCTGTCCATCTTCTCCATGCTGGCCAACGTGGCCATGCTTGTCAGCCTCGTTGTGATCTACCAATACATCGTCAGGGTATGTGTGTATGGCTGCCCTCTCTAATTTCTGTGCTGTCCCCTGTTTTGGCAGGTGGAGGGAGCTCGTCAGGGGAGTGTTTGGGTGCTGTGGGGTGCTGCTTGTTCCTGTGGGCATGATGGTTCCCTCTGCTCTGCAGGGCTTTCCCTGCAGCATGGGGCAGCGACAGGGAGTGATGGGAACAGGCCAGGTCTGCCCCATCCTCCCTGTGTCTGAACTCTGTGTTTTTTTGGCCTTTTTTCCAGGACATTCCTGATCCCAGAAACCTGCCTCTAGCAGCAGCCTGGAAGACTTACCCTCTGTTCTTTGGCACTGCAATCTTTGCTTTCGAAGGCATTGGCGTGGTAAGTCTGGGTGTGTGGCAGTGGGGCTGCTGCACAGGAGGCTCAGCCCTGCTCAGACTTGCTGCAGCACCTGCTTTGCTTTGCAGCTGCAGTTGCAGCTGAACTTCTCTGACAATAGCCCAAATTCTGGATGATGCTCTTAGCTTTAGCTCCAGGCAATCTTCTGGGGCAAACTCTGGTGCTTCCATGTGAGGCTGGAGGAGCATGTGCTCCAAACCTCACGGGGTTGGTTGCTGCTTTAGAGGTGGCTTTATCTGGCCATAGATTGAGAATCACACCAGTCTCTGCCTTGGGCTCTGCTGGCTGACCTGCAGATAAGGAATTGTCCTGAGTTTGGATCTTGAAGTTGCCTAAATGGGAGGCCAAAAAGCATGGCATGAAAAGAGGTAAAACCATTCCTTCCCACCCTGCTGCAGGAGCACAGAGATCTCCCTTGGGCAGTCGTGTGGCCCCAGCCTGTCCATGCAAACGGGCCTCTCATGCAAGATGCTGTAAATAGACCAACTGTGTCTGTGAAGCTGGGTGGGTGGGTGGAGGGCTTAATGACTCCCTAAGATGTTGTGGGTTGTTTCCGGGAGCTCCCTTCAAAGGAGGAAAAAATGTTTTCATCTCTTAATATAAGCTGGCTGTGTAAACACAGGGCTGGAGAGGGCCAAATCCATTACAGGAGGAGTGTTTATGGCATGCTATGCCCTGGGCAGAGGGTTCTTGCCAGCACTGAGGCACAAATGCTCTCTTCCTTGCATGACTTGGAGGTGAAGAAGCAAATAAAAGTTATTCCTGTCCTGCCTCCTCACCAAATCTGCCACTGTATTTCTTCTTGAAATCAACACGACCCAAGGACAGCTATAAAAATGTTTGCTAAAGGCTGATATTTAGTGCTAGTAGTATAGAGGTGAGAGAATTACCTCTGTCCTTCCTCTTTTTATTGTCCTGCCTGGTTGAAATCTGTCCAGATAAACTTGATAGCGGAGGAGACTGTGTCTTGGTCTTTCCAGGATTTGCTGGGGAAAACAGGACAGTGTAAATAGCGGGAATGGCTTTGCTGTTTCAGAATGCAGAGGGTAATGCACCCAAGGTGGTTGGCAGTGCTCCAAGACCCAGCACTGGGCACAGTTCCTGCCATCTTTATGACAAGGGCATGACCTATTGGGGACTTGCTGTGGTGAGCCTAAAGGTCTCCAATGGGAGCACAGAAATCAGATCTCCAGTATAGTTCCTTTTTCAGCTGTTTTTTTTGTGCAACAGTCCCATCCTCTGGCATGCTGGGCTGTGCTTGGCCATGAGGCTGCCCCTCCTGCATTTTGGGGCTGAGGGATATAGAGAAATGGACAACCTGCTGCTTTATCATCTTCCTCTTCCTCTTCTCCCAGGTGCTGCCTTTGGAAAACAAAATGAAGAACCCACGGCAGTTCCCAGTCATCCTCTACGTGGGGATGACCATTGTCACCATCCTGTACATCAGCCTCAGTGTGCTGGGCTACCTGCGCTTCGGGGCAGATATTCAGGCCAGCATAACACTCAACCTGCCCAACTGCTGGTGAGTCCCTGTGGGCAGGGGAGGGACTTGGGGGTGAGGAACGAGGGGCCCAGACAGGAGGTGGGAGAGGGGGACATCACTCCTTATGGCAGCTAATCTGGTGAGCTTGAGGAAGCTTGAGGAGCTGTGCCATAGGCAAAAGTCAGGGAGTTTGACAGTGATTATCAGATGCATGGGCTGGAAGAGGCTCGTTGCTGCAGTGTCTGAGCCTGGTGTTGGAGCTTCATCAGGGTCCCTGGTAGTCCTTGCCTGTGTAGGTGCAGCTCCTGCCTTTTTCTTGGAGCCTTGTGGCAACTTTTTGGGGCTCAGCAGTGCTCTGGCTGGCAGATGTTGAACACAACCCCCATGCAGCTGTTCCAGAACATCGCTGAATTGTGCAAAACCCACTTCTCTTCCTCAAATGAGGCACATGAAAAACCAACTCAAAGCTGGGAGCTCCCAGAGGGACATCTCCATGTGTGGGTTGTGCTCCTTGTTTGCAGCTCTAGTGCTCAAACTCCCACTTCTGGGCTCCACATTGTGCCTGGATGTGGCTAATCTTGAGCAATACTTTACCTGTGAGTGCTGGTGCCATGAGGATACTCATTCCTTCCATGGGGCTGAGCTCTGCAGCAGCCTCCCAAAGCTGTCTGTCCTCTGGGACGTGGTGAAGCTTCTTGAGGTGCTCCAGTTGCTGTCTGGAGCCTTGTGGCCTCACCCCATGCCTGCTTGGAGGAGTTGTTTCTCCTCTTGCCAGGGCTGGTGGCTGCTGCAGCAGCTGCCCAGGCTGTGTGCTGCTCTGTCCCTGGGCATGGGTGGCTCCTCAGTGTCATGGCTACATCCCACGGGAGAAATGCAAGCAGCTCTCTTTGATGGTCTCTGCTGGCTTGAAATCCTGCAGGAGACCAGAGTGAGAACTGGAGCTTGGGGTGCCTGTCTTCCTCCCCAGCCCATCTTCTCTGCTGCTACAAGCACCCAGCACCATGTAGCGTGACTCACCGTCTCACTGTTGGAATAAATTTGGGCAGGACTCAAGTTTTGAGTCACTGGGGCTTCCATATGCTGTCCTTGTAGAGCTGAGGCTCTGGAGACAGCAAAGATTTGACAAAAATAGAGCCTGGTTTTGCATTAATTGTTGTGTGAGTTTCTTTTCAGTTTGAGTGCATGGATATTCATTCACGCTGGGTCTGTGTAGTGACTGTGCTGCTGGGTGTTGGTGTTGGTGTGGTAGAAGATCCTGCTCCTGCCAAGAACCTTGTCCTGTCCCCTGCAGGGGCTGGGAGCTCTGCCAGGTGCCTGCTCTCAGTGAGGAGGGTTGGTGGAGGTCCCACTGTGTCAAGTGCAGGAGATTGTGAATCCCTTCTGCTCAGTAAACTGAAGTACGGTGTGGAGGCGATGAGATGCTGCTACTTCTCCTGAAGGTGGAAAGCAGTTCTTTTCCAGGTTTGGGCTCTGCCTGCCACAGCCTGCAATGACATCTGCTGACTTGAAATGCTGCAAAGGGGCTTCTGCAGGGACTCTCAACTCTGAGAATGACATTCCATTAGAATAGGTCTTTGGACTGTCACTTTACTGTGACCTGCTAGGCTATGGAGAGAAGAGTGCAAATCTATGTTTCTAAGAGTATCCACATCTTCTGTCTTTTCTTAAAGTAAATTACTTTTCTGAAAGTAAAGTATTCTAAAGTTACTTTCCTAAAACTAACTATAGGGTTTTTTGGTAGTGGGAAGAGAATAGCCCTTTGGAAGCAGTGCCTGGGGAAGCCTGGGCACGTGGCAGGGTTTCTCTGGCAGCTGCAGGGAATGTGTGCTGTGGTCCTTGTCACTCAGCAGGCAGGACACCCTGATGTTTGTGCATATTGCCTCTTGGCAAAGCATTCAGTGGATGTTGGACTTGGAAATGGGTATCTCAAGTAAGGGCTGTGATAATTGAGATTAAGTCTTGACTACTGCTCCTGTGCATTAAACCACAGGTGTTGGGTGAAAACTTGTTCTTGAAATGAGTGTCTTGCCCATCCTGCCTCGCCTGCAGGTTTTCTTTCTGACAGAAGCTGGTCATAAGGGCTGGGGGTGAGAAGTCATGGGGTTTGCCTGCAGCGTGGGAGACAAGGCAAGGGTTGTGGTGGAGGTGCTGCAGCCTTCCTTAGCTGCAGCCATTGCCTGGAGGTCTCTGGAGCAGATTTGGTGAATGTCTTTGGAATCGTTGAGTTACAGGGTGACTAAGGACTTTTCCAGTCTCATTTCTCTGAAACCACAGCTTCCTCAAATGAGAAGAGTGTCAGTTCCCAGTGCCTAGGTCTAACCACAGTGTCCAAAATATGGTGCTGCTGTGCAGAAATCCCTCCTTGCCTCCTTGGAAGGGTTGCCTCACTGCACCCTTCCAAGGTGAAGAAATGCTGTAGTGAGGGGGAAGCTGATGAGTTGCATGTGGCCACTTGAAGGTAGGTAATGATAGAGCTTATGGTCCCAGGAGGGTATTTCACTTTTTGCAGCCTTTTGGGATGGCCTGGCATGGCAGTCTGACTGAAGCAGGAGTTGCTGTGGTTGGCAGAGTGCCTCTCCAAGGCCCTGTGTGGGCCTGTGTTTTCTGTGGATCAAGGGTAATGCTTGAATTCTTCCTCCTCTTGGTATTTAAAATGCCCTTTGATCTTGTTGTCCTGGTTCCTGACCTGTGCAGGACAGGTACACAGCCTTCTTCTGTATTTTTTTTTTAGTAACAGCTATTAATCTTGGATTGCCCTGGAGCACTTTATGGCTCTTATAAAATCACTTGCTTGGAAATACAGTGATAAGATATGCCAGTTGTGGGTCGGTGGCTCAAGGCTCCTGTGCACACGTGTGGCTGCACAGGTGCACCCTGGACTCTGGAGATAATTTGGTGTTCAGTTTGCCTCTGGAGCCTCAGGGGGATTTAGGTTGGAGAGGACACAGTGTGATCACTGAGTCCTCTCACCTGCTCATAGAAGGGCCAGCTAATATGGTGAATATTGGTAAGGACAATGGTTCCCTACCAGTCCAGACCCTTCTTCTGGCCCTTAACCATGCTTTGGAGATGCAGCTCTGTCCCATTGCACGTGGTGTTTCTGCTCTGCAGCTCCAAGAAGAGCCTGTTACTCTGTCCTCTGTGCCCTCCTATTAGGCAGCTGAAGGCATTAATAATATCCCCTTTTAACCTTCTCATCACAGTGAATGAGCCCAGGGCTTGCAGCCTCTTTTTGTACATCATGCTCCAGCCCCAACCAGCTTAGTAGCCTGCACTCAGCTTGCTCTGGTAGGTCAGTATCCCACTCTGGGAGTATCAGGACTGGACATAATACTCAAGATGCACAAGCCCCAAACAAGAAAATAATCCCTTAATCCAAATCCTTAACCTCCTGGCTGTGCTTTTGCTAACTCAGCCTGGTTTGTGACTGACCTTAGTCACTGCAGGGTCCTGCTACTGGCTCATGTTCTTGCTGCCCACCAAGACCCCCAGATCCTGTTCTCCTGTTCCCAGCCCTTCCCATGAGAGGGATTTTGTGTGTGCACTGGAGTTATCCTGTGACATCATGTTGTTGCTGCGAGTTGTGTTAGCCATTTCCTCCAATTTGATCCTGCTTGGAACTTGCTGAGAATGTGCTCTGGGTCACTGAGAGCTCATTCAGGTCACTGATGAAGGTATTTCTATGATTGTCCCTTGGCAATTCCCTGCTGGCTGTTCATACTGTCCAGTATGTGCCTGGAAATGGATACCAGGAGAACTTAACCCACACTCTTCTGGTGATTGAGGTGAGGCTGATGAGCCTTGTAGCTTCCCTCATGCTTCTTGAAGGTGAATAGTATTCTTCTTCTGAGGCAGCAGGGCCTCTCCCTGGGCACCCTGCTCTTTTGAAGATGTTAGGTGGCTTCAGGCTCCTGTTGGCCACAACCTTGAACACATCTGGTCTGGTCCCATAGACTTGTGTAACATTCCATTCACTGAGGTGATCCATAACGCCATCTGTGGGAAATGTTTGACTCTGCCAGACTGCCACTGGTGTTCAAAGCTTAGTCTTGCATAGGAGTACTTGGATTTCTCTGATTTGAGGCTGTTGCACCAGGTGGATGCTGAGACCCAGTGTACAGAAGGGCACAGGCTTGGTCCCAAAGAAGGTAGAGGGAAGGCCAGATACACTTCTCAGCTGGGATCCACCCCATATTTTCCTAAGTGGTATGGCCAGGACTCATGTTTCCAGCTTGGTTAGTGTTTTGAGTTGGGAAAGTTAGGACCCTGTGTGAGGTAACCTGATGTTACATCTCTTTTAGAGAGGCTTTTTCTACTGCTGGGAAGCTGAGGGCAGAGATGGGGCTGGGAGGTGGCTTTTGGTCACCTGTGATGGGCTCTCTCCTGCAGCCACACTGTGTCACTGCAGGATCTGGGACATGGTGAGATCTGACTTGGGGTGAGCCCAAGGTGCTGTTCACAGCCTGTCTGCACTCTGCCTTCCTTCTGCTCAGCCCAAAATGCTCCTTTAACTGTCTTCCCCCCCCAAATATGTATCTTGCAGCATTCCAAAAACAGCTGCTCTTTTTTGTTTGATGGAGGAAGCTGAGTTGCCCATTCACATAGTTTTGCTTTTGGAACATTGTGATGTTCATTTTGCATGGAAGCCCAGACCTATCCCAGCAGTGCCGTCCTCTTCCCTCTCCTCAGAATCCAAGCAGTAGCTGGAATGTGTAATCATGGCTCAGCTGATACATGTCTTTGCTGTCTCTTGCTCAAGAAAGGTCCTTGTGAATTAAATGCATCACCCATAATTTTCTAAGAGAGTATTCAGCAGTAGAGACCACTGGCTCACAAAAGTTCTTGCAGAGCATTCTCCTTCTGCTTTCTGCTGTTGATGTGCAGGGGCTGGAGCAAGAGCCTGTCTCACCATGTCCTTGTCCTTTGCAGGCTGTACCAAGCTGTCAAGCTGCTCTTCTCCTTTGGGATTTTCTTCACCTACGCCGTGCAGTTCTACGTGCCCGCTGAGATCATCATCCCTCCCCTCGTGGCCCGGGTGTCGGAGCGCTGGGGCTGGGTGGTCAACCTGCTCCTCAGGGTGGCCCTGGTCTGTGTCACCTGTGAGTACAAACCTCTGTGTCTGACTTCCCTATGAAGCCCTGGCACTTCCTTCCCACTGAACCTTCCCCCCTCATCCCAGCACCTCTGGCCCTGCTGCTCAAGTCCTTACAGCTGGCAGTCCCTGGGCCTGGCTAATGCAAGCTGGTGCGTCAAGTGGCCTTCAAGAAGCAGCAGCAGTGGCCCTTCACCCACTCTGTATGGGACCAGTCTTCTCAGTGGAGTAGTAGTAAACTGCATTGTTTAGAAGTGGCAGATCCTTGTGGAGCCTCAGGCCTGAGATTCTCCTGATGGCAAATTTGTGAGATGCTGATTTCCCAGCAGGGTTTGCATGAAACACCCAGTGCAGGGTTAGTGCTAGGGCAGCCCAGACCAGAGGCTGTTTTCTGTAGGCAGTGTGCAGCCAAGTTCCTTGTGCCTGGTGATGGGGATATGACTGCAAAGGAGTCACTGACCATGAGGGATGGGGTGTTCTTGTACCCATGCAGTCATTGCAGCGTGGAGCACAGCAGGAGACAACTGACAGGGGTAGGTGACCCATAACCAGAGCCTGGTGTTCTGCCAGGCAGGTGTGCCTGGGGCAGCCCCACAGGGTCCCTTCCCTTCATGGTGTGTGGTGTGTATGGTGAGGTTCTGGTGGAATAGGCTCCTGGCCCGAGCCTGGTGGACCTTTGGGAAAGCTATGGAGCAAATCAGGTGGTACCTAATTTTGGCTGGCTTGGATTCCTGAGGATCAGATGCTTGCTGTTGTCAGCACAGCTGAGACGCTTGACTGAGCTCCTCGCGTCCCCTGCTGAAACGGAGCTTTGCTCCATGGCTTGATGCTGCTGATGCACCAGAGTTGAGCATCAGGGACCTGGCCTTGTGTCACAGCTGGCTTTGGTTTGAGTTTGAGGAGCGTGGTGCTAGCTCAGGGGTGGTGGAGCTGGCTGAGAGCAGGATGCTGCTGTTTGTGGGGTCTCACTAATGATGGGTCAGAAGCACTGCATTAACAGATGTGGGCAAGGCCCATCTCCTCTGCGCTGAGTTCCTGAAACTTGATGTCCTCGGAGGGTACAGGGATGAAATCTTGCCATGCTGGATGATGTGCTCTGGCCACCCTGATGCTGTGGGTGGACTGGGAGCCTCCTTGTGGGGTTGGAGCCTCTCGTGGAGGATGTTGGGCTGTGCCAAGTCAGGGAACTGAAGGCTTGGAGAGATGAGATGGCTTTAAGCATTGACAGAGTGGCTGTTCCCTCCCATTTGGGGGTAGAGGTGTTGGTGGAAGGATGCTGATTCCTTTGTACCTCCTCCCCTCACCCTTCCATGTAAGGGATCTCTGTGGCTCCTGCTGAGGATAAAAGCAATTAGGGGGGTTGCATGAATATTCACTGGATGATTGTGTGGCCGCACAACAAGCCCCCACTAGGGCTTTGGCTCCCAAAGAGAGGATGCAATCTGGTGTATGGGTGTCTTTCAAGCTTAAACTTCAAAACCAGCATGCTTAAAACCCCTTTGAATTAATACCTGCAGAAATCAGACCGTTTCCCCGGAGGCTGAGGACTGCAGCTGGTGCTTCAAATCTGCTTGTTTTAGAGGGGAGTTAATAATTTTGTTTACTTTTGAATCCAAAGAACAGTGTGGGGTGGGCTAAGGGGAGCTCTCTGCTCTCCTCAGAGGCTGCTGGAGCAGGGCTGCTGCTTGCAGCAGACACCTGGCAGAGCACCCCTTTGGCTCTGTTCAGGGCTGAGCACCAGGATAACCTGGCTCAGGACCTTCATTGCTGTTTCCCTTGGTGAAGGAATGATTTATCTCTAGGCTTATCTAGATGACAACAGTGTGGCAGTGGTGGCACAATCTCCCAAGCCTTCCTTCTGCAATTCCATGGGTGATTTTTAGCTCAGGGAGACTCCAACAGGCTGTCTTGCTTGTAGCTGATGGCCAGGGAGAGAACAAATCCCTCCAATAAGGAGGCCTGACATGTCCCTTCTCCACAGAGGCTGCACCTGCCATGGTTCTAGGTGTCTCATGTTTCTAAGCAGAGCTTTCAAAGCAATAAACCAATTTATTTCTCTTGGTCACTGGTTAAGCACTGAAGTCTGCTTTGCTTGAGAGGGTTCTCTTTGTGTTGTGCAGAGCTCTGGTGACATCCCTCTGGTGACATATCTCTGTCCTCTCCTGGTGCCATGCAGGAGAAGAAGTTGCAGAAATATCCTGGAGCTTGAACTGCTGAGCTCAAGCTGTCAGGAGTCTCCTGGGGGATTTTCCTTGGCTGCAGTTTTCACCTAACAAATGTTCTCCCCTGGGCTGTGCCGTGGGCGTGCTGCTGCTGGAGCAGCTCTAAACACATGCAAACCACACGGATTGATTTGGGGTGGGGGATATGCCTTTTTCTTCCCTTCTCCTGCTTTTATGGGGTTTCTGAGGCTTTATGGCTCCCCAGGTGTGGGGAGCAGGAGTGCTGGCTCTCACAGGGAGGTCGGGAATGCTGGCAGCCAGCGGCACCCATCCTGCTCAGCCCTGGAGCTCTCGCTGGTGTCGCCTAAGGCAACAAAAAAAGTTGTTAATTCAACAGCTTAATTGCTTCTTGTGGAGGAGTTGCCAGAAAAATATGCAGCCTTGTCTTCTGTCAAGGAGGAGGGCAGAAGTGTGACTCAGCTGGTAGCATCCGTGGGTGGGGTTTTGCTTGCTGTGACACAGGGAGGAGCATCTCTGCCCCTGGGGAGGCTGCAGCACTGATGTGGTGTCCATTCCTTCTCCAGGCGTGCTGGCCATCCTCATCCCGCGCCTGGACCTCGTCATCTCCCTGGTGGGCTCCATCAGCAGCAGTGCCCTGGCTCTCATCTTCCCCCCGCTGCTGGAGATCGCCACCTACTACTCAGAGGGCATGCACCCCCTCGTCATTGCCAAGGACATTGCCATCAGCCTCTTCGGCTTCGTGGGCTTCGTGGTGGGCACCTACGAGGCGCTGGTGGAGCTGGTGGCACCTTCGGCCACCGTGGTGAATGCCACCACTGTCCTGGTGCAGTGACAGTCCCCCCTCCACTCCAAATGCTGAGCTGGGGGTGCATGGACACCGGGCACTGCTCTCCTGGGAATGGCCTCCCCTCTCCTCTAGGGACGCGGGGTGGGGTTGGTCTGTGAGAGGATGGGGCTGCCCAGCACCGCAGCTGCCTGGCTGCAGCAGGATCCTGCCCTGGGCTCCTTCTGGAAGGTGGGATCCAGTCTGGGGCAGTGCCTTCCCTGGGAGCTCCTAGGGCAGGGGGTAGAGCTAAACAGCCCCTCTGTAAATAGTCACTTTGAGAGGTGAGGAATCCCAGGGATGTAGATTTTATTTTATTTTATAATTTTTTAAAATCCCAACCTTTCCATATCTCCCCTGTCCCTTCAGTCAGGGCGGGGAACAGGGACTACTCTTTTTTGTGCCAGTTTGATTTTTTTTTTTTTTCCCTGAGCACTTTATTTTTACAGCAACACAAACCTCAGCTCAGGTTCGAGGGCGTAGAGCTGCATCCTCACCCTGGCCTTGTGGGGAGGGTGGGCAGAGCCTGAGGTGCGGAGCATCCTGGGGGCCACAGCTCTCTCTCAGTGGGATCCCCAGCCATGAGCATTGGCTCCTGCAGTGCTCCATCTCTGTTTCCAGCAGGAAGTCTGAGCAGGCCCTGGGGCTGGGCACTGGGCATGGCTCCTCCCTGGCCTGGGAGGGTTTGCTGACCCCTGGTCCACGCTTTCATCAGTGACACTTCTTTATCCCCATCCAGCGCACAACCCAATGCTTGGCTTTCAGAAGCTTTACAGAACGAGGCGCGTGGGGAGCAAAGAGGCTCTGCCATAACGAGGGCCTGAGCTGGTCCCCTTTGGATGGGGTGAGGTGTCCCTGGGGGTCACCACATGCTGCCCACATGCCACAAGAATACATCACCTTGTTTACAGTGCCTGAGCTGGCCCCGGCACGCTCCACCTGCATCTGCAGGCCAATACTGAATGTCAATCGCACACAAAAACTCCGTAAGATTTCTTTTTTTAACCCTTCTCTCCTGGTTCCACTCCCTCTGCATCCTCTGCCTCCGCCCAGCTCCTCTCCTGTAGGATGCAGCTCCCTGGCACTTCTCTGTGTGCTCCTGTTGCTTCTTTTGTCGTGGCTGGTGCATGCCTGGCGGGGATGGTCCCACAGCACTGCTGCTTTCATTCCTCTGAGAGCCCAGCTTCCTCCCTAGAGAGTTTCCTTGCCTTTCTGCTGGATTTCTACTTTTTTAAGACAACGGAGCAAATGCATCCTCCACAGGAGAGGCCAAAATCCTGTGGAGCATCTCCCAAACACTGGCTCTCTTTGGAGGGCCTTCATCCCTCATCCGACTGCAGCCGTGCCTGCCTGGGGGTGGGCAAAGGCTGCTGGTGGTGGGAAAGGAGGGTGAGCACAGCACCAGTGGGCTGCATTCCCATCTTTGGTGGAGGGTGAGGTTTGTGGTTATTTTCAGTGTTTGACCGGGTTCTGGGAGGAGAAGGCTGTGTGGGAGCAGTGTCCCTGCAGCCTGCCTCTCCCTGGGTGCTGCTTGTGTCTGCACTGTCTCTTTGCTGGCAGTTCTGGGTGCCCCACGCCAGTACATAGTCAGGTGTGGGGTGGGTCTGTGCCACATCACTGCCCCTTTCCAGCCCCTTTTTAGCTCCCTACATCTCTTGGGGCTCACCTTGTCTCCTCCAAGGCTGTGCTGGGCAAGGTTTTGGCATGACCAGCACCGCTTGGCCAGGAGCAGAGCAAAGCTTTAACTCAAATCCTCCCTCTGGAGGGCCCCATGGGGATAGAGAGGAAACACTAGGGCTGGGAAGGGGCTCCAGGGCATGACACAGGCAGGAGAAGTGCAATATTCATGTTAATCTCTGTGTATTGACCCCAGCGTGGCCCTTGGGGTTGGGTTTGAGTCAGAATTGTCAAGCAGAGGAGGGAGCAGAGGATGCTTCTCTTTGCCCTGCTAGTAGTGCACTCTAAGAAGGCTGGCCACATTTTAGGGAGAGCTGTGTGCCAGGGCATGTCCCCAGCCTGGCACTGGGCATCAGTGGGTTTGTTGATGAGGCTCCTGGCATCCAAACTCACTTTGCAAGCAGCATGAAGACCTCATTTCCAAGGGGACTGGGATATCACAGAAGCATTAAAAGGATTTTGCAGCTCGTCCCTTTTACTGGGGTGAGCAGGGGTGTTTGAAGGTGGGGCCAGACGTGCTGGTGGCACCCATGGTGTGAGGGACTCTGCTGAGCCAGGGGGAGCTGGCACAGGGACCCGATGGACACTTGACACTTGTGTATTGTAGGCTGCTCAGTAACCAAGAAACTCGTCTGTGTAAATATAGCAATGGTCATGTCCATGTCTTGTGCCTATGGGTATTGTCAGCATTCAGTGTGGGTGCCTGCCCAGCGAGAGAGCTGGTGCTGCACCCAAATCATGTATCTTACTTTAATCAATAAATATGATCTATTTTTTATGTGTAAAGGCTTTGGGGTGTGAAGTGTGGGTTTTTCTTCCAAAAGAAGTGAGAGGAGACGAGGAGGCCAGCAGGCAGCCAGGATCCCACCCTGTGCTGTTCCCACCCCCACACTGCACACACAATTTCCCCTCCTAGTGAGGGTTTCAAATAAAAGTGTTCCAGCTTTGCTGCTTGGAAAATTTAATTTTTCTTCTGACCTCATTTGTGTAAGTAGGTTGTGGGCAGAGCTTATGGGCTTGTAGGGCTGGGCTTTTCTCTGCCCCACCAAAGCTGTGCCTTGGTTTTTCATCTCCCTATTCATGCCAAAAGTGGGGCTAAAACTGAAAAAAAGAGCCTGGCATGTGAAAAAAGATGGGGGATGCTGAGCTGCTGCTGATCAGCCAAAGAGATCAAAGGAGGAAAAGTCAGCCCACACTGGGAGACTCTGCCAGCACTGCTGCAGCTCAGCTTATCCTCACTGCTGAATAATTCATGCCATTGCACTGTGTCATTACAGGGCTTTTGGGGAAATCAGTGCTATAAAAAGTTCATCTTTAGAAACGGGCAGAATTTTTTTCTTAAACTAGGAGGCTTTTGTAGGCTGCTGGAGGCTGTGGATCCAAGGTAACCTGAATGAAGGGCAGGAGGGATGGCTGAGCACAGGCAGCTCCTCGTGCTTCAGGGTAATTCTGACTATGGAGAGTCAGAAAGGGTGGCATCCACAGCCACCCTTTCTTAGGCTTGAGCACTGTAGGGCTGTCCCCATCCCATGACATGGCTTTGCTGAAGCTGCTCCTTCCCTGGTCTCACTCAGTGGATCATCATCTCAATTGCTTTTACCCTGTGCTGTGACCACTGCCCCAAGCCACCCCGCGGACTTAGAAAATCTGGCGGAAAATATCACTGTTATTTGTGCTGCTTCTGCTGCTGGGAAGAACAATTTGTGATTTTCTTAGGGGCAAAAGTGGTGTCTGTTGCTGAAACACCTCAAAATTAAATGTCCTCATAACAAAGTACAGAAATGCACTGTTTTAGGATGATGTTCAGAGGGGTTTACCAAGCAGAATAAAACCAACTAGATAAAATAGTTCCAATCCAGGTAGGGACTGCTTTCTAGTGAGCAGAGCTGGTAAAAAAATGTAATGGAAGTGTACGAGGGCTTTAAGAGTTAAAACACATGTTGTTTTTTGGGGATGCAAATCAAAGCAGGCCTTCAATTTGGGTCATTTCAACCTCTTTACTCCTGAGCTAAGAGGCACAGGAGGCTCATGGTTTCCCAAAGCAAGACAGAGTACTGTGGGTCTCTCTGCCTCATCCCTCTGGCCTTTAATGGGATCTTCAAAAATGTGTTTAACTTGCTATCCTGGTACTTTTCTGAAAGCTTTTGGTGCCCAAACTAAGCTGATTTTCCCCTGGCTGGAGCTAGGCAAGGATGTCATATTTATTTACAAGAGGATCCTGAGACACTGAATAAAATCATAATAGTAAAAAAATCCAAACTCTTTTAATACTTTGCAAAAGTTTAACAAAAAACATTACATCGAACAACAAAAGAAAACCTCTCACGAAGGACCAACACATTTCCAAGCACAAGGACAAACAGGCAAACCCATGCTCAGTAGCCTCAGTGCCCCTCTCTGGTCAGAGACTCCAGGCAGTGCTGGCCAGTCCTGGGATACAGCACAGAGTCCCTGGGTCCCTGCTGCCATCAGCGTGGGACACGACAGCCACGGGGACAAGGCTGTGCACTCAATCCTCGGGGCAGGGTCCCCCTTGCTTGTGTGAGCACAGCCCAACTGGGCGGCCTGGTTTGAGTCTGTGGGTGATTCCTGCTGTAACAAACCTTGTTGCTTGGTTTTTCTACATAAATGGACTCTTTTTTCTTTTTTTTTTTTTCCCTTGGACTTCTGTTAGCCAGTGAGGGATGTGCTGGTGGGACCAGCTGCATTCCCTCTTCTCTTCCCATTGTCAAGGAGACACTGAAGAGGGTTTGCACCAGCTAATCCATTCCACGAGCAAACTGTTGGCTTGATGCAAGCCCTTGGAGCCAGAGCTGGGAGCAGGGAGCCTCTGCTACCCCACACGGGGCACTGCCAGGCTGTGCATTGCCAGTCCTTTCACACCTTTCTCCACCAGTACTGCTGCCATACCTGCAGTGCTTGTCTCCCTCCTCCTCATCCTCCTCATCCTCCCATGGCCCGGAAGCCTGGGATGGGATGAGGTGGCATGCTGTGGTGGCATGCTGTGGTCCTACATGGTGGTGGAGGCAGTCCCCTTGGTGAGGAGGCAGGTTAGTCATTGGCATCCCAGGAGCATCCTCCGTGTCCCAGCAGTGGCTGGAGCATTTCCCCTCCGTTTGCAGCAGGAGCACCGTGGAGGGCAGCGAGGGGAAAGATCCAGCCAAAATCACAACCCAGCCACGCAGGGGAAGATGCTGCAAGCTGAGGGGGGGCACGCACAAGCCTCCCTCCAGCAGCGTGTGCCAGCCCCCTGCACTCTGTTCTGTGTGGAGATGTGCTTCTCTCCTCACCCCCGAGCCCCGTTAGAACATCACCTCCTCGCAGCTCCCGTAGTCACTCTCCACCATGTCGGAGCCCTCGTAGTTGGGCGGGGGCAGGGGCTGGGCTCGGATGCTGGGCTGGTGGCCCAGCTCGCAGTCGGCGTAGGAGGGCTGGGCCACGCTCAGGCGCATGCTGACCCTCTTGTAGCCCGGCTCGGGCTGGTACGGGACGCCCTCGCCCTGCACCAGCTGTGCTGGGTAGTAGCTGATGGCCGTGTACTCGTTCTGGCACTGTGATGCTCCCATGTCCACGGGGCCAAGTGGAAGGAAGTCCTCCAGGTTCTGGTTGCTGTAGCGGGGTGGGATGGGGGCTCGCTTGTTGCTCTGGTCCAGCGGGAAGGGGAAGCCCCCGTAGAGAGCGACCGGCTCCGGGTCTGCCGGGGGCGGGGGCGGCGGGGGGAGAGGAGGGTGAGAGGAGGAGGCAGGGGGGCCTTGAATGATCTCGTAGTGGGAATATTCCTGGACATCTGATGACAGGTACCGGGGGGGCCAGTAGGTCGTCTCTGCTGGGTAGACTGGAACAAAAGAGAGTCGTGTTAGCTACAGCTCTAGTGGTTGTTGCCTCTCTGTTGCCCTCCTGCAATTCCTTCTGCAGGCTCTGAGCCCCATAGGAGATGCGGCAGACTGTGGGATGTAGGGACAAGGGAAGTGTAGTTGCTAATTTGGGAATCGCAAGGACATGAGATCTGCCCTGGCTGTGCTGAGGCAAAGTCCTCACCAGCCTACAGATACCCACTATTCTAGCACCCAAAAGACACTCAAGCTATGGATGCAAGAAATACATGTTATGAAGGGACTGGAGCAGTGATCCAGTGATCCACTGGATCTCTCCCTTTCTCTGCAGTTACTCTTGTGAGAAAATCCCACATGGAGTAACCTTGCTGTCCAGAGCCATTCAAAATGTTTCCCTGAGAATGTGATCTCCCTGCCCATGAACATTGATGTCTTCACTAAAACTACCACTGACTTTTAGGATCTTAATTTTTTTTTTCAGTTTTTCTCTTTTACAGGTTTTTTTTGACCTGTAGCAGGATCACAGCCTGCTATGCATTAATGGTTTCCCTGTTGATTGTGTAAAAAACCAAGCAGGTTAAAGCAGAAAACTGGGATGTACAGGTGGACAGGGAAGAAAGAGCCAATGAAGGCCCTATAACAGGGCTGGGGCAGTATTTGCCCCTGCTTTGCTTGGCTTTAGCCAACACCATTTGTCCCTCATGCTTGCAAACCTCAGATCCCCTCCCTGAGGGGAGGAGAGACGTGTAGGAGCAAGAAAAAGCTGTGGCTACTGACCCATCTCCTCCCTGGCCCAGGTGCACTTGATGAAGGACTCGTTGTCGGAGTTGGACGGGGGTGCAGCGGGGGGCAGGTTGGGGGCCACGCTGCACACGATGGTGCCGCGGTGCTTCGGGGCGTTGGCCGAGTTGAAGGTGACAAATTCGGGGGTGCCGGTGGCCTTGCGCTGCTCCGGCGTGGCCCGGTCCAGGTTGTTGTGTGTGGCATCGCTGAGGATGTTGAGCTCGATGGGGGGCACGGGCTGGGTGCCCACGCCCACACTCTTGGAGAACTCGCTCTTGGAGAGCAGGTCGGGGTCCTCGCGGGCCACGGGCTTGTGCGCCTTGGCGCGGTGGCGGCAGCGCTTGCGCACCAGCACGAAGGCCGCGGCCAGGATGGCCGCCCCC